>CP125974.1:27363296-27705751 GCA_030063025.1 Avena longiglumis
GGAAAATTCGGCAAAGTAACCCGGCCTACCGCTTCCACCTTCACAAAGCTTCAACACTTAAGCGCTTAAAAAGATAGGTCATTGCCCGCGCTGTCATTGCCGCGGTAACGCGGTGGCCCAGGCGGACGTTCCCCAGTTCCTCAACTGGTCAGAGCAGCCCATCACCTGGAGTCGCCAAGACCACTCGCCACGCATCGAATACCCAGGTCGAGTCGCCTTGGTCGACCACTACTGGCTTCCCAAGACTTTGATGGACGGCGGCAGCTCCATCAACATCCTGTACCTTGACACCTTCAGCGCTGCGCTCCCGCAATGATGATCGAACAACCCACACCACATTCCACGGCGCCGCCCCGGTCGGAAGGCGCCCCGATCAGCAAGGTCACGCTACAACACCTTCGCACACCGCAAACTTCCGCACCGAGCGGATCATCTTGAGCTGGTGCCTTCGACAGCTACCACCGGCGTCTGGGCGCCAAACGTTCGCTAAATTCATGGCGAGAGCCCACTACGTCTGCATAACGCGATGAAGCTCCCCGGCGGGCGTCATCACCATCAATCGACCCGACATAGTGCCGAGTGCGTAGGCCAAAGGAGCGAGTCACGACGTCATCGCGGCGGATACCAACCACGCCCGACGAGCTCACTATGCACACGAAAGCGGTGTCAACAACGACCCCACCATACTCAAGAAGCCCAACTCGAGGGCAAACACTCAACCTTTGAGGCCACGACGCACACCGCACCGGCCGAGTTGGTCCTGTGCGACTCCGGAGACGGTGGCGATCGGGAAGGCATGAGCCCAGCATAGAAGGCGCGCCATCGAGTTCCTCCGTGAGAACAGGGACATCTTCGCATGGAAACCCTCCGACATGCCCGGTGTCCCTAGGGAGCTCGCTGAGCACAAGCTAAACGCCGACCCCAAAGTGCGACTGTCGGCCGCCGCGTCCTTCAATGAAGAACGCCCGAGCAATCGCGAGGAAGTGCAGCGTTTACTCCGCCGCTTCATCCGCCAATCAAGTACTCAAGTGGCTGGCAAACCCAGTCCTGGTCGAGAAGAAGAACGGACTGGAGAATGTGTATCGACTACACAAACCTGAACGGCCGCCCAAAGGAGCATTCGTCCTCCCGGATCGACGGATAATCGATTCAACCGCGGGCTCGGAGTCACTTTTCTCGACGCCTACTGGGTACAACCAGATCAAAATGGCCAGAGAAGACGAGGAGAAGGCGTTCATGACACCATTCGAGTCACGCTAATCGCCATGACCTTCGCCTCAAGAACGCCGAGGCAACCTACCAGCGGTGCATGCAAGAATGCCCGCGAGCCAAATTGGCCGCAACATCCACGCTACATCGGCGACGTGGTCAGAAGTCCGCCGCCAGGCGACCTACTCACCGACTGGAAACATTCGTAACTTGCGAAAATACAAGATAAAAACTCAACTCAGCGAACAAATGCACCTTCGTGTACCAGCAGGACAACCATCGGGTACGTCGTCTCCAAACGAGGATCGAGGCTAACCCCACGAAGATCGACACGATCGCGGCTCGGCAAACCCGAGTGCTCGCGACGCCCAAAAAGCTGGCCGGGCGAGTAGCGGCTCTCCGCTTCATCCCCCGGGCGAAAAGGCGATGCCCTATACCGCCTCGATGCGCATGAACCCCACCTTCCGGGACAAGGAGGCGGACGACAGCCCGCGACCTCAAAGGTGCTACGCCGCATGCTCGCCGCCTCCGACAAAGAACCCATGCTGGTTTACGTCAGCGGCGTCCGTAGCGTCGTTGGCCGCCGTGATGGTCGCCGAACGCCGTAAGAAGGAAAGGAGCGCCCAATCCGGTGTACTACATCGATGAGGTCCTCACCGAAGTCGCGCGTAGGTACCACAGTACAAAAAGCTAGTATACGCGGTCTTGAGCTCAGCCGCGCCGACTACTTAGGAGCACCCGATCACGGTCGTTTCTCAGCACCACTTCAAGACATCATCCGAATCATGAGGCGACCGTGGGTCGCCAAGTGAACCGCCGAGATCGGCGTCCACAACATCAAATACGAGCCGCGGCGATCAAGTCGCAGGCCCTAGAGGACTTCATCGCCGATTGGGAAGAGGCCCGCAGCGGAGAAGCTGCCATACCTCCATTATGGAGCTTACACTTCCGGCTCCAAGAACGCGGACGGTGCAGCGTTAGTGGATCGTGATTTCTTCACCGGCGGGACAAGCTCCTTCGTCCTCGCCTCGACTTCACACCTGCACCAACAACATGGCCGATCTGAGGCCTACTCCTGACATGCGAGCTGCAAGGAGATGAATGTCAACCGCCACGCTGTTTGAGATTCCGACTCGTCGCGAGAGGGCAAGTCATTGGCACCGATGCCGTCTCCCCACTCATGGCGCATCGCCAAGCAGTGGACAAGTTGGGCGGACACTTCACCGGCTACTCCGTCGAATGGATCGACAGGAAGAACGAGGAGGCCGACGCCTCTCGCATCGTTGACTCGACCGCACCACCCGCCGCGTTTCCTCGACACAATCTCCAAGCCATCAATCTCCCCGAGGGAAATCGACATCGAGTCCCACTCCAACCAGAGGCAGCCTTGGTCGCACTTCGTCAACGAGCCGAACGCTGGACCAAGCCTCATCGCCAGGCCGAAGCCGCACCTGCTGTGAGACGAGAAACGCCGGATGATCGCCGCCGATGCAAGTCCTACACCATCATCGACGGCGAGCTCCATAAGCGCAGCGTCACCGGCGTATTCCAACGTTGCGTCCAACCAGCTGAAGGACGCAAGATCCTCCACGACATCCACTCCGGTGACTGCGGACACCACGTCGTTGCTCGTTCCCTGGTCGCCAAGGCTATGCGACATGGTTTCTATTGGCCCACCGCACACGCCGACGCCGATATCGCCCAGCCAGTGCGCGGGTGCAATGCACGCCAATCGACGCACGATCGAGCTCGGCGCCAAAACAATCCCATCACCGCCATTCGCCGTGGGGCATGGACATGGTAGGACCCTTCAAGAAAGCCCCTCGGCTACACCCACCTGCTGGTTGTCGCCGACAAATTCACTTAAGTGGGTGGAGGCCAAGCCAGTCCGAAATGCTACGGAAGACCGCCACTAAATTCCTACGCGAGCTCATATATCGCCACGGGTTCCCAAACAGCATCATCACGGACAACGGCACCAACTTCGCCAAGGGAGCCATGGCCGAATTGCGAGCACCACATCCGGCTCGACCGCGTCGTCGCCACCCGAATCCAACGGCCAGCGAACGGCCAACCAAAGCATCCTCCACGTCCTGAAGCCGCGACTCCAAGTACCACTTGAGCGCACCGCCGGGTGCTGGGTAGAGGAGTTGCCACATCTAGGGATCCGCACCTCACCAACGGATCGTGGATTCACTCCCTTCTTCATGGTCTACGGTGCCGAAGCAGTCATGCCCACCGACCTCGAACACGACTCGCCGTGGGTCGTTAACTATACGGAGGTTGCAAACAAGCTTGCCCGCCAAGACGGGATCGACCAACTCGACGAAGCACGTGACCTCGCTTGGTCAGCAACCGCTATCTACCAGCAGGGACTCCGCCGCTACCACAGCCGGCGGGTGAAAGCGCGCACCTTCCAGGAAGGTGACCTGGTGTTACGCCTCAACCAGGACAAGAAGGGCATGCACAAGCTCTCCCCTCCATGGGAAGGCCCATTCGCTATCGGGCGCGTACTCGGCAACGACGCCTACTACCTCATCGACGTCCGCGGGGACGGCGAACTCGACGTCAAGCGACCATGGAATGTGAACCTCATCCGGAAGTTCTACTCCTAGAACCCCACACATGTACTCTCCAGTCGCTATGAAATAAAAAGAAACGGTTACCGCAAATTGCGCCTACTCTCCATGACTTGTGCCACTCGCACTCGTAATAACAGCGTTACGCTAATTGCAGAAGTCAACCTTTGGCACAGCGATCGCACGGCTAAGTAGCGTAAGAGCACCGAATCACCTCGTGTCTTGCATCGCCCACTTAAAACGCCACCGAGCCCCATTGAGTCGCCTAGCTCGACTGGTTCTACGAGCCAAGACAATCGCCTCGCTTCTCACAGCGACCTTGGTCCTCCGCATCCTCGGCATAGCGACTCGAACGGCTAAGTACCACGCTCGGGGACTGAAGACCAGTTCGTTGCGAGCGGTCAGGGAAAACGCCAAGTAAGAGAGCATGCCCAGACTGCCACGACCGACCCCACGGGCTGTGCAGGAGTGGCGCTCACCAACGCTAAGTCCTCAACCACCCTTAAGTCGCGCTAGAACTACCAAGTACCACCCTCGGGGACTCGGCCACCCGACCTCGCTCACAAGACGGAAAACAGTAAAGCTGAGAACTCAAGGGAGTCGCCTAGCGACTGGCTCTTCGAGCTCGGGCGAGTCGACCAAAACATCAAAACACATGACAATAACACATACGTCATATACGAGGTGAACCCCACAAAAAGGGCGGACGCGCTCGGGGACTCGTTCAAAAATCAATCACAAACACACAACAAAATACCAAAATAGACACAACGTCTCATTCAATTGGGTATTGCACTGTTTCATGTTACAAAATATGCCCGCTGCAGACCGCCGCTAATGCCACAAGGCAAACCATCTTACCGCAGCTTCGATGACGATTCGCCAACATCCCGGCGATTGCGATGAATGCGGTACGGGTTTGACGGATACGTCGTCACCACCCGCCATCGCCGCCGAAAAGGTTGCTCGACCTTGAAGTCACGCAGCGGCGGCTCGGGTCGTCGCGTATGACGACCGTCTCGGTATGCGGATGGAGGTCGCCCATTGCCCGAACACGCTCGAATATCGGCGGCACGGTCCGCAACGAGGACCCGGACAGCTCCACCGCACCAAATACGATGGATATCCACCGTCACATCGTCGATGTCGAAATCTTCGGGAAGTGGGCGAGTCCAAGGCTCAAGGCCATCGACGCTCCATACTGAAACGCCGACCGCCATGTACTCACCATCGCGGCGCCTTTCTCCAAATATTTCCACACCTCAACGAGGTCGCTGAATCACCTCCGTGGGCGATATCTCTTGGAGATAGGCACGGATGCACGTCGCCAACAATGTCGCCGAAGTCGACGAGCATACTTTACATCGCCTCGCGTCGGCGAGCTTCGCCTTCGCTATCGATGATGCGACCAGCGAGTAGAAGACAACAATGAATACGACGGACACTAAAAAAGAGACAACCATCGGAAAGGAAGGTGTACTCACCAAGCAGCGGACGGGCGAGTTCCGTGATGAAGCATTGAAGTGATGTATGGTCGTCCTGAAGCCCAGCAATGAGGACTTCCGACACCTTGCAATCCTCCTCAGCGGCTGCAATGGCGGCCTTAGCTCGCTCGTCAGCCGAGCTCGCTTCTTCCTTCGCTTCCCGCAGCTCGCCGAGGTTGGCGATCCACGTCAGCGGCACTCAAGACGATTAGCGACGCTAATTCACTAGCTGGGACAAGCTGCGAAGCTAGCCTTCCTCTGCAAAGAAAAGCACAGCCCTTGTTTTGTTCCTCGACGATGGCCATCTCTTCTCCGCTGCCATGGCCAATCGTCATACGACTCAAGCTGCAGACCCTGCACATCACCGAAAAAGTTAGTCAAAGCAAAATTCCTAAGTGCCCACCCGCTGAAATTCAGCGAGTGCGCACTCGGGGACTGGCGATCAAGAAAATCCTAAGTGCCCACCCGCTAAAATTCAGCGAGTGCGCACTCGGGGACTGGCGATCAAGAAATTCCTAAGTGCCCACCCACTGAAATTCAGCGAGTGCATACTCGGGGACTGGCGATCAAGAAATTCCTAAGTGCCCACCCGCTAAAATTTAGCGCATGCACACTCGGGGACTGGATGCGAAAAATAAAAAGATGAGAAATTAGAGAATCGCAGACGCAGCACCGACCTGATCTCGGGACTGGATGTACCGGATGGTCGCGCCAAGCATGCCATGGAGTTATATCGTGTCCACGGACGCGAGTAGCGCCATGTGCCCACGACGTTGGTCGACTTCAGCGTCGGTCCTGAGGAGCGGCTCGAGGGCGCAGCCCACCGCGGCCGCCTTTGGTCAAGCGTGGGAAGGTAGCGATAGAGGCACCCGCTCCAATAGAGGTCGCCCGCCGCCTGGTGCAAGGAAGCGCCTCCTTTGTAGACGCTGCTGCCTCCGCCACGGCCCGCTGGTGCAATCGTCGTGTCATCGAGATAGTGACGTATTGTCACCTTGGCCTTCTTGCCATCCGCCGAGACGACCTCGCCGCCTTCCTCTTGCAGGAAGGATCCTCCTCGCTAACGGATGGCACCTTAGCCACGGTCGGATGGCCCATCCTCTTCACTCCGGTCCCGCATCAATCGAATAAGCAAAAACAATTGAAGTAACTATGAAAAACAAGGATGGGTGAGTGCACTCACTTGGCGATCGATAAAACGTAGCCACATGCACGGAGGCCGCTTTTTCCAGTTCGGGCCCGATCGATCGAGCCCCATCTGTGACGCCGCGCGTGCCCAAGACACGGACGGCTTCTTCGTCATGAGGCCGCTTGGAGCCTCGGATATCTTCGAGGAGCCTCCTTGAGGCGGCTTAGAAGCTGAGCCCCACCAGACCGGCGAATGGCGGAGGCATTGAAGCCAGCGACTTCCTTCGCCAGCTGCCGCTGCCATCGGCGGCGGCCCTCACCGGACGGGCTGGGAGCATCGGAGCTGCTCGCGGAGTCTGCGGCGAGGCCGGATTGATGGCCGTCTTCTTCTGGGGCTTGCCACCCTTCTTCTTCTTCTTCTTCGACGGAGTGGCTTGACGCGAGGTGGTCTCGGGAGCTCGTCGTCATCGTGGACGCCGAGGCTTTGCTTGCCTCGATCTCGCCGTCGTTGTCTGCGGGTCTTCGGACCGGGGAGACCTCCTCCTCGGACTGTCGTTGTCGCCCTCGCCGCCCTTGGCGGCGGCTTCACGCCCCCTGGTCGGATGAGCCCGACCTCCGTCGTCAAGGAGGAGCCACCCTTCCACCACTTGGAATAGCTGCAACGAATACATAATGAATCGAATTACCGTGATCGCATAGATCGCATCGCGAAAGCAAAGTAAGGTGGTTACCGTTGAGCTGACGCTTGGCGGTATAGGGGCGACCCGTACCGCGATCCGTGTACAATCACCGGGTAATCTTCTTCGCCGGAGGTAGTCCTCCATTTTCCATTTGTCGAGGCCTTCGCCGAGTCTCCCGCCCGTAATCGGTACATGTAGTGGTCACGCTTGGCGAAGGGACGAGCCGCCCGAGCCAGCTTGTCTGATTTATCGTCTGGAGGCCCTTCTTTTCAGACGCGATGGTCTGGAGCATCTCGTCGACGACCATCCGCTGGTCGCTGGGGAGCTTGCCGACTTGGAGATGGCGCGGCTCGACCGATTGGCGGAGTACCGGATCGCCGCCCTCCGGAGTCGCCTCTACGAGAACCACGACTTCTTCCAGCCGCCGCTTTGGCGGGCAGCATCGATCAAAGAATGAGGCTTTGCACTTGAGTTGAATGTCAGCCGCCGCGGCTAGCATTGGGTCACTGCTTCGCACCGATCCGTCTGCGGGAATGAGATCTTGCCACAGGGGAAGTAGGGGCCCAAGTAGCACTCGCGAACGCCACGAAAATGGCGAGCTGCTCGATGTCGTGGGGACCAGATCAAGGCTGGATCCCATAGTAGGCGGTTAGCGCCAAGAACAGGAGGGAAACCATAGCCCCGCCGAGGTGGTGGTGAAACGGATGAATTCTCTCTCGCGGTTTGGGGTCGCCTGGGGCCGGAATACGCCAACAGCCGCTCGCAGGATCCCGCCTCGAAGAGGCCAGCACGCCTGCATTTGGATCTACCCCACGGTTCGGGAAAGGGCCATGGCGAGGGGTTGGTTGGGGTCGGAGGATGCGAGGAAGGAAAATGCGCGTGCAATGACGGTGGTGAGAAGTTGGCTCTACAATCGCCTCGCCATTCCCTTATATAGTGGGTGTTACCCGCCAAATCAGAAGCCGTTACCGCGATGATTACGCCAAAGTTACCGCTGATTACTAACGGCTAGTTTGACCGTGCTCGACGGTCCAACGCCACTCGCCGACCCAATCACTATGACAAGTTCGCCGACTGACTCGCCAAAGCCGCAACTTGATTACTGGTTTTCTCCTTTGTACAGAGCCCGCCGACGATTCAACCGGATGCCTACTCGAGGTCAGATACTCGATCGCCAGCCACCCACGCCTAATCAACGACGGCCTCGGGACTATCGATGGGATATGCCTACCGGGTATACCCAGCAGGACGTTTCCGACTGGCCCGTAAGCTGGCGAGTGGGCCTGCATAACGGCGAGTGGATTGAATCCCAGCAAGGCACCGAGTGATTGGAAGCTGAAGGCCCAGGCAAGTAGATAGGCCCAGTCGGATTAGGTTAAACAACTACCGAAGCTTTAACTGAATCGGTTGAGATATGTAAACCCAAGGGGAGGTGAGCCTATATAAGTCTCCCTATAGGGCGAGTAGAGACACATTCCATCATACACCCAAGCGACTCGCTGCCTAGCCGCCGAGCTCGCCCATTGTAACACCTCCATAATACAATCTAGCAGGAGTAGGTCTTTACCCTCCGGGGAACTCGGTAAAACCGTGTCTTTGCCCTCATCTCGACCGCAGATGGCCGCCTTGCCTCGTTTCTACTATCACGCCATTGATTGTCGCCGTGACTATTCCCAATGCAGCAGCGCCGGATCAAGCAAGGAAACAGCATGGAGGACAGTTGACCACAAAGCAAGCAGCTCCACAGCCTATCGAGGTAGATCCATCAGCAGCCAAGTCAGCCGAGGTACATGAGACAACCCCGAAGGCAGCAAGGGTAAGATGGCCACCTCTAGAAAGACCAGAAAATATTCTCCAGGAAACTATAGATAATCTGACCACGCCTGTAGCGCCGATACTTGATCCGGCTAATGCTCAGGCTGAGTTAGAAGAGACTAGGCAGAAAGTACTGGCAGAGGCAAAAAAGGTGTCGGCCTTGCGGGAGTCCTTGAACAGGACCCTGCGGGAGTATGCCAAGGCAAATAAACTAGATGTTGCCCCCCGAGCGGGTAGATGAATTAAGATTGAGAGGAAAAAACCTCATGAATGATATCAACAAAGAGCATGAGACTCAAAAGGCAGATTCGATTGATCTAGACTTGCCGAGATATAGTACCCCGGCAAAGAACCTAAGGGCGACAAATGCCGCAACATTGTAATTGGAAGGACTAACCGGCGAAGCCCGGGAGAAATAGCAAGAAAGAGTGAATGAGCTGGTACGCATCGCGAACCAGCAGAATGATGAAATGCTTAGGGCAGACCCGACAAGACCGGGAGCCTCGCGTATGGTTCATTCGGAGGCCAGACTATCGTGGCAGCAGATCCTCACCCTAAACAATGCAAAAGATAGAGCAAGAACTTCGGAAAAGAAATAAGAAAATTGTTCCATATGATCCGCAAGAGAAAAGTCAATGAGAACAGGCAAAGGAAGCCGAGGTAACAGTGAAAGAAATCCTGGCCGTACCAACAAAGGGAAGCCGAGGTAATGGGGACCTCAAGAGGGAATCATGAGAAAAATAGCCCGGAAGGAAGGAGGGACCCACCACCGACCCTCAACCGAGGTATGAACCTCGGCAAGAGCACAGTGAGACCAGCTCACCATAATCGTGCAAACGAGAGGTACAATGATGGTTCCACAGATATGGAGTATGCAGGACATGGTGGAAATAACCATTATGGAATGCGAGAGAATCATGTATAAACCTGCCATTAAATGATGCAAGATTAAACCGACAGGTTGTACCGGTCCGAGTTAGAGGAGCAGGGTCCACCGGTCCCAAGCATGTTTCGGACCTCGGATCATGGGCCGCCGCCAATGCGAACTTTAAGTCGCAAGGGCACGAAACATATACAATGGGATCACCAAACCACGATTGGTTGATTGACTATGCTAATGCAAAGAAAGATAGCTAGTGGAAACTTGCGATGGGCGGTAAGATATGCCCCGCAGATGCTGGAAGGACCAGCCAGAGTATGGCTAAACAATATGCCAGCAGGCAGTATCAATTGTTGGCCAGCTTTTGAAGAGATGCTTGTCAGCAACTTCACCAGTACTTACAAAAGAACAAACAGGCCACATCAGCTTGCTATGTGCAAGCAAAGGCCGAATGAGACAGACAGAGAATTCTTGACTCAGTGGTGCAACCTAAGAAACTCATGTGAAGGAGTTATAGAATCTCAAGCGATAGCTTGGTTCGCTCAAGGATGTCGATACGATAGTGTTTTGTGGCAGAGGTTACAAAGAGATATGCCGACCACCTTGGCACAAATCATCAGGATAGCAGATTCATATGCTCTGGGGCATCTGACACAACCAGAACTGATGTCGGCAGAACATCGAGAGCATCAGGCTCAATATGCAAGATATGCAGCCAGATCATCGAGGCACAACGAGTTCAGAGGTAGAAGAAGAGAGGAAAGACCGGAGTACAGATATGCATCCAATCAGGTGGTAGCAGTAGTGCAAGATCAGCCGAGTCAGGGAAACGGTCAGCGGAAGAAAAATGGTTCTCAGCAGTGGACGCCAAGGAACGAAGGGAAGAGACAGTAGACACCAGAACAGAAGAATCAGTGGCAGGAAAGACCAAAATACACATTTGAGTCCATGTTGGATCAACCGTTTAAGTTCCATACTCCAAATCCGGCCAAGCCGACTAATCATACACCTTGGCAATGCACCTGAATGAAAAATGCAATGGGGAACCCGGCGGGCATGCAAGCGTCTTCCCATCAAGCGCATCAGCAAAGCCGCATAATCGGGCGAATGCACAGCTTAATGTTACCCTCCCTCGGAGGTATGATAACTCGGACCGAAGAGATGAAGTGCATCAAGTGATAAATCAAGGTCAGGATGGAAGAACGAACCCCGGAAATAATGGACGTAATGATTAGAGGGAGCATCATAAATCATATTGCGTGTTCACAACAGAACAACAAGATATGCAAAGTGTACAACGCCGGAATATGGAGGTAAATGCGGTTATGCCGGCGGTACCAAGATATGTGCCTTGGTCAGATCAGGAAATAATCTGCAACATAAAGGATCACCCAAAAATAATGCCGAATCCAGGGTCGTACGCACTCGTACTAGATCCGACATTTGTCGGGCCCAACATTAATGTGAAATTTTCAAAAGTACTCATTGACAATGGGAGCAGTATCAATATCATGTACAAGGATATAATGCATAAAATCGGAATAGCGAATATGTCGCAATCCACAAGAACCACTTTCCATGGAATAGTGCTAGGACTTTCGTGTGAACCCATTGGAAAGGTCCGAGTAGACGTATTATTCGGCACAAGGGAGAATTGCAGTGCGGAAAATATGGAGTTTGAAGTGGTGGACCTAGAAAGTTGCTATCATGCTTTACTCGGACGGCCAGCACTGGCCAAATTCATGAGCAGTTGCCACATCACTTACTTGAAAATGAAGTTACCCGGACCACAAGGGGTGATAACAGTAGCAGGAGATTACAGGAAGTCGATGGAATGTGCCTCGTCCGGATCAAACCTGGCCGAGTCATTGGTGATTGCAAGAGAAAAAAGAAGGATTCAGGAGGTAGCGTCTCTTGCTCAGTCAGCATAGCTGAATATGCCAGCATTAGCCAATCCACATGGGAGTGTTTCTTTCCAACCGACTAGGGAGACAAAAAAGGTCCAGATAGATGAGCAGTTCCCAGAGCGCACCATCACGATTGGTTCCGGTCTAGATGCCAAATAGGAAGGCGAGCTCACCAACTTCCTCCGTGAGAATCGGGATATCTTTGCCTGGTCAACTCAAGACCTGCAAGGTGTGCCGAGGGAGTTGGCTGAGCACTCTTTGCATGTAAGGCCAGGATCAAGGCCGGTGAAGCAACCTCCGCCGTCACCAAGACAGAGAAAAATAATAGGGATGAGATAGATCGGCTCCTTGCGGGTTCATCATGGAAGTGCTTCATCCGGATTGGCTATCAACCGTGTTAGTAGAAAAGAAAAAGGATGACCCAAATGTAGCCATCGTATGGTGAATGTGTATTGATTACACGAACCTAAACAAGGCGTGTCCCAAAGATCCTTTTCCTTTACCTAGGATAGACCAAGTCATTGATTCGACCGCTAGTTGTGAGCTGTTGTCATTTGTAGACGCGTATTCTGGTTTCCACCAGATAAATCCGGCCGATCAAATAAAGACTGCGTTTATTACCCCGTACGGAGCTTATTGCTATCGGACCATGCCATTCGGCCTGCGTAATGCAGGAGCAACTTATCAGAGATGCATGCAAAAGTGTCTACAAGACCAGATAGGAAAAAATGTACAAGTATATGTAGACGACGTAGTTATAAAAACCAAAGAGAGCAAAACACTAATGAACGATATTCGGTACATGTTCGAAACCTGAGAAGGTTCCGAATGAAGCTTAACCCGGAAAAATGTACCTTTGGTGTACCGTCTGGGAAATTACTCGGTTTTCTCGTATCCAGCCAAGGTATAGAGGCAAATCCAACTAAAATACGAGCAGTTGAAAGAATGGAATTGCCGAGGTGTTTAAATGATGTACAAAAATTCACGGGCTGTCTGGCTTCGCTGAGTCGATTTGTATGTCGGCTGGGGGAAAAGGCATTACCTCTATATCAACTGATGAAAAAGTCTGATAAATTCATCTAGACACCAAGCGATAATGCATTTCATGAGTTAAAAAGATGTTGGTCACAACTCCAATCGGCCTCTCCACTATCGAAAGAACCTATGTTACTTTATATAGCTGCCACTAACAGGTGGTAAGTGCGGTGGTTGTCGTGGAGCGAAATGAAGGTGACAAGTCAATACAAAGGCGGTATATTACCTAGCGAGGTACTATCGGCCTCAAAATGTAACTACCCGACTATCAAAAGATGGCCTATGGAGTATACATGTCGTGAAAAAAACTTAAACATTACTCAAGAACATCCGATAAAAGTAATTTGTGAAGCCCATAGCCGAGATATTGAGCAACAAAGATGCAAGTGCGGATAGCAAAATGGGCAATCGAGTTATCACCTTATGCTCCGCAAATTCGATAGGCGAGATGCAATCAAATATCGCAAAGGGTCGACTTCTTTGTGGATTGGGCCGAGGTACAATATGAACCACCCTTACCAGATCCGAAATATTGGATAATGCATTTCGACGGATCCAAACCGAGAAATGGCTTGGGGCAGGGATAGTGTTGACTTCACCGAAGAAAGATCAGTTGAAATATGTGCTGCAAATACATTTCGCCGCATAAAAAAATGTAGCCGAGTATGAAGCACTCGTCCATGGGTTAAAGGTGGAAAAGGAAATTGGTATACGCGGGATCTTATGTTACGGGGATTCAGATCTAGTAGTACAACAAGTATTAGGCAATTGGGACGCACTAGATGCGAATATGGACCTATATAGATTTCATGTGCAAAAAATCAGTGGGTACTTAGATGGATGCGAGTTTCATCACATACCTCGGGCGGAAAATGACGCCGCAGAGACATTGTCAAAACTCGGATCAACTAGGCAGTCAATTCCCCCAGGCATCGCCCTGGAGCACCTGAGAAAGCCATCGATTGTACCATCACCAGAGTTCGAGTCCATTTATATCTCGGCAGAATTAAAAGAAGGAAGTGTGCCAATGGAAATTGACAAAGAGTGCAACCTGACTCGAAGTGAACCTGGCCATTGCACGAATAAATACAGAAGGATTCAAAGCTGTTATGTCGGCAGAAAACATGGAAGTCGATAGTGAAATTGTCCCAGATAAAATCACGCCGACATGGGCGCAACCCATATTCTCCTTCGTCAAGGATGCAATCTTGCCGAATAATGAGGTACTGGCTAGACAGACAATAAGAAGAGCAAAAGCTTACATAATCATAAACAATGAGTTGTATAAGAGAAGCGTCACAAGCGTGCTGCAAAGATGTGTTGACTCGGCAGAAGGCCAAGAAATACTCCTGGATATACATCAGGGAGAATGCGGGCATCACGCGTCCGAGCGTTAGTAGCCAAAGCATTCAAGCATGGATTTTATTGGCCGACGGTGTTGAAGGAGGCAAAGAGCTAGTAGAAAAATGTAACGTTTGCCAGAGATACGCTAGCAAGATACATGTGCCATCATCCCAATTAAAGACAATACCGATCACTTGGCCATTCTCTGTATGGTGCTTGGATATGGTAGGCCCGTTCAAGCCAGCCCGAGGCGGAATGACTCACATTCTAGTCATGGTGGATAAATTCACAAAGTGGATCGAGGTAAAACCTATAAGAAAATGTGATGGACAAACAACAGTAAAATTCCTCAAAGATATAATATTGAGATATGGTTATCCACACAATGTTATTACAGACAACGACACAAATTTTGCCAAAGGAGCCTTTGCTAGGTTCTGCCAAGAGAAGCACATAAGACTAGATGTTGCCTCGGTGGCTCACCCGGCATCAAATGGGCAAGTAGAAAGATCAAATGGACTGGTATTGTCCGGAATAAAACCCCGGCTCGTCGAACCTCTGCAAAGGTCGGCAGGATGTTGGATCGAGGAACTAACAGCAGTACTATGGAGCCTCAGGACTACACCAAACAGGTCAGTGGTATACCCATTTTTTTCGGTATACGGGCGTAAGCCGTGCTTCCCGACATAATGCATGATTCGCCACGAGTGACCCAAGACACAACCGCTGAGGTAAATGAGGTAGCTCAAGACGATGTCGATTTACTAGAGGAGGCCAGGGAATTGGCACTGTCAAGATCAACCATTTATCAGCAAGACCTACGACGATATCACAACAAGAAAGTCAATCCACGAGTCTTTAAAGAAGGAGATTTGGTTCTTCTTAGTGCAACAAGACACCGACATGCACAAACTATCACCCCATGGGAAGGACCATTCATCGTGAGTAAAGCATTGCACAACAATGCATATTACCTAATCGATGCTCTCACCGAAAAGAACAAGGCAAACAAAGCTGGCGACGAATCAAAAAGGCAGTGGAACATAGCCTTACTTCGCCCATTCTACACTTTGGAGCCATATATGGTATGTCGTAATGTAACGCGTCAATTCGGAGTATCAAGCGTGTATTAAGCCTCGGCACCTCGAGCAGTGACTCGGGGACTGCTCTATGTTATTTCTTATTTTGAGTTATGTGTTAAACCTCGGCACCTCGAGCAGTGACTCGGGGACAGTGACTCGGGGACTAATCTATGTTATTTCTTATTTTAAGTTATGTGTTAAACCTCGGCACCTCGAGCAATGACTCGAGGAATGTACCGTGTTATTTCTCATTCCTGAATTATGTGTTAGTGTTCAAGACCTCGAGCAGGGACTCGGGGACTGCGCCATATTATCCCTTATCTCGGATTATGCATTAAAACCTCGATACCTTAAGCACTGACTCGGGGACTACCCGTAGTATTCTCTGCATTAACTCATGAAATATATTTCAGCAACCCAGTTTATAACTCAGGGACTGCCACATGGTCCAAGGTAATTCTTTGAGCACACACAAGAACTAGATAAGCCAAGTGTTAACTCGGGGACTAATTGGTATAACCCACTATTTGTCGCCAGAAACATAAAAGTTCCATAGCTCAACAAATTAAAATCTCTAAGGATAATGCAAAAAGAACAACAACCCCAGCAAATCAAAGTATGATACGGGATACAATTTATTGTATCGCCTTATCAGATGTGGGCTTCAGGCTTTGTATCTCAGGCAGAAGTAGAAAACACAACAGCTACGCTGTCGAGTTTCTAAAGGGCAGGCAAGATATATGTCGAACTAAGGTCAGCCACGCGGAGAAGTACAATCTGAATCTACGAAATCAAAGGTCGCCAAAGCAGAGATGTAAAGCAACGAGACTTGTTTAGACAAACTAATAATGATCAGCATCACCCATGCCTCAGCGGCAAAAAGACAAAAAGGTTCGCACCACACCAAAAGTCGGACAATTGTTTCACACACATCATACGCCCGGCATCGGGGGACTCGAAATAACTTAAGAGGTTTTATGAACCTAAACAACGAAACGGGCCAGAGCACCCTTAAGGGGCAGCAACATGATCAGGGGCTTCAGGAACGGCTATCTCGGATGATGGCGGCGCGACCTCGGTCTCCTTTGTAGGGGCATTTTCAGGAACTAGGCGCTCCGAGGTAGACGGCGCCTCGGTCGAAGTTACTTCACCTTCAACAGAAGCGATAGTAGCCTCGGGGGAAATCCTGGCTATTGAGAAACATTAGTTTGAGCTCGAGAGTGCCCAGTCCCTTTGGAAGATGATCGCGCGTCATCATCCGCATACGAGCTTGCATTGGAATCACCGGAGTTGTCCGAATCACCCTCTGCCTCATCCTGGTCGGCCTAATCATCATCATAGGCGCCTCTAATTTCGACGTCATCAGCTGGATTGGGAAGAAAACTCGGCCCTTCAATCCAATTATGCACATCAGCATACTCAACAAGCTGGAAGGCACGAGCTTGGCGGCGAGCGACAAATTCTGGATCCTCAACCCAACGAGAGCCAGTGCGCAAGTTTATCAAAGTCTCGAGCGAAATGTCCTCGTACCAAGAAAGAACGGCCGTGAGTGCCATATCAGCACCAGCTCTCCCAGCAGACTCCCTCCAGAGATTTAATTGGCTCTGAGATGCCATTAATCTCTCCACAAGTATTTTGATCTCGTCGATATCAGGATTTCTAGAGGTATTCGGCCAAAGAACATGGTAAGCCCGAATGGCTGCTTGCCCCAGATCTCTGCCCATAATTTTCATTGGCCCAATGGCAGCGCCGACGGCAACAAGGAAATCTTCCATTGAATATTCTGGATTCGAGTCTGCGGAGACACCTCGGCGTTGACGAGCAAAAATCACCGAACTCACTGGTTTAGCTTCCGGAAAATGATCTACATAAAAGGAAAACGTATCAGTTAAAATAAGAAAGAGAAGAAAATAACTTGGCCACGGTCGGAAACTTACGATGAATATAACTCAACATTTTCTGGAGATCCTGGGTCCAGTCAGCCTTAGTCTTCTCAAAGCGAGTGATTTCCTAGCTCATCGTACGGTTCTTCATCTTGGCATCCTCGAGGAGTTCTTTCTGTTTCTGCAGTTGCAGACTCAGCCGATTCTTCTCTTTAGAGAACTCCTGATCAACTTTCTCCAACTCGGATATCTGAGAAACCTTGAGAGACTCAACCTCGTCATATAACCGGGTTATCTCGTCATCTTTCTCTTTCAGTTGCGCCGAATGACTGGCGGCTTGCTCTAAAAAATGCAGCATCATGTCAGGCATGGATATGCATTCTTGATGCGACGCTGCAAGTGTTTGTAGCTCGGCTATACCAAATCTAGAGGATTGTAAGAAACCAAAGATAAGTCTCGAACGAAAATCAATAGAGGAGAAGAATAACTAACCTTCCAGAGCTTTGACCTTCTTGTTAAGACAGATGTTAAGATTATTGATATTACCTGCTTACCCGCAAAAAAAAATGGGTTAGCATCTCAAGTCAAAAATATTAAGAACTTAAGGGACAATACAATTTTTTTTAAGTTACCAGTTTTCTTCACCACGGGGAGAACTTTCTCATATTTCTCTTCCAATTTCTTGTGCGCAAAGAGCAACCTTTGGAATTCGGTTGTCCGCCGATCATGCGCAACCTAAGTACCAAAATGAATTACACAGCTGGATATTCGAAGCTAAAACAGATCCGAATCAAGCAAAACTTAACTCAGATCTAGGTGGCTGGATATTCGAAGCTAAGATGGATCCGAATCAAGCAAAACTTAACTCGGATCTAGATGGATGGATAATCAAAGCCAAAAATAGATCCGGATTCAGCAACACTTAATATGGAGTACGGATGAACCACGATTAATTCAAGTCATACAAGAAATTTACTTAGCAAATAATGCATTTGAAGCCTAAAAAAGCTTCCAAACGAACAACAAGTTATTCGGTTGCAAGCTTCGGGGACTAGTGTATGTATACTATCATTTGAATAACAGACTGGATATCAATAAAAGCGTTTACCTCGTTCATCTTGTCACTTTCAAGAACAATCGTTGCAGCCATGTGCAAACGACTACTGATGTTGGAAAGCTGAAATGGCTGATTACTCGGATTGCCCTCAAGCTGGTCGGCGGCATTCCAATTGTTGTCATATTCCACCAAGGAGCCGAGGCTATTCCCACTCTCAGTACGGGTCAGCACTTTACCTCAGACCCGTTGGGTAACCACCGCCGCCGCGGGACTCTTATGGAGAGTAAGCTGACTATCAGCGGTCGGGCTGACAACAGGCTTAGAAGAGGAAGCCCCCTTGCGGAATGCACCGGCTATGTTGGGTTGAGAAGAACTAGCCGGCCCCTTCTGAGATGCTGAAGGTTTGGTGACAACAACCTTAGAAGAAGTGTCGGCAGGGGCAGCGACCTCGGCACTAGAAGTGGCATCCTTAGAGGCAGGAGGAACTATGATTTCCAAAGGGGCCGATATTGTGGCGTCCTTGGCTGGAGTTGGAGTTGCAGCTGGAATTGTGGGGGTCAAAATAATTTCGGGGGAAACTTCGGTGGTCATAATAGGGGTGACAGATTCAATAGGATGATCTACTAGCGGAGTAATGTCGGCATCAGCAATGGAAGTTGTGGGTACATCTCACCGAGGCGATGTTTCAGTCGGTGCAGGAGGAGAGTCAATGCGAGAGGGACTATGAGCCCGAATATCTTCAGGAGGCGGGGAAGAAGGCAGCCGAGTTGTACGACTCGTCATACTCGGACCGCTTGGCTTGGCAGAGAGCGGAGCGCTGCAAAAGAGCAAAAATTCAAATCAGAAGACAGAAAGAGAGAATCAAGAAATACAAATGAAAATAAACTCACCCAGTAACCCCGAGCATGGTTTTACGCTTCGGAAGGTGCTGGGTTGATTTCTTGGTTCGCTTCTTGGGAGAAGTTTCGGAGGGACCTGCCGGAGCAGTGCGCTTCCTCGAGGTAGCAGGAGCTTGAGAGGCGAGAGGCTCGACGTTGTGCACCTGACCGGCCTGATTAGCTGGGAAAGTAGAAGCCGGAAATGCATAAGAGATAGGCATCGTGGCGACTACCTCAAGGATTTGGACGTCGTCCGAGTCACCTTCCTTCCTGTGGGCCGAAGTCTTGCCAGTGGCGCGAGCCGGAGCAACGTCCGACTTAGGAACAAACTCCTCCGAGTCAGGTTCCCCGTTGTCCGGGGTGTTCCGATCTGTGGTCCACGGAAGGGGCAGAACCTCGGCATCCTCGATATTTTGCTCTGTAAACCTCTGCAAGAAAAGAAACAAAGTGGAGTTTTCAAAAGAATTCACAAACGCAATTAGGAAACAAACACAAATACGTAAATTTACCTCGGGAGGGGGATTCATGAGTGAACGGCAAATTTCATGTCCATCCTCCAAAGATATCAGTCTTGAAGATAGCTCGGACATGCTTGTAAATAAGATAGTCATCGAGCTCAACCGTGGAAACTCGGTTGGGATCGAGAGGACCGCTCATATGACAGAGCTTGTGCGAGCGAAGCTGGAAAGGGAAGATTCGGCTGCTGACGAATGTGGTCATCAGATCCTCACCACGTAGCCCGACGCGGATCAACTCCTTCAGCCAAATCTCGAATGCCTCGGCCAAAGCATGGCTCTTTCTGGGGTTATAGTTCCAGTTCTTCTTGGAAGGGGGAAGATAGAAAAGGCAGGGAGCCGAATCTTGTCCTCTTTTCCAGTGTTTTTGACATAGAAAAACGATCTATGCCATTTCTTGCAATACTCGAGGCCAGCAACACGAGGGAACTCGGATTTTCTCCGAGGTGTGATGGACGCGGCTCCACACTGGGTAAGGGATTTCTCAGAGGGATGAAGGGATTTGTCTGGAACGACGTTAGATCGGATCTGGAAGAATTTAGACCAAACGGACACAGAGGGCCAGAGGCCGAAGTATCGCTCCGAGGCCGAGATATAAGAGGATAGGCAGGCGATGGAATTAGCCGGAAGGTGATGCGGCTGAAGGCCGAAGTAATCAAGGAATTCCCTAGCAAAATCGCTAAGGGGAAGGCCGAACCCACGAGAGAAATGGGACATGAAAACAACGTACTCACTTTCGTTGAGTACATGAGAGGATTCGCTGCCAGGCAAGCGACAGCTTACCTCAGCAGGAATCCGACGAGTCCTAATTAGCCACTCAATCTCACGACGAGTGATGGAGGAGCCCTGCCAATAGCCCCGCTCTGGACCGGACGCTGCCTCATCGTCTTCGACGAGCGCTCCACTAACAGAACTAGACATAGGGTCGTCGGAGGAATCAACAGAAGAAGGACTAGCGGAGGAGAGAGGCTTAGAGACATAGGGCCCCGTCGTGGTTCTAAGCGAGCACGGCGGTGGAACGGAAAAGAACCGCTGCAAGGAATCTAGAAAACAGAGAAAGCGCCTAGGGAAAGAGCCTAGCGGGGAGACCGTAGAAAAACTCACCCGCGGTGGCGCCGGAGCAAGCGCACGGTGATGAGGTCGACCGAGCGGAGGGACTGCGACATCGACGTCAAGGAAATCGACAATGGCGCAACCGTGGGCGCACGAACAGACGCACGAGCGCAAGGAGGAAGAAGAGGAGCGGTGAGAGAAGGTGGAAAGTAAATCCTCTAGCCCCGCACCCCTCCTTATAACCGCGCAGTCCTAGCGGTACTGGGATCGTGGGTGCGCACACTAACCGTGTATATCACATGTGCGGCGGAACCGCACGCATCTGAGTGGAGCCACACCAAAGGCCGCACGGCGCAGGAGAGGATCAGGCCTCCTGACCGATGCGGCGCACAAGGCGTCACTGCGCCGACGTGAAGGGCATAGTAATCACTGTAGCTTGTCAGTGGGAACTGTAGAGGAACAAAAAACTAGAGAAATAATGATGAGTGTTACACGTAGGATGAGGCGTGCTTAGGAAGCTGCGCGGATACCTCGAACGGGAAAAAGTAACTCGGAAATAAGGAGAGACGTATGTTGGTAAACTGATGTGGCCTGGCCAAGGTTATAGGCAGGACCACACCAGCTTCGGGGACTAATGTTGGGGAGGTGACCCCGGATAGGGTCAAGACAGGGGAAAGATGAAAGGAGTCTCCCTTGTCATGAGCCGAGTTAATGTTTATATCGGCCGAGTCACGTAAGAGTCGGCCGAGCTAAGCAAGGACATGATAGCTACAGAAGGGTAAACACCTTATCCGGTCGACATATGAGTTAAGTCGGACGAGTAAGTCTGACTAACTTGAATACAGGTGAAGGCCGAGCCGAGTTATGCGAGACAAGGCCGAGTAACACGAAGCTTGCAGGAGAAGGAGGTGCCTATAGTCAAACCCTAGTCGCTAGCTAGGGAGAATCTGAACAGAGCCAAGCACAAAGGATAAGGAGCAGAGCAGCAGAAGGGCGGAAGAAGGTCACGGAGGTGACAGTCATGGAGTCCGAGGCGCGCAGGTGGGGCTCTCTGGAACATTGCCATCGTTAGAAGGGGGACATGGAAAGAGGGTCGCCGAGTTACCATATTGGGACAAGCATATTCCTTGAATATGCTTGCCACGTCAGCCCTAGGAGGAACCAAAGCACCCCTTTATAAGAGGAGAAGCGGGCTCCTGAGAAGGGATCGATTCATTCTGGACCTGAGGGCTTGAGTTGTAGTCTTTTTCTTCCTGCTAACAGCTCAAGGAGAACTTGTAGTTCTTGTAAGGAGAAAGAAAGATCTTTATGTTAGTCATCTGTGTGTAGAAATCACTGCATCTTCCCTCCCCAGATCCCTCTAGCATCCATTGGCCCCATACTTTAGCCTACCCATGGCATGTGCCGTGCCACCACCACGACAAAGTTTATCTTCAATACTCTTAGGTATCATCTCTTAACCTGCATAGGACTTGTCCTATGTAGCATCATTTCATCTCACATCATTCTTGAGCCTGGATAGGACTTGTCCTGTGTAGCCTCAGGTCCATGCAGAATCACACCATCCATTGTCCTTGTGATGGCTTCAAATCCTCGACCATCATGTCAATTAGTATCTCCAATACCTTAGATATATGGTACAGACAACATACGACAAACCAGTGCCCTCCCGGATCATCATAGACCTCACTTCGATTGTTCCTTCACATGAATGCCTTGGATGGCCTTGATCCCTCGACCTCAGCTTGTCAAAAGCTTCGTACCTTGTCCCCTTCACCAACCACGGTGCTCTAGATCCGGCAACACCTGAAAGAAAAAAAACCAGTACAAGCACAATTCGACGACTTGACTCATGGTAAGTTCAAAACAACTCACACCACATTTTCACATAAGAAGCCAATAGATCAACACACCACTAAGAAAGAACTAAGTTTTCATAGAAGTGAACATAGAGATGCCAGCACACACATGAATGTTAGCACCCATATCAATCCACAAACGTGCAGATTGAAACACCAAAATAACAGTAAATAAATTACCACACCCATCATCAGCATTTTGATAGTCTTCCCCTCTTTCCAACTACAACCTCCATGTTCTGGGAAGTCCTTGAAAAAATGGCCGACCTCTCCGTAGGTGAAGCAAACTAGCTCGACCTTGTTCAGCTTCTTCTTCTTGAAGGTAGTAGTCTTTGTAGGCTTGTTGAAAGTGGGCTTGTTATTCTCTTTGTTCTTGCCGAATGTTTTCTTATGCACCATGTTGGCTCTAGACTGACCCTTGCCTCCTTTCTCAATAGTGTATTTATAGCCCGAGCTTTCTCCTCAACATCAAGAGATGATATAAGGTTTTAAACTGATATCTCTTTTCTCTTTTGTGTGAGCGTGATGCATGTAAAATGCATACATGAACTTTGTAGTTTGTTAACATGTTTTCCCATATATTTGCATCATATATAATGTTATATCCATGTTTTATATTGACTTTTGGGGATTTACCAATGATCCCCTTTAGTTTGGCTATAACCCGACAGGGCAAAAAACCCTGGTTTCAATGTTTTTGATGTTTCAAGACCTATACGAAGTAAAATGGACCTGCACTTTTGGGAATGTCATTATTTATCTACGAGAAGCATCAGGAGCACTAGAATCCCACCAGGAGGGCCAGGAGTCCCAAGAAAGCCCGTGTGGCGTGCCACCCATGCTCTCTCCCTCCTCGACCATCCGTTCTCCTCAATTCTTTCGCCCACGTAGTTCTCTTGACCTAAAAATACCTATATAAGGACCCCTCGGGGAGTCCTCGAGACGGAGCACACCAGAAACGAAAAAACCATCAAACATAGTCAGATCTAGCGAAGATTGGAGGGGAAACTCCACCGGAGCCACCTCCGGGGAGATCTCCACCCTCTCCAACATCTCCCACATCATTATCATGATGAAGAGGGAGTAGTCCATCTCCGGGCTATGGGTTTGTGGCAGTATCTTGATCTATTTCTCTCTTGTTCTTCATAGATCTAGTACCATATGATCTGCCCTACATGATTATGATCATATTTGTAATTCCTATGTGGCCGATCTTTGTTCTATGGTTTCATATTTGATATTGGAATCTATTTTGTGTAAGATGTTTTGATAGATGCATATCATGCACCCCGTTCTTATTTGCTTGTTTTGATCCAACTTGCATGCAAGAACTTGTATGGGGAGAAGTGTGTGTTAGATGGAGTAGCATGGTGGTAGAGATTTAATTGTGACAAAAAATATTCAATATCTACTTTTGTTTTTACCCTTCTTTTGATGCCTCACTAGGGATAAAGTGAAATCATGTGCTATATTTATCATGTGATAGTGTGATGACATTGTTAGATCAAGGTAGCATATTTGTATTTCAAACATCATGTTATATTGCTTAGAGCTATATTCTGATTTGTTCTTAATTTAAGATTTCATGGAGATTTCCCTTTTTGAGGATTATAAGAGAGATGTATTCCATCTCTATGTTAGAATGTGATGCCCATATTAATTCCTTTATCAAGCACATATAGAATTGCCATGAATCTTTATCATTGATGAATTGTCTTGTGATCACTACAACTTAAAAGGAGAGTATACAAGTGAACCCATGAACCCCGGTCCGATATTTATCATAAGAAACACCTTTCCATTGCATCTACTATCATTTATAATTTCTTCAATTTATTATTTCAAAAATACAAAAATACTTTCCCTACTTGCAATCACTCATAAAAACCCCAAAAACAACTCTTCTAACTTCCATATCATCTGGTTTGCATTACTTTAATTTATTTACTTTACCTTATTTTATATTTTATTTCATATTACGAATACAAAACCTTGTGCTTGATAACCACTTGGTGGAGTTGGGGACACAAGACAAATTATTTTATTTTACAGGTTGATTGAAGAGCAGAAGACATATACCCTTTTATAACCAATTCCCCGAGAGTTCAATATAAACCCTCGAGTCATCCTTGTGGTGAAAAGAAGTTTTCTGCAACACTCTACACTTGGAGTCCCAACGAAAAGTGGCCACGTTTGTTGCCTTTAGAGCGGTGGCGAAGTTTCTCCATGAGGGAAGCTACTTTGCAATAATGCACCCAACCAAAACTTGTCGGGTAAAGTATACTTAAGAAGTTTGAGCTCTCTTGCAATGCATTATATTTTATGAGTTTTCTCAACAATAGAACAGTTGTTCACCATTCCTCTTTCATGGAAACTCTCCATGATATACACTAAACTACCTGTTGCACCAAAACTTAGTGTTTAGTGCCTAACGGAGCTCATTTCCTTCTGTTATGTGCACATCACATAGAAGCTTATAAAGAACGCTCAGAATGCATCCCACGAAGATAGTATTAGCTTCCTCGAATTGCAGAATTGCCCTCGGCATATTCTATGCTACGCCGACGGCTGCCCTCGGCGTAGCATACGCCGACGGCTGCCCTTGGCGTAACTATTTTTTATTTTACCTCATTAAACTTTGAAAAATCATAACTAAATCATTCCAATTCGGAAAAATACAAATAATATATCAAAATTTGCAGAAAAATAAGATCTATCTATATACACTCAAATATTACACATTTGTAAATAAAAATTAAGTGAAACAAAAAACATTATATATAGTTTAAAACGGGCATAAAAATTCAAAAAGATCGAAACAATGCGAAACCTTCGCGTGGTGTTATATTATGTGACATAGTTAGAAGAAAAATTACAAACTTGGTATATTGATTATGTCTCAAAAAACCTTTACAAAATGACCTATCTAATTCGAGGTTTCTTGGCTTTCAGGTCAAATGACCAATGTTATGGCTAGAATCAAGGCATATTTTGTCATAATGTGACCATATTGTGCATACACATGCATCATGGTACGGCGAACAATATTGCAGGAGAAAGTTTTCCTTTTCATCGCACCAAAAAGCTATTTCCTATTTTCCGAGCATAGAAAACATACGGTTTTGTGAAGCATCCACCAAATGGCTAATTCCAAATGCTACCACCATATTTATAAAAAATACTAGACCACCTTATATGAACAATGTCCTAACAGAGGGATCCGAAATCTTTCCATCCACCTTTGGTAAAAAAGATAAATTCGTGCCGAATCGGCAGGAAGTGGGTGAGATATGAACTACAGGTACATGATCCGATGCTCATGTTTTTTTACAAAAATCATTTTTAGGTTCACAATATGCAATTTTTATCAAATATCCAATGCAAGTTTTCCTTTTCAGCGCACCAAAAAGCCATTTTTTATTTTCCGAGCGCAAAAAGGGGATTTTCTGAAGCAACCACCAAATAGCTAATTCAAAAAACGGAGGGTTTGTGATTAGTTGATATGGATATCATATTTGGATTCCTAGCATTTTTCTGATCAATTTAGACATATTATTTGTCGAATTCCGATTTACGGATTTAAAGATATTAATTATTCCATATTAAATAGAAAAATAGAAAAAAGTAAAATTATTATATTTTTATTTGAACTCAATAATATTTTTACTTATTCTTTAATGTTTACTTAAATAATTGTATGTAATTTCAAAAAATACAAACATATGACATGATGATATAAAAGTTAATAGGATTGATATCATAGTATTGACAATAATGTATGAATTACTTTGCGGAAATAGATTCTGAAGAGAAGTTTGACCAAGACTGCATTTAATCAAATATTAAGTGTAATTAGTGTTAAAAATGTTCAAATTGAGAGATTAATGAGTCAAACAATTTAAAGATTAAAAAAAATAAAAAAAATAAAAAATATTAAAAAAAAATGTTTTTGCAAGGGGCGACAGGCTATGCCGACGGCCGCTACGCCGAGGAAAAAGCCGTAGGCGTAGCGTACGCCGATGGCATTTCGATACGCCGACGACTTATGTGTGCTCCACCGAGGGAGACCTTCGCCGAGGAGGCTACGCCGAGGGCAGCCGTCGGCACGCCGAGGCCACTTTGGCCTACGCCTCGGCATAGCGCGCGCGTCCTGTAGCGAACCTTGAATACTTTCAGAGCTTGAAGCCAGAATCATTGGTGAGAGTAGGTTTGACCCCGATTGTATCCTTGTTGGAGTGGCCTTGGTCCCAGATGTATCTATTTTTGCATATTTAACTGGATAACAATCCTTTTTAATACGCATGGTCACTCTTGCGTATGGTCACTCTTCCTGGCCCGAGCCTGCTCCAACACGGTCAATGCAATGCTGCTTGTGCTCCTTGGCGGCGAGGCATCCGATAAAGGAGGGATGTGTGCTTCGGTGTCCCCTCCTCAAACTTAAGTTTGCATTGGTCGGTTTTTCTTTTGACCCGTCGAAGCCCGTGTTCAGGCTATGTATGTCTTCTATAGGTGTACTCAGTCAATTTTGGTATACTCCACGTTCTTACCAACTGATCCTAGCTCCCGTTATCGCGATCTATGCCTTTGCATGCCATGTTTTAAAAAAAATTTGCTGCCCTATATACCTCCCGATTTGCGCCTCCCTCAGACACGTGAGTATACATGTACGGTAAGTATATGTCTAAGAGAACCATACAGCCTTCAGTTGGGTTCATACGGTCTTCGAAATAAATCAGTATCAAAATTTTATTATCAAAATTTGAAAGAAAGGGAGGATCAGGAAGCAAAAGTGCAAAGGAGATCGACGAGGATAAAACTTGCACCTCAGGCAACGCATATAGTTGCATGCATGTATTCGTTCCATCATGGGCGCCTTTGATGACCCAGCAAAGCATCTGCATCTAATCCATATCTATCTGTCCGCTCATTTGTAGATAGAGCTGCAGAGAGGCTGAGTGAGATTAGTCTCCAATTTTGCATATTCCTTCCGTCCCAAATTGCTTGACTTAACTTTTATTACATATGTACATATCTACATACTAAAACACGTATATATACATGTATCTATACATAGCTAGTGCAATTAATTTGGAATAGAGGGAGTAGTATATGCATCTCAAATAGGATACACTGAATGTCATTTGTGGGGAAACTAGGCAAATACTATCATACCACTAGTAATTGCTATCACCCCTTTTCTGGAAAAAGTTCATACTACTAAGTAGTAGTACTAGTGATTAGTTAGAGTTTGAACCAACTTTTGCTTACCGCATGGAATTCCCACTACTGGAAAAACCATCTTCGGTTCGATCACTGGAAGCCTAGCCGTCCCGGCCCGTCACGAACCGCGACTAGTGCTAGCACTAGTCCCGTTGCGGCCCGGGACTAGAGGCCCTTTTTTCACCAGTGTCCTATATACTTGGTTAAGGAGTACACGGAAGGAATAAAGGCATTTGCCTTGTTGTCAGCTCGTGCTGTCGGCGCCTATAAATTGGTAGTAACACAAGCTAGTAAATGCATCCACTCTGAAGTATTACTCAAACTAGCCTCCTTTCTTTTATCCTGAAGATTACGTCCAAGGCATTCATATACAACCAGCACTAGCTTCAAGATCGATGGTGCTAGTTAAGTAGATCACTACTGGCTAGAGTACTACTATGTCGCAGGTATGCCTTGGATTTCCACTGATTTCTTACTATCCGAACATCGAGTAAAAATATGCTCAGGTTTTCTCCGTTGCATGCAACCACATCTTCTCTTCTTGTACATGAACAACTAGTAATATGCAACGACCACTTTACTCAAAACATTCATCATCTTTCATACTTGAAAAACAGAGAGTTACCTGTATGTATTTGATTGCCTCTAAATCATCCTACGTTCCAGATCTGCCAACCCAAAAAATTATGGTCCCACTCACATACACCACTGTTTGAATAATACTCATTTCACTAATACATGCTCACTTGGTGACGCACAGTTGTGAATTGACGAAGGGGGAACACGCAAAGAACCCGCAATCAATGGCTGGATCTATCATTTTGAAGCTAGTTAACGAATGGGAAATCGAGCTACTGATCCTCCTAAGCTTCGCCTTGCAACTCTTCCTCTTTTTCTTTGGCGCCCTTCGGTGTCGCAGCAACCAATCGCTGGTTCAGCTTCCGCTTTCACTACAGGAATGGGAAGCTACGCCGACGGCCAGCCGCTACGCCGACGGCCAAACATCGGGGCCGTCGGCGTAGCCATCGTCTAGGCCAGCTCCGCCAAGCAGCCGTCGGCGTAGAATTGCCCTCGGCATATCCTATGCTACGCCGACGGCTGCCCTCGGCGTAGCATACGCCGACGGCTGCCCTCGGCGTAGCTATTTTTTATTTTATCTCATTAAACTTTGAAAAATCATAACTAAATCATTCTAATTCGGAAAAATACAAATAATATATCAAAATTTGCAGAAAAATAAGACCTATCTATCTACACTCAAATATTACACATTTATAAATAAAAATTAAGTAAAACATAAGAAATTATATATAGTTTAAAATGGGCATAAAAAATTCAAAAATGATCGAAACAATGCGAAACCTTCGCGTGGTGTTATATTATGTGACATAGTTAGAAGGAAAAATATCAAACTTGGTATATTGATTATGTCTCAAAAAAACCTTCACAAAATGACCTATCTCATTCGAGGTTTCTTGGCTTTCGGGTCAAATGACCAATGTTATGGCTAGAATCAATACATAGTTTGTGATAATGTGCCCATATTGTGCATACACATGCATCATGGGATGACGAACAATGTTGTAGGAGAAAGTTTTCCTTTTCGTCGCACCAAAAAGCCATTTCCCATTTTCTGAGCACAAAACACGGACGATTTTGTAAAGCAACCACCAAATGGCTAATTCAAAATGGTACCACCACATTTTACAAAAATACTATACCACCTTATATAGACAATGTCCCAATAGGGGAATCCGAAACCTTTCCGTCCACCTCTGGTGAAAAAGACAAATTCCTGCGAATCTGAGTAAAGTGTCGATATGAACTATGTACATGATCCGATGCTCATGTTTTTACAAAAATCATTTTAGGTTCACAATATGCTATTTTATCAAAGATCCAATGCAAGTTTAGCGAGGCTCGGCCCCGAGCTAAGAATCTTCATGCCCGCCGTTCGACAAAGTTTGACGATAATTTAAAAGGGGCATAAAAAATTCAAAAACGATCGAAACAATGCGAAACCTTCGCGTGGTGTCATATTATGTGACATAGTTATAAGGAAAAATATTAAACTTGATATATTGATTATGTCTCAAAAAAACCTTCACAAAATGACCTATCTCATTCGAGGTTTCTTGGCTTTCGGGTCAAATGACCAATGTTATGGCTAGAATCAAGGCATAGTTTGTGATAATGTGCCCATATTGTGCATACACATGCATCATGGGATGGCGAACAATGTTGCAGGAGAAAGTTTTCCTTTTCGTCGCACCAAAAAGCCATTTCCCATTTTCTGAGCACAAAACACAGACGATTTTGTAAAGCAACCACCAAATGGCTAATTCAAAATGGTACCACCACATTTTACAAAAATACTATACCACCTTATATAGACAATGTCCCAACAGGGGGTTCCGAAACCTTTCCGGCCCACCTCCGGTGAAAAGACAAATTCCTTAGAATCCAGAAGTGGGTCGATATGAACTATGTACATGATCCGATGCTCATGTTTTTTACAAAAATCATTTTAGGTTCACAATATGCTATTTTATCAAAGATCCAATGCAAGTTTAGCGAGGCTCGGCCAGCTAAGAATCTTCATGCCCGCTTCGACAAAGTTTGACGATAATTTAAAAGGCATAAAAATTCAAAAACGATCGAAACAATGCGAAACCTTCGTGGTGTCATATTATGTGACATAGTTATAAGGAAAAATATTAAACTTGATATATTGATTATGTCTCAAAAAACCTTCACAAAATGACCTATCTCATTCGAGGTTTCTTGGCTCGGGTCAAATGACCAATGTTATGGCTATAATCAAGGCATAGTTTGTGATAATGTTCTCATATTGTGCATACACATGCATCATGGGATGGAGAACAATGTTGGAGGAAGTTTTCCTTTCGTCGTACAAAAGCCATTTCCCATTTTCGATCATAAAAAGCGGACGATTTTGTGAAGCAACCACCAAATGGCTAATTCAAAATGCTACCACCATATTTTACTAAAATAATATACCACCTTATATGGACAATGTCCCAACAGGGGTTCCAAACCTTCTGTCCACCTCGATAAAGACAAATTCTCGCCGAATCGGTAGGAAGTGGGTCGAATATGAACTATGTGTACATGATCCGATGCTCATGTTTTTTACAAAATCATTTTTAGGTTCACAATATGCTATTTTATCAAAGATCCAATGCAAGTTTAGCGAGGCTCGCCCCGAGCTAAGAATCTTCATGCCAGCTCGACAAAGTTTGACGATAGTTTAAAAGGGGCATAAAAAATTCAAAAACGATCGAAACAATGCGAAACCTTCGCGTGATGTCATATTATGTGACATAGTTATAAGCAAAAATATTAAACTTGATATATTGATTATGTTTCAAAAAACCCTTCACAAAATGGCCTATCTCATTCGAGGTTTCTTGGCTTTCGGGTCAAATGACCAATGTTATGGCTAGAATCAAGGCATAGTTTGTGATAATGTTCCCATATTGTGCATACACATGCATCATGGGATGGAGAACAATGTTGCAGGAGGAATTCAAGTTTTCCTTTTCATCGCACCAAAAAGCCATTTTTCATTATCCAAGCGCAAAAAGGGAATTTTCTAAAGCAACCACCAAATAGATAATTAAAAAACGGAGGGTTTGTGATTAGTTGATATGGATATCATATTTGGATTCCTCTCATTTTTCTGATCAATTTAGACATATTATTTGTTAAATTCCGATTTATAGATTTAAAGATATTAATTATTCCATATTAAATAGAAAAATACAAAAAAGTAAAATTATTATATTTTTATTTGAATTCAATAATATTTTTACTTATTCATTAATGTTTATTTAAATAATTGTTTGTAATTTCAAAAAATACAAACATGTGACATGTTGATATAAGGGTTAATAGGATTGGTATCATAGTATTGACAACAATGTATGAATTACTTTATGGAAGATTCAAGGAAGTTAAGCGTGCTGGAGCTGGAGTAGTATTAGGATGGGTGACCTTCCGGGAAGTTCGATGAAGACTGCGATTTAATTAAGTATTAAGTGTAATTAGTGTTAAAAATGTTCAAAGTGAGAGATTAACGAGTCAAACAGTTCAAAGATTCAAAAATTAAGAAAAAAAAATAAAATAAAAAATTTATTTTTTTTTAAAAAATATTTTTGCAACCGGTCGACAAGCTATGCCGACGTCACACGCCGACGGCATTGCCCTCGGCGTAGCATATACCGACGGCATTTTGATCCGACGGCCTCTATGTGCTCCGCCGAGGGAGCCCTTTGCCGAGGAGGCTACGCCGAGGGCAGCCGTCGGCGTAGCATACGCCGAGGGCATTTTAGGCTACGCCGACGGCTTTTTGCCCTCGGCGTAGCACGCGCGTCCTGTAGTGTTTGGTTGGCGTACCTATCAGCCGACGCTGTTGCCATATATGCACTAGGCTACCTCTCCCATAATTTCTCCACAAACAATGGCCATGCAATGTCGAACAAAAACCAGCTGCTCAAACTCTTGTGGGTACCTTTTCTTCTCGTCCACCTCGGTGGCCAAGACACTCTAACTGCTTATGCCCTTGAGGACAATGAGCTATGGTTGAGGCACACGCTAACTCTGCTAAGCCAGGTCTCTCTAGTTTTGTATGTACTGTTCAAGTCAGTGGTGGCATATGACAGACTTGTAGTCCCCACTATCTTTGTGTTTGTCACGGGGGTGATCAAGTATGTGGAGAGGATATGGGCACTCAAGCAGGCGAGCCAGAAATCCCTTAAGAGTTCCATCCCCAAAAAAGTGGGGCAATCTGCACAATCATCTCAACTAACTGGTGCAACAACCTTGCTGACATATCCAGCAGTTTTGAAGAGTGCTATTGGCTATGAAGCAGATGTCAGGAATTTATTCGCTGGACGGACTTATTACCAGATGATGCAAAGCAAGCTATTCCGTCCGCTCAGCAATTTTCACAGAGAATACCATGGGGACGAAGGAAACAATTCTGCACTGTTTTTTAAAGGGTTAGAGGTTGAGCTTAGCATGATGTATGACCTCCTCTTCACAAAATGCAGTATTATCCGCACAACTCTTGGCACCATCCTTCGGTGCATCTCTCTCACCTCCACGGTGGTAGCCTTTGTGCTCTTCATCGTGATGATGGGTGCCAGGAGGAAAGCATACGGTTTTTCCACTGTAGACACTACCATAACCTATGTATTATTTATAGGGGCTGTTTGCTTAGAAGGTTGCTCTGTCTTCATTCTGATGATGTCTCCCCAAACATGGGCAACTTTGCGAGCTGGAGGGTGGCGTGTGCTCGCTCGAGTAGCCTGGTTTATATTGGTGAAGATGCAGCCAGAGGCTAGGCCGTGGTGGTCAAACTCCATGGCGCAGTACAACTTGGTTGGCTCCCTCATAGCTGACAAGAAGTCTGGCATCTTCTTCACCGCGGTCACAAAGGTGGCAGGTGTGGTTGGACTTGGCGAGCCCTGGCACAAAATGCGGCATGCCAAGTATGCCCAAGTTCCGGAAGAGATCAAGAAGATGATGGACAAAACTTTCGATAGGAGGGAGTTGCGTACTCTGAGCTTGCCTGCTCCAATGTCTCATTTTAAATTGATAATTGGCAGGTTTCCCTTCGAGCTGGCCGTGTTATCGCTCCACGTTTGGACAGAGCGCTTGATACAAAAGATGAGTGAGTCAGTGGATGTCATCCCCGAAGAGAAGCAGAAGCCCATGGATCTATGTAAGGGGATGTCTGATTACATGATCCACCTGCTGGCCGTGAACCCTGCCATGCTGCCGGTCAACAGCGATGTGGACGAGCTGGTGGGCAACTTCAAGAAGAATATTCAGGATATGAGCGAACATCAGTTTCATGAAGCATTAGTCTTCGACCTCCTTGGTGAACATTCGCGTATTATTTATGATAGGGAGGGTTTTAAGATGGAGGAAAGGAAGCTGTTGCAGGAGCAGGGTGAGGATCTCCATGCAGTGTTTGAGGTGCTCGTGCAGGTGTGGTTCCGGATGCTCATGTATGCAGCTGGGAAATGCCGCCCAGAGGAGCATGCTCGGCGGCTGGCCATGGGAGGAGAGCTTCTTACCTTCCTTTGGCTAGGCATGCTAAATCGGGGGATGGGAGACCAGAGCTCTTGGGGGGTTTATCTTATGCGAACGGATGGAGCCCTGCCAGGTTCTTCCACCATGGCGAGCCTTCCACTGTTCAGTCCTTAATCAGATGAAAGATCAAATATATCACATGGACGACAGCAGTCTGTGCTCTATACATAACGCATTGCCACTTTCTTTGTTGTCTAATTTGGATGTGTAGTTGTGTTGTTACGCATTTACCTGTTTGCTTCATTTACTCACATCAATGCCCACGCTATGTATACTTATTTCTTAGCTCGAACCTAATCTGTGATGAGCAATTTTGTTCATTTTGTCATGTCTCTTTTATTATATACATGCAGAGGTGATCTTAATAACTATACTATAAAGTATCTCCTTTCTTAACCATTAGGAACTTTGCGACGATCCAGCTCATCACTGCATGGCGTAGTTAGAGCATCTCTAACCCATCCTCAATCAGCCGTTAGAGAACTTTATTTTTCTCCTCTAATGGTCGAAGCAGCACCTAACCGAAGCCGTAAATGGCTTAGATGAGAATAAATTTTAGGAATCGATCTCCGCGGCTCGCACATATAGGCACCCGCGGCCTCGACTGTCATATTTTTTCCCTCCCTGCCGCTCGCGTGCCTCACCGCTCTGCCACCAAATTATAGTTGGCGTCAACACTGCCGACCACCTGCCGCCTCCACCAATAGCCAGAAACACCGGCCGCCATATTCCCCACCTCCGCCCTCACTCGCCGTTGCAAACCATGCTGAAATTTCTCCCGCTAGCGGCCGCGTCAAGCCCGATCTAGACCACCAGATTCGACTAGCCCGCGGCGATAGTTCGTTGAGCTACAGCCGGATCCACACGGCCTAGCACCTCCGGCATGTCTTTGTCCTCGATGCACCGTTGCAAATCACCAGCTTTGGAGTTCCCGAAGGTTGTAGGAGCGCTGGTGCCAGCGTCCGCAACAACACCAGCGTTGGCGGAACCGGCATCGGCACCTGCAACGGCACCTGCGTTAGTCGATTCCGGCGGCGTCACGCCCACTGGAAACTCAGGTGGAACTTGGTGAGTATTTTTTCCCATTTTTAATTTTAAAGCTCATCAATTTCCTAGGATGAGAACGGTGTCTTTTAAAATTGTAGTAAGGTGAAGAAGAAAGAAGCAAAAAAGGTCGGAGGATGAGGAAAATGATTTGTATTTCGCATGGCATCATCAAATACTTGTCGAGGCTAACCAACCATTCCAATAATTTTGGGAAATGATTCATGACAACTTCAATCAAAGAACTAGTGGAGAAACTCGGTTGTTAACATCGATTATGTGCAGGTGACACGTCCTAGAGTAATGCACTCTAACGTCTAGAACACTATGATGATGCTTATCGAGTATGTAGGTGGAACATGCTTATGTGCTCCTTGAACACTATGATGATGCTTATCCAGTATGCCATAACAAATTATGATGATGCTATCAATTTGTATGAATAATCTATCGATCTATATGAATTATGAATCTTATGCTATATGTTCTCATGTATTCGTGTGCTCAATTTTGAAAATTATGTTAAAAAAATTATAGTCCTTTAAATTATTGGGGACCGGTTCTACCGGATATTTTCTAGGAGAGAAAATTTGCTCCTCTATGGTATAGAGAGGCTTTTAGTCCTCTAACTTATTAGGGATAGGTTAAAGATGCTCCCGGTTCCTTATATTTACTAATTAGAGGCATGGTACCAGCCTTCACCGTTAGATTCTCAACTAGCCCTTAGAGCATCTCATGCGGAGGCGCCAAAATAGCGTGGCGCTAAAATAATTGTTTTTATCGCGCGCGCTGTAAACGCCCCAGCAGATGCGCTAAAATAAGGCGCACGGTAAATTTTTAGCGCGGTGCTGCATTTTGCGCTATTTGGAGCACAAAATATTAGGCTCCGACTACAGCACGCGCTATCGCTGGCGACGCGCGGGAAAAACCAACTGTCGGACTTTTCCCTCTCGCGCGCGCAGTCTCTTCTTCCCCCACCAACTTCAGCGCCGCCCACCAACCCCGTCGGCGCCGCTGCCTCCTCCAACCCACCCGGCGTCGCCCCCGCTCGCCGGCTTTGACTGGATGGAGCTGGACTGGATCTCCCGAGACCATTGTTGCTTCAGGCTACTCCTCGCTCGACGTGGAGAGGTTGAGGGAGCAGCTCGGCGAGACGGCCACATCTCTTCCCTGGGCGACGGAGGAATCTGTCCAGCCTCATCTCGACCACCACGTGAGTCGGCAAAGGCCGGCAGGGATTGGGGAGTTGTTTCCCAAGCGGTAATAGGGACCGTGAATTTATTCTGAATTCGAACAACATACTTGCCATCGGCACCGATACTGCCACGTACACATACACGATCTATAGACCCACGCCATGGAAGAAATCAACCTAAGGCTATGAAAACTAGTCTTCCATGGCCTTCCTATAGAAGCCATGAAGACGGAGGCATTGAACCAGATACTCCGCAACTTTGGTGGGGAGGTGCTAGAGATGCTGCCCTAGGAGAGCCAGTTCTTCCAAGTGAAGGCTTGGCTTGAAGACCCAGGCACCCTCCCAAAGAAGTAAGAGCTCGGTATCATCCGTGACTTACCTAGATCGTCGATCACCTTGAAGCACCGGGTCACCATGCGTGTTGCCAACAGACTCAGGTGGCCACCACACGTGGCTAGGATACATGGCCAAAGTTCGTCACCAGTAAGAAAGAGAGTCGTACATAATATATAAATCAGTTAGGGGTAGATTCTGAAGATGGACAAGCATATATAGAAGCATCAGAGACCATAATATTATGATCTAATCGTTGTATTCTTATCTGTGATTGTTTAATAAATGGGGAAATTGAAGATCTGTTTGTCGCATATAGTTCATCATCAAATACCTAAAGTGGAGTACTTACATTGGATCCAAACTAGGCTCAATGTCTTTTCTTTCCATGGATCTAATATTCATGTACCAATAGAAGCATGTTGCCGAGTGGGTACGATCAATCATATCGTGGTGCCAAGATAAGCAAAACATGACCATTCGTCATGTCCAGAGCGTTTACTTCGAGGCTTGGAAGGGCTCGGTCATAAACTTTCTTGATCCTTCTTTTAACACTGTTGATGCGGCTATGTACTGGGTTCTACAGGCCCCGAAGGTGCCATGGTCCCGTCTAGTTCAATCAACAGACACCTAAAAAGCACTCACATTCTCTCTATACGGGCTCAAACTTGTTTCTTTCCATGGACATTACGTTTGTATCGAAATAGATGCATAATAGAGAGTAGGTAGGATTACTTCCATCATGGTGTAGAAATTAGTAGAAGGCGACCGACGCGCCTGTGCAGCCGTTTGACATGCCAGAGCGTTCACGCTGGGGCTTGGGAGGGCTCCAGGATAGATTTTGTTGAATGTTATTTCCCCTCTGCTGATGGAGCTAAGTGACGGGGTCCACATGTCAGGAGGAATACAATTCTAATTGTTCTCATCTCTGCTTGGCGGGTTATGCTTTGAGTCCTACATGTCAAAAGACAACATATCTATTTGGTTTTATCGCTGCTGACGGGGCACAAGGGGATGTCCTGTGGCATCCCGCTAAAACCACTACTATAAAATCGCGTTGTTTTTGTGCATTGCATCGTCATGACCGCATGCTCATGTCATCATGCCACATTGCATTTGAGCATCGTCATCATCTTGCATTTGCTTGCATAAAACTATTTTTGAAAAGCCTGGTTTTGTTTCCTGAACGCCCCGTCTTTGTTCAACACAAAACCTGGTTCTCCGGATTATTTTGTTTTGTCTTCTATCGGTTTGCAAAAGCCCTGTGTTAAACAAATAACATATTCAATTATTTTTAGTGGGGCAGTCGAACGGGCCGATTCGACCCAGTCGACCACCCCCGGAATAAAATCGGTCCACCTAAACCAGCCCACCCGAATCCTAAAACTACCCAAACCTATCCTACCCACCTATCCCAGCTCGCCACCTCACCCCTCCCCCAATTCCCTACCCACCTTGCTACCTCATCAATCCCCCTCTTTTTCCCCTCTCTCTCTTTCTCACACAGCCCCATCTACCCTCTCTCTCTTACAACCTGGCCCCACCCTCCTGGCCCACCTCCTCTCTCTCTCTCCCCCTCTCTCACCCTGGCCCCACCCCCAACACACACACCCAGCGGGCCACCTCCCCACAACCGACCCACTCCCTCACCTCTCCCTGAAACCCGGGCCCCACCCGCAGCGCCCCGTCCCACTCCCTGCCTTCCCTGGTCAAACCCTCCCCAACGCCACCTGCCGGTTCCCCCTGGCCCCACCACGACCGCGGGCCCACCCCCACCGACGCGACGCCCACCCCTCTTCTCTCTCCCTGGAGTCCCCGTGACTCGCTCCCTCTCTCCCCGGCGACGGCCGCTCCTCCCCTCTCCCCTCCGGCGCCCTCCTCCTCCAACCACCGTCGGCCGCCGCCCGCTCACCTCTGCCTCGCTCCCGCTCCCGCCTCCCGCCTCCTCCTCTCCTCGCGGCCTCGGCCCACGCCTGCCGAGCCTCGCCGAGCTTCCTCCCTCTGTTCCGCCGCCAGCCTCGCTTCGGCTGCCGCAGCCTCCCAGCTCCTCCCGGCGCCGCCTCTCTCCCTCCCCCACCTTCTTCCTTCTCCTGCCCGCTCGCTACCTCCCCTCCCCCCGACGCCGCCCCGCCTACTTTTTCTCCGGCCGCCGCCCGACCCGTGCTCGCCACGCCTCCGCCTCCATCGCGTCCTTCCGCCCGTCACCCCCGCTTCTTCTCTCCGCTTTCGCGCCGCGGCCCTCCGCCCTCGCCCTCCTCGCCGTTCGTCCCGCTGGAACCGCCGCCTCGCATAGCTCCGCCACCACCTCCCCACCTCGCCGCGTCCTTCCCCCATCCTCTCTCCTTCGGCCCTCCCCCGACGCCCTGCTCTCCTTCCCCGGCCAGCGAATGCCGCCACCGCGCTCGCCGTCGGCCCTCCTCGCGAGCACCACCCTCCTTGTGGCGCCTCTCGCTGCCGATGGGTGCTGTCTTCTCTCTCCCTATCGTTTTTCTCCTCTTGCTCCGTCGAGCCACGCCTCTAGTCGCTGCCCCGCGACGTCACATCATCGGACGGCGACATTCTTCGGCCTTCGTTCGAGTCCCCTTCGCTGAGCCCTGCGTCCCTCGAGTTCTTCTCCACCGTGGACCACCCCGCCGCCTTCGCCCGGCGAGCTCGCAGCGCCTCTTCGACTACGGCATGCGCCGTGGCGCCCTCGTTTGTTCCGTCCGTTTTGGTGTATATCTGCTAGCGTACTCGGTAAAAGATTACTACAAGCCACTCGAGCCCGACAAGTTCGTCACCAACATCTACATCGGTTCGATGTTGTGCCAGGGACCCTCAAGATCTTCTTCCTAGACTTGAAGGTTGGATCAAAGGCCCCGATCCCGGAGTCCAAAGACGGAACCTGAACCTGTCGGAACGACAAGATCGCCACACGGACGCGAACCCCAAGACCATGAGGCCCCGGACCGAAGACCGATCCGAAGCGCCAAGGCCTCCGACAGGGAACCGACCAGTTCGCCGAGAACCGCACCCGAACCTGAAGAACGCCAAGATCGCCACCGGTACGACAAGCACTTCGCCGCGGAACACCGAGTTCTGCATCCCGAACGCCAAGACCGACCCGATACGACGACCCGACAAGACCTTCGTGACGACAAGATCGGCACCGACCAGGGCGAATCCAATGCGCCCCCCGACACCAAACCAGGGTCCCCTTCCCGGATGCGACAAGATCAACTTCCGTTGTCCGAGACCGATCCCATCGAACCTCGCCCCCGTTGAACCCTGAGACCGACCCCGAACCCCCCGGAACCCCAAGTTCGTCGAGACCCCCCTAATGTGTGAACCCAAACCCGAGACCTTATTTTATTAAAAGATATATACTTGTTGCATATTAAATTGTCATACTCGCATGCATATCATTGATTTGGGGGCCTTATGCCGATTCACCATATAATTAAATATGGGGCTCATATGCGGGCAAATCTATTCTTATATTGGCCTCATTTAAATTTGTGTAGCGAACCGGTAACTTATCTTGCCTTGTTAAGATAACATTTAAAATGCAGGTAGCTAAACAACATGAACCACCTAATTAATTGTCGGGACCCCGGTTCCGCTTAATATGACCTAATTGCATCGCACCTTGCCATGTCATACATCATACATGCATCATGCCCGATCTTTTGCCGTAGTATTAAATATTGCATCTGGTGTTTCTTCTAGTGTTTTGCTTCTTCGCGGATAAGGCCGTTGAGTTGATGTGAGCTTCGCCCCGATCTTCGGTTGAACCCTCGGCAATGTTTTCAAAGAGCATCTCCCTTTCTACCTATCTTACTTTTATAGTATTTATTCCCTCCTGTTGATCTATTGCTATCTGTGTTGCGATGCTCTAGTTTTCGTACCCGTGATATCCCTTGCAGCCTTATATTGCCTTGGACACATCCTATTACCTGTTGTTTGGTAGATAGTTGGACTTGCGCGTCGTAGTCGCTTGCTCAAGTGATGTTGTGTGTCGTCCAGTACCACAGTTGTTGGTGTATTGCCGCATGTTTGATGTTGGAGACGATCATGGCTTTACTTATCGTTCACTTTAATTCCTGTTTAACAACTAAAACTGAAGTAAGTAAGCAGAGGCACAGGTGGGCAATAGATGTTATTTGGTTGTTAACCGTCCACTTGTGTCCCGTAGGACCCCGAGTGCTTGATACCCGTTCCTTGATTTATCGCGCTATCCACATCCGGGAGGATTATGGGACCCCCCTGAGCCAGAGCTTGATTCAGTCTTATTTCTTGGGGCCACAAACTAGTTTGAGGTTTTATTTACTATCATGTACTTATGCCATGCTTTACTGCTTTATTTATTGTGCGAGGAGCACTGCATCGCTTAGGTAAGCGAGTGTTTTCGCGGTATCGACAAGCCCAGTTTTGGGTTCCCGGTCGTGTGACCATCTAGCTTCGCTATGGTCTACTCAATGGGGTGGCCTCAAAATATTTCTCAATCGTGATTGCTTTGTCGTGAAGGCCTCGTTGGGTTTTGATTTGGTTTTCCGAGGTTGATCGGCGTGTTGCTATTGGTGCACCCCGGCCGGGTAAAACTTTCTGAAAGCCGTGTCCGCGGTTATGGACGACTTGGAGCACAGTATCTCGATCATAGACAACTATAACTAAAGTAGTGCTATAAATTTGACTTTATAATGACTAGTAATCAGCTTCACTATAATGGGATGGATAAATAAAACTGCCAACAATTGCTTGTTTGGGGTGTCGCTTGCGACAATTGTACCTGACTAGTAAGTATTGCAACTACAACGGAATGGCTAAATAAAAGTACCAACAACTGCTGGGTTTTGGGTTATCTCATGCTAATTGTATTTGACTAGTAAGTGTCGCGACTACAACGGAATGGTTAAGTAAAAGAGCCCACTGCTTATTTTATCAGGATGATTATCTATACTTGACTAGTAATTGCTGCAACGATAACTGAATAAATAAAAATGCCAACGGTGTGAGTTCCTCGATTGGTCTCGAGGGGGAAACGCCAAGATGGGTTTGTTTGATGGTATAATCAGGTTGGTTCCGAATAGGTCTTTCTTATCCCCCTCTGATATCCGCCAGTTGTACCGAGTCTCTACAGGTTGTTTAGTGCATGCTGCCGCTGCAGCTTCAGTCCACCATACCTTTGTAGGAGAGGACCGCCGAATTCTAGCCTCGCTGCAGTAATCGCCTCGATCGACGCCCCTTTTTCCTTTGCCCTTTGTCGGCACCCTCTTGTTTAAGCAGGTTTTGAGATCGACGTCGTTAGTGGTTACCCTTCCGCTTGGCTCGGCAGGTTATGGACGCCATTGGTTATTCTTCGGCTCTTAGCCACATTTGCATCTTGTCCGTAGCGACGCCTATCATTTTCAAGGTGATTTGGATATTTGTATATTATATCGTATTCTTGACTCATTGAGTCGCTGGTATATATCTTCTGTAGGTCCCATCGAGGACTGTGTAATGTTATTACTTCTTTTCCACCCATGCGAAAGTGCTGGGCACCTTTGAATCGTTTCTATGCGGGTTTGGCGGGTTTCGCTAAAACTTGCATAGGGTCGATTCTGAGGGTGTTACATGTCCCACATGTAAGAAAATGACGCAAAATAGATGTCTAGTAAGCCCAACGTAACGACAGCCGGCCTCGGGTCTGTCTAGGGGTACAGATGTAATGAATCCGTGTCGGCGTGGCATTTCTCTAGTTGGTCTATTAGTAGTGGCAGTCCCAATTTAAGTGTGAACTAGGGACACAGTCCTAATAAACCCTAGTATCTTCAAACCATGTAGAGGCATGCAAACCTTGAACGTGTCTGGAAAATCTACAGAAGGTAGGGGCCTCATCACCGGTTGTTACACTAGTGCCAAGTAACCTCCCCCTCTTAAATATCGTGTGTCATTGCATGAGTGCAGGGGCGGACCCCACCACCCTGACCGAGATACGCCTAGGCTAGCCTTGCCGACGATATATTTGTTGACTTTATGTAGTGATTTTGTTTGAAAAAATGGCATCTTAGACATGTTTTCCCAGGCTTCCGGAACCTTCTCGGTCCGCCACTACATGAGGATGACTGCGTGAACACCCATTACCTAGGTTTTTTCTAGGTACAAGGCCCATGTCTTAGTATCCTTCTTTGCACATGCGGCTTACGATTATCCCCTTATAGGATGGTCATGTTTATTAACCGATCGTGACGTCAAATGCGTGGAAACAAAAATAAGAGCCAGTGCAACGTGATATCCGATGATGGCGTGCAACTAGCAAACTCTTTGTGCTACGTGTACACTCATCGTACTGGTGGATGCAACCGCAACGGCTAAGGGGTCTGTTGAGTCTTTCCTCGCAAGCTCAGCTTGAGCAACATCTGGCACGGCAATTTAATGGTCAAGCCCATCCGTGTACACACAAAGCTCTACCATCGTTAGGAAGCCCTCTTCTCTTCGCCGGTGTGTTATTCCTATTTTTATCCCGTCTGCTTCAAACCCTTCCACTAGAAGCATACAACACTACGCTCTCTCCTTTTGAGCCTCCAAAAAACACAATAAATGTTTACAAACAAAGAGCATGGCCTTGAGCCACCGCCATCATGTTGGCCGCATGAATAGCCAAGGAGGCGCGGAAGGGTACAATTTTCATTCTAATTAACACCGTCGTGTGTCTCAAGATGCCACCATGCGCCAAATTGTCTCTGGTGCCTCCAAGTTCCAGAGCACGCGTATTCGGACTGGTGGAAAAAGGGCCTCAGATGTCGGGTCAGATCGGCTCTAGTCCGGTTTTGGGCCGGAATCGCAAAACGGGACTAGAGCCCCTCTAGTCCCTGCTCATTTCCCGTGATCGATAACAGCCACGTGGCTGTTTCAACATGGGGCGGAAACCCTCTAGTCTGAGCCGTAACACCACCCGGGACTATAAGGTTTCGTCATGAGAATTGTGCATTTCTCCGCGCAGAATTGTGTTTCTTCGCATGCGTAGATTGTGTATTTCCTTCTTTTGCCATTTCGTTCATTTTTCATTTTGTGTTTCACTATAATTTTAAACATATATTTAAGTGCACATATTCTACGCTAGTACATACATAGTACACGTTGATGCTTATATATAATTAATCGATCCCTTGCAAGCATACATTGATGATATATATATATATAAAGGAAGAAATGTTTTGAAATTACATGGTCATTGATGAATATATATATCATATCAACTACATGGAGATCACTAAGGCAAATCAAGTTCCACGTCATCCGCATAATGCTCTCCATGTACATCAAGGACCTCCTTCATCATAAATCCCGCCAACTCCTTTTGAATTGCTCTTATGCGCTGGTCTGGCTCTAGTGTCTCCCACAAACTATAAATATAATGTGAGTCAACTTTCCACTCACTGGTCAACTCGCGGATGTACTCGTAGACGTAGTATCCACATAAATGAGCTCCTAGTGGCTGTTGTAAACTCTTCACAATTTTATAAGTTATCTCCTCTTTGAATGGACCTGGTATTTTCTTTCTGAACCGTGTCCAACACCTGCTCGGCAAAGAAAATGAACAAATGAGTTATTAGTTACTTGATATCAAAAAATGAACGAAAGAGGCCGATATAATGCGATAATGATTGAAATTACTTATGGAGCATTGCTTTGATGTCGCTCCACTGCTCTTGGTCCCAACTTAATGAGTCGTGGACTTCAACTAGGAACTTGTCAACTTGAATGTTTAGCAAGATCCAGTGGAATCTGCGGACGTTTACATAAGCATACATGCATAGCTCATCGAGTAAGCAAACATAAAATATGTACAAGATAGAAACACTCACTTGAAGTTGTAAAGAAATAGTATTTCCTTAACAAAATTATTCTCGGTTAAGAACCTGCACAGGTCTATCTCCACGTCCTTAGGGTGATTATTGAACGTATATTCATTAACGATATATGGGTCAATGAACCCAACGTCATATCTTCTAGCTCTTTTGCATTCAAGCGTCTTCATTCTGCAGAATATAATATCATACAAAAGGATATATAGTTAGGATTATATATAAAATGCAATGAACAATCTGAGCTACAAACTTAATTATAGAAATAAATCACTTAAAGACAGTAGCAACCAATGATAGATTTGTTAAGGGCGCGCTGGTTGTATAATTGAAACAGTTCGGTCATTTGAACCTGTATTGAGTATGGTTTGAAGTGATGCTCCTTTCTAACATCCATCGGAAACCAATCTTTCTGATGATTTTTTTCTGCTTGCGACATGTACCATTCGTGCAGATTTCACATATATGTGGATAGACGCGCGAGCTCCTCATTACTGACTAGAGGCTCCCCTTGGACATCTTGTATCGACCTTGGCGTATCTTCATAGCCTAAATATTGACCAAGAGACATATTTGCTTCGTGCAAATGCTTTGGCTCATGATACATGATGCTCATTAGTGCAACATTATTACGGGCTCTGGGGTCCATTATTTGCATGTCCATATCCATTTTAGCTCTGAAGGCCTTGTCGAGGTCTGAAATGACTTTGAGCGGAGCGACCGATTGATTCTTCTGTGCTCCGAGCTGGGCAACTTGCTTCCCGCTTTTTGCACTTGTGATTTTTTTATTTTGTGCTTGCTTAATAATCTCCCGGTCATAGTCTGATTCCAGATTCATCGATATCTGGGATGGTTGCTCAAGAAAGGACTTAGCCCACTTTTTGGTTTTTTCATCATATACTGTCTTTGGCTTAGGCTTTTTAGGTGCAAAATGCGCCTTAACTTGGGCAGCCATATCCGTGTTAGTTTCCTCATCGGTCTTGTCATAAGGTCTCTTTGGAAGAGCCGACGAAATATCGACTATCTTCGCCGTTTGACCTTTTTTCGATGTGGGACGCAAGGGAGCGTCGACCTTTCGTTTCTTCGACGAGGTAGTAGTACTGCATGGAGGCGGAGGCGGAGATCGAGTATTGCACGGAGGCGGAGATCGAGTTTATGTACTCCTGCTGCGGCGATCGTCAGCGGGGTGGGGTGGACTTGGAGGTTAACGATAATCGGGTTGGGGTGGACTTGGAGGTTGACGATATTCGATGCGGGGTGGACTTGGATTCCTCGGAGTCGGTGGCCTTGGCGCCGAGCCTGGAAACTTGATGTACTTCTTCTTCCATAGAATTATGTTGCGCTTGACATCTCCTAGTTTCGTAAGGCCTTCAGGCGTAGAGATGTCAATCTCTAGGTCCGCAAAATCCTCCACTATGTCATCCACCGTGACACGAGCATAGCCAGGTGGAATCGGAAGTGAATGATGGAGTGCTCCAGGTAGACAAGGTAAAGCAGTGCCGATCGCCACCTTGAAGGACAGGTTGTTCATTGGCTGATGTAGCTCACATTGTGCCATCTCTCTGACAGCATCCACGGGGTAGCGAGGAGCCGGTGCATCATCCAGCAGTGCTTGATCATCATCCCGGACCTTCGTGGAAGCCACACTGCTTCTCCGTTGGCTAAGATCCAATGCAGGATCATCAGCCTGCGGGTGAATTGACGACGGCGGCCTTTGTCTAATTTCTTGCATGAGGTCCTTCAGATCATCTAGGTCCTGCTCTACCCTGGAGATCCGGTCTGCCTCCCGGTCCTTCTTTCTCTGATGGCTTCTGGAACTTACATCGTACTGAGGAAAGCCTTTCTTCCACGAGACACCGGCTCCTTTGCCTCGTGTTTTTCCTCCCTTTTCAGGATTCCCTAGGGCGCGTGTCAGCTTGTCGTTCTCTCTCTTGGGACGGAACAATCCCAATTGAGCATCGTTCATTGCTTGAACAAGGTCTTGGGAGGGTTTTAGAATTTTTTCATGAAATAATGTCTTCACTGTTTTTGGGTCCAACGATCCCGTGCGTGCATTCACCAATGCTTTGACCTCTCGGGCCATCCATCTGTACCAGGAGTGACGCCTCTAGCCCTCATTTCCTTCTCCATAGTTTCCCACCTAGGGACGACACTCTTGTAGCCACCTGTCCCTATTTTATGATGGTATTTCTTTTGGGCAGCATTTAACGCGTTCTTTGCTGACTTTGCCTTTGCTTTATCATATTGCTTGTACTGTACAAAATCGGGCCACTGTTCTCTCAACTTCTTGTTTAATCCTTTGAATCCTGGAGTTTTATTTTTTGCGACATATGTCGCGTATAAAATTTTCTTATGGTTCCGGTATAGTTCAGCCATCTTGCTCAGAGCCCACTCCTTGACTTTCTCTCTATTTTCAAGCCCACCCGGCCTAGGGGTAATACCATCTACCTCAAATTCTTCATACTCTGGAGGTAGTATGAAATGCACTATGAGCTTCTGCCAAAGGTCATCTTTGGCATCATCGGTGACATAGCTGTTGGATTCTTCACCGGATTTCTTTGACTAATTCCATTCTTGGATGGTGATCGGCAGGTTAACCCTAACAAGCACCCCGCATTTATTTATAAACATCCTCCGGTGCTTCTCTGGAGCAATCGGTTCACCATCATCATCTATTTCTTTGATGGTGAACCTCTGATTACCATCCAACTTTTTGTTCGGCCCTCGTTTCGTTCGAGCTGTCGATTGCTTCGATCTGGTGGGCTAAAAGAAGAAGAGAGAGTTATTAATATATATTGATCAGTTAATGAATATAGGTAACACGAGGATTTATATATATATGTACCTCGCCGGATCATGTCGAGGGGCCATCATTATTGTTGTTATTTATTTGCCCTTCGTCCATTCGGTCTTCCCCTTGGTACATTAGGTTTTCCTCTAGTCCATCACCGGATGGATTCAGATATGAGAATATCTCTTCCTCGAGCAAAATATCTTCACCGGTAGTAATATTAAGAGGAATTTCACCTCTTATCATGCCCTGAAGAAAAGCTTCACTAATGCGACCAGGATCTTCGGATGGATCCATGACTTAATTATCTATAACAGAAAGAGATTTAAACAGGTTAGAAAAAACAATAACCCTAATAACTAAAACAAAAAAAATAGTAACCCTAATAACACTAATTAATAACCCTAATATTATTCGTGGTAAAACAATAATCTTAATAACTAAAACAAAAAACAATAACCCTAATATTATTTGTGGTAAAACAATAATCTTAATAACTAAAACAAAAAAACAATAACCCTAATATTATTTGTGGTAAAACAATAATCTTATTAACTAAAACAAAAAAATAACCCTAATATTATTTGTGGTAAAACAATAATCCTAATAACTAAAACAAAAAACCCTAATATTATTTTTGATAAAACAATAATCCTAATTATAATAATCCTAATATTATTTGTGGTAAAACAATATAATCCTAATAACTAAAACAAAAAATAACTAAAACAATAATCATGATCCTAATCCTAATAACTAAATCCTAGCTAATATTTTGTGGTAAAAAACAATATTTCTAATTATAATAACCCTAGCTAATATTTTGTGGTAAAAAACAATATTTCTAATTATAATAACCCTAGCTAATAAAAACCCTTATATTATTTGTGATAAAACAATAATCCTAATATTATTTGTGGTAATATAATCCTAATTATAATAATACAAATTATAAAAAAAACCACCCGGCCTTTCTCGAGCTCACCGACGAGGCGGCGAGGCGGCACGACACGGCACAGCGAGGCACACGCATGGTGAGGCGGCGAGCAGCGAGGCGGAAAAATGCGTCGGCGGAGCGGCGACGGCGGTGGAGCGGCCGGCCGGCGGACAGCACCTCCCCTACATCTGTTTCGTCTTCGATGCGTCTGTGAGTGCTTCGTGTTCGTGTTCATCGAGGAATGACAAGTGCTGGTGGGCAGCATCTCCCCTGGCACGAATATATAGGGACCCTCCCTTTAGTCCTGGGTCCAGCCATCGCCCGGGACTAGAGGGTCTCTAGTCCCGGATCGTGGCTTATCCTGCGACTAAAGACCCCCCCTTATAGTCCCGGGTTAAGCCACGGCCCGGGAGTAGCGTGTTTTTTTTGGTCGCTTCGTTTTCATGCGCGCAGGCACCCTCTAGTCTCGGGTCGAGCCACGACCCGCGACTAGTTGGTTTTTTGTAATTTTCTTTTTTAATTCAAATCAAATATAAAACTTTGGAAAATCATATCTTTTATTGTAAAAATCCAAATAAAACAAATAATATGTCTATTATTATCAGAAAAATATAAATAATTTTAATATAATATCCATACATCTGTTTCCATCATTTATAAATTATTTCATTTGTAAATTTTCTTTCTTTAATTCAAATCAAATATAAAACTTTGGAAAATCATATCTTTTATTGTAAAATTCCAAATAAAACAAATAATATGTCTCTTATTATCAGAAAAATATAAATAATCTTAATATAATATCGATACATCTATTTGCATCATCTATAAATTATTTCATTTGTAAATTTTCTTTTTTAATTCAAATGAAATATAAAACTTTGGAAAATCATATCTTCTATTGTAAAAATCCAAATAAAACAAATAATATGTCTATTATTATCAGAAAAATATAAAGAATCTTAATATAATATCCATACATCTGTTTGCATTATTTATAAATTATTTCATTTGTAAATTTTCTTTTTTTAATTCAAATCAAATATAAAACTTTGGAAAATCATATCTTTTGTTGTAAAATCCAATAAAACAAATAATATGTCTATTATTATAAGAAAAATATAAAGAATCTTAATATAATATCTATTTAGTCCTGGTTGTAGTCATTAACCGGGACTAAAGATATTTCCTGCCATTTCCCACTGCTTTCCGCCAAGTTTTCCCGCACTTTCCTTTTTACGAGAGATTTTAGTCCCATTTGTAGTCACTAACCGGGAATAAAGATATTTACCGCCATTTCCCAAAGCTTCCCGCCAAGTTTTCCCGCCCTTTCCCTCTATATCTAGGGCGATCGCACCATGGCTATCCGCACATCCACACCTTCCTCTCTTAGAACAATGGACAACACCTACTGTGCCATTCTGACCCTCGAGGAGACCGAGGCGCTGTGCGCCTCCAGCTACCCTTGTCCGCCGGGCTACCGTCCGCCCGCCGGCTAGATGCTGAGCGCTGGACGGGTTCCTGTTCCTCCTGTCCCTCAAGGTTCCACACACCAGGCGGCCATCACGAACCACTTTTACCACGAGGTCACGCCGGAGCAGCGGATGGATCCCCAGTGGGATCCCGACAACTACAACACCTGTAATTCCTTCTTCGCTAATAGGTGGGAAAGGGAGCTCGCCAGGTACAAGGGTGATGGCCCGCCCCCGGTGAACCACAACGAAGCCGACCGCCGTCTGTCATAGAGGCACTCTCTAATATGTGAAATTAGTTAGCTCCCAAGTGTATTGATCTAGTTAGAGAAGTTACAAGCTGCAAGATGGTGTGCGAGAGCAGGGACACCACTACGTCCAGTTTCAGGGAGATGCCGCCGGAGCCCAGTCCTCCGGCATCTCCAAGAAACTGTCATAGAGGCACTCCCTAATATGTGACCACGCGCGTTTGGAGATCAGATCTTAATGGTAAGTACAAATCGGGACTAAAGGCCCCCCTTTAGTCCCGGTCCAGACACAAAACGGGAACAACACACTCAAGATGGTTTGCAGACAACACTATAAAAATGGACACATGGAGCATCTTCACTCATAAAATATTTCAATTATTACACATAATTTCTTCGCATGTGTTCCTTTTTTATCCCGCCGTATCCATGGAGCATCTTCATTCATTAACATGATGCTTGGGTCATCCTTCACTACGAAGGGCGGAATTTCATGAAACTTATCACAATCTTCTGACATGTCTGTCTTGTCCTCCACTCCCACGATGTTTCTTTTTCCTAAAAGAACTATGTGGCGCTTTGGCTCATCGTCTGATGTATTATTTTTCTTATTTTTTATTTTTCTAGGTTTGGTAGACATGTCCTTCACATAGAAAACCTAAGCCACATCTTTGGCTAGGACGAATGGTTTGTTTAAGTACCCAAGATTGTTGAGATCCAACAATGTCATTCTGTATTTCTTGTCTACTTCAACCCCTCCTCCCGTCATCTTGACCCATTTGCACCGAAACAAGGGGACCTTAAAAGAGGTCCATTGTCAAGTTCCCATATCTCCTCTATGTAACCATAATACTCAGTCTCCCCTCTGAAATGGATCGTATGGGCACCTAGAGGGGGGGTGAATAAGTGCTAACCAATTTTATAATACTTTTTCAATTTTAGGCTTGACACAAAGTAAATTCTCTAGATATGCAACTACGAGAATTTCCCTATATGTAACCCTAACTACTAAGCACGTAAAAGAGGAGCGAGGAAACCGTAGTGGAGCACGCGGAGACACAGGGATTTGTTTTACCGCAGTTCCTTCCTTGTTAAGGGAAGTACATCTGCGTTGGAGGGGTGGGCGGTTCTAAGACCACCACGCCACAATAGGCCTCACCCTATTCTCCGATGGATCTCGCCACGAGGCTGATCCACCTTCTCCACTATTGGATCCCTTCGAGGAACCGTGCCTTTTACAACACTATCGGGCACACACCCACAACCGAATTGGGGCTCCGGGATGACAACAAGCTGTCACAAAACAAGGTTTATCAATATAAACAAAAACAAGGATCTAGATCTTTGCAAGAAATACTAGATCGGAGGTTCTCCAAATGAATGGAGAGAAGATGAAGCGCTTGATTGCTGATGATGAAGGTCAAGTTCTCCTCCTTCGATTCCCAAAGGGATGGGGCCTTTGGATGGATCTAGGTGGAGCACTCTTGTATGAAGTTTTGAGATCTGATCTGTTGTTTTTCGAGATGAATCAAGAGTTCTGGCAGGAGGGGGATTGCTGGCGTAAATACCCCCTCCAGATCTGGCCGTGCACAACTTTGGGGCGGATTATCCGCCACTTGGGGCGATTATCCACTGAAAACTCCCAAGGGCGGAATCTCCGGGGGAAACTCCGCCCCCTCTCTGGGGCTTGCGCCTTGGTGAAACTTGGAGAACATCTTGGGGGGCGGATTATCCGGCCCCCCTGTGGGGCGGATTATCCGTCGTAGCCGGAAAGTCCGGCCAAAACTCTGCCCCCTCTCTGGGGCTTGCGCCTTGGCGAAGAGCAGGAGGGGCGGATTATCCGCCTGAGGCGGATTCCGACCTGGCCGGAAGTCCGCCAATGTTCCGCCTTCCGAGGCTTGCGCTTGCAGTAGGGAGGAGGCGGATTATCCGCCTGGGCGGATTATCTGCCCAAAGGCAGATTGAGCTGCAACACTTCAACACACATTAAATGATCCTTGGTATTGTTATCTAACACAAAAAACACTAGGGATTAAGAAATTTTCTTTCAATCTCCCCTTTTGGTGTTAGATGACAATACTAGATTTGCAATGAGACCGCAAGTGCCACCTTAGATAATGAAAGACGCTCCCTAGATGTGTGCATATTTAAGATTTGCATTTGAATACAAATACACACACTAGGTAGAACACTACTTTTAAGGTTTGGAGAGAAAAGTCATACCACCGAATCTATAGCCAAGGCATATAGAAAATTCCATGAATCCATATGTCATCAAATATGCTCCATAATTCCGAATTCCATGGGGTCCATGATAGATAAATCCGAAATCCATGAATACCAAACATAGTACCAAAGTGGAGTACATATAGTCTTACACAAACAACCACAAAAAGCAAACAAGTTCACACTAGAAAAGGCACAAGCAAGCAAATGAAAAACGACTAAAAGTAAAAGCTTGTGCCCGACCCTTGCAAATCCACGAGACCTAATAGAACTACTTCTCCCCTTTGGCATCGAAACGCCAAAAGGAAGAAGAGCGATGCTAACGTCCTCGAGATCACTCCACCTCATCCTCGTCAGTCGGTCGTCCCTTCCTCTTCATCATACTCATCATCATCGCATCACCGAGGAGTGGTGCCCTCGGTGGAGGAGGAAAGCAGACAACTCTCGAGCTCGCCATAGTTGATCCTCAAGTGTTCCACCGAGCACGGATCCGGAGCAAAGGTGGAGGTGGATTGCCGTGGCTTTGAGACATGGTGGAGGATAAGCTGCGTGATCCTCTCATGATCCTCATGCACGCCTCATATTGGCCCTTGTGAATGTCAATACCATGCAAAGAATGTTCCATTGGAACCAATTAAGCTGCTTGACCTCACGTGCCATTGGGGACACTGAACGACGACCACCAGCCCGAGCATCACGCATGAAGGACTCCGGGGCAGTGGAGGGGTGATGAGTCTTCTGAGCCTTGTTGTATATTTTCTTGGGCTTATGAACACCATCCAAAGAAGTGCCAAACTCTTCATGGGGTAGCATATGCTTGACAAGCATCATAATGAACGGAGCATAAGGAATGGAGAGCCGGTTGATCATAGCATCCGTCATCTCATGAAAAATATAGTCCATGACATCCAGTTTGTAACCAGTGGCTGATCCAGAGTTGGTGGCACACTCGTGAGCGAATGAAAGGAGAGGAACAAGGTGGCCACGGATCTTGTCATTGTTGCCACCACTAGGCGCGATGCAGTCCCGAAACATGCCAACAAGAGAGGCATACAAGGGAGAGAGACCAGCGAAAGTACCATCAACACCATCAGGAGAAAGACAGGGAGCCAGTGCAATGTCCTTGGATGGCTTCAAGGGAGTAATGATGCGATGACCAGCGGGAGTGTCACGGCCATGGAAAGCATACCCAAGAACCTGCCCAAAAAGGCGAAAGTCTGACTGAAGCATGGTAGTCCCGGTCATCCACTTCATAGTGCGGCGCTCATCACCGCAGATCACAAGAGAAAAGAATGCACCACGTAAGATTCATAATCGCACTAAATGGTCATGAGGTGGTGAAGCCCCATCTTATTGGTCACATCCAATGCCTCAAGGAGCCTAGCCTTGGATTGAGCCGCAGTCAAGTTGATGGGACGCATGGGGCAAATCTTGAGAGTAGCATAAACATCATCATGGATAGCCCGAAAGTGAGCATTCCAAAACATACTGTCCTCGGGTTGGCCATCACTCTCAACATCATCATAGTAGTCTGTCTGGCGAATGGTGGCATACTGAATGCTGTCCATAGACTTGTAATTGGGCCGAGACTGTTTGCCCTTGCGAGAAGCGGTTCGCTTAGATTTCTTACTTGCCTCGGCCATCCTTGCAGCCTCTCTAGCTGCCCTGTGGACCTCTGTTTCGTCAATAAACCTCCCTTCTGCAGTGGGTTTGAGATAACGGGGACGGGGACGACGGACGAAGGTCTTGGTCGGCTTGGAACCACCTGTGAAAAGCATTGAGAGAGGTAGCAAGGAGATGAGTATACACACAAGTCCAGGAGAAAGAAAACATGGAGAAAGAGTAGCAATGCAACCCCATAACCAATGATGTGCATGAGAAGACCCAGAACCAAAACAGACCAGAGTGTAACTCTCCAGGCCGGATTATCCGGCCCTGGCAGGGGCGGACAATCCGCCCCCCGCAAAAAAAAATTCTGGATTGGCTCAGATCGACCATGGCAAAACAGATCGAGTATTAGGGTTGCAAGGCTACTGATTCTAGCATGTAGGAAACAACACCAAGAACCTTCTACAACGAGATTTCCACCAAAAAGAATACATCCCATACAAAAGGATAGAGATGAGGGAGTTACCCTCACTCATTGGAGGAAAATCGCGGAGGAGAAGATACCCGGAGGCGAGGTGAAGAAGATCCGGGAGAGCCGGAGAATCCGTGGTCAAATCGACTGGAGAGGCGGATGCTCGGCGGCTGGGGCACAGGTAGGGTTGGGGAGGACTGGCTGCCTGCTTGAGTCCCTCCCGACCCAGCTATAAGGGGCTGATTCGCCAGGCGGATAATCCGCCCCACTTAGGGCGGATAATCCGCCCGGAAATTCTGGAAAAGAATCAGTCCGAGCACCCTAACAAATCTCTCGATGGTGTTTTAGAGGACTTGTGTGCAAGAATAGATGGTTCAAGGAGGGAGGAAAGGCTTGGGTTGAGAGAATCAAACTGAGATGGTACTACACCCAAATTTGCAAGAATCAAATCAATCAAAAGCCAAATTTGAGTGTGTTTTCCATAAGAACAAAAGGTATGCAAGAAAATCCAACGAGACCCATGAAAACCAACTCTTCTCGAGGAAGAGGCGGTCGAAGCCACCATGTTGGAGCGCATGGCATGACACCGCGAAGATGTATCTTGAGTTCAAAACCAATGCTCATCGATGACCCACATATCACAAAATGATATTAAGGGAAATGATTTTACTTGCTTTCGGCATGATGGGGGGAGGGTTGGCCCAATCAATTAGGACCACACTCCCCCTATGTCTATGCCCGCATCTAAACCAAATACATGAATAAGAGCAAGTGAGTGTGCAAGAATAGTCAAGCCAAGATCCTTGAATCTACGATATTTAGCTCATTCCGCAAATAACAAAATCTTGCTTCATCGAGGGGCTTCGTGAAAATATCAGCAAGTTCGTTCTTCGTGCTCACAAATGACAGAGTAATATCTCCACGAGCAACATGATCCCGAATAAAGTGGTTGCGAATCTCTATAGTTTTTGTTCTTGTATGCTGCACAGGATTGTAAGCAATTTTGATAGCACTTTCATTGTCACATAAAAGAGGCACTTTGTCACAATTGACACCATATTACTTTAAAGTTTGCCTCTTCCATAACAATTGAGTACAAGCACTTGCAGCAGCAACATATTCAGCTTCGGCGGTTGAGAGTGAAATACAATTCTGTTTCTTTGATGACCAACACACTAGAGACCTGCCCAAGAATTGGCATGCACCAGAGGTTGATTTCCTATCATCTTTGTCACCAGCCCAATCTGAATCGGTGTAACCACACAGAGAGAAACTTGAACCCTTGGGATACCATAACCCAAAATTTGGGGAATGAACCAAATATCGGAAGATTCGCTTGACCGCCACTAAGTGGTTTTCTTTAGGAGCGGCTTGGTACCTTGCACACACTCCTACACTTAACATGATATCGGGCCTAGATGCGCAGAGGTAAAGGAGAGAGCCGATCATGGATCGGTATACCTTTTGATCCACATCTTTACCCTTGGGATTGAGCTCAGGATGACACTTTGTTTGCATTGGGGTAGCAACGCCATTGAGATCCGTCATCTTGAACCTTTTGAGCATGTCTTGGATGTATTTAGCTTGATTAATAAAGGTTCCCTCTCTAAGTTGTTTGATTTCAAATCCAAGAAAGAACCTGAGCTCACCCATCATGGACATCTCAAACCCGTACCATAAGCTTTGAAAATTCATCGTTAAAAGCTTGGTTAGTAGAGCCAAAAATAATGTCATCTACATAGAGTTGGCATACAAAAGCTCCCCATTGACCTTCTTAGTAAAAAGTGGGATCGATTTTCCCAACTTGAATCCACGGTCTAGCAAAAGCTCTTTAAGGTGCTCATACCACGCACGTGGGGCTTGTTTAAGGCCATAGAGCGCCTTATCGAGTTTGTAGACATGGTTCGGAAATTTGGGGTCCTCAAACCCCGGGGGCTGCTTGACGTATACTAACTCATGTAGAGGACCATTAAGGAAAGCGCTCTTAACATCCATTTGTTGTAATTTAAAATTATGATGAGCTGCATATGCAAGAAGGATACGGATGGACTCAAGGCGAGCCACAGGAGCGTAGGTCTCGCCAAAATCAATCCCTTCTACTTGAGAGAATCCTTGAGCCACGAGACGTGCTTTATTCCTCACAACAATGCCATGTTCATCCTGTTTGTTCTTGAAGATCCACTTGGTGCCGATAACATTGCGGCAATCCTTTGGCTTTTCTACGAGCTTCCACACTTTGTTGCTCAAGTTGTTTAATTCTTCATGCATTGCAATAACCCAATAGGGGTCTTCAAGAGCATCAAAAACCTTCTTTGGTTCAACCATGGAAATGTGAGCTTGATGATCACAGAAGCTAGCAAGCTCTCTTCGAGTGGATACCCTTCGTCAGAGATCACCAACTACCTTGTCAAGAGTGTGACCTCTTAGTTCAAGGTTGCGATCAAGACGAGCCTTGACGAGCCTCAATATCCTTATTGTTTCTTGAAGGAGTGGATTCAATTGTTGTATCCTTGTCTTGATTACTGCCTTGCCCTTGATCTTGGTCATCGGCACCGAAGATTGTTGCTGAACGAACATTTTCTTGGGCCGGATAATCCGCTTGGAGGGGCGGACTATCCGGCTGGGTGGTGAAGTACGAATCATCTTCCCGAGAAAGTCGACTAGCGTTGAGACCTGGGCGGATAATCCGCCCTCGTGGGCCGGAGAATCCGCCCGAGCTTCAGAGTTGTTGACTTCTCCTCGGATCCTCTGGAACAAGTTGGAGTGCTGGGCGGATTGTCCGCCTTGAGGGGGCGGATAGTCCGCTGGGACTACCAGTTTGTCCAGATGATGGTCTTCAGCAGATTGTGGTGTTGGTGCAGATTTTCTCCAACAGTAGGAGCTTGTTGATCTTGTGAAGATGAGGGCTCCACTTGAGTGCAGCATTGTCCTTCCCGATCCGCCACAAGGGTTCCTCAATGGGCGGAAAATCCCACGCCCATTCTTCTTATGGCATCTTGGGGTATTTCAACATCGCATCACAAACATCAACTTGCCCTACAAAGGAGTTATTTTCATCGAACTCCACACTACAAGATTCTACAACAATCCCGGTGAGCTTGTTGTAGACTCTATAAGTGTGGATTCGCACCGTAACCAACAAATATACCCTCTAAAGCCTTGGATTCAAATTTTGACAAACGGACACCTTTAATAAGAAAGAAACACTTACACGAATACCTCAAGTATGAGATGTTGGGTTTGTTGCGGTAAGTATTTCATATGGGGTCTTGTCCAAGGTCTTGAAGGTAAAGCCGGTTTGATGAGTGACAAGCGGATATGGCTTCAGCCCAAAAATTATAAGGAGACTTAAATTCAGCTAGCATAGATCTTGCCATATCCATCAAAGTCCGGTTCTTCCTCTCGGCTACACCATTTTGTTGAGGGGTGTACGCATGAATATTGGTGTCTAATCCTCTTCGCTAAGAAACTCGTTTAAAGTGTAGTTCTTGAATTCTGTGCCGTTGTCACTTCTAATTGCCAAGATGGGAACATTGTGTTGACGTTGAACTTCATTGGCAAAGTCGATGACAGTTTGTTGAGTCTCACTTTTCAGCTTGAAGAAATATACCCATGTATATCTTGAGTAATCATCGACGATGACCAAGCAATATTTCTTCCCACCAAGACTTGCATGAGAAGGAGGTCCAAATAAATCCACATGGAGTAATTCCAAGATCCTCTTCGATGACACAATAGTCTTCCTCTTGTGGGGAGAATCATGCATTTTTCCTTCAACACAGGCCCTGCAAACACGATCTTTGGCAAAAGAGAAATTGTATTTTAGTCAAAGAATGTGGCCACCCTTTTGGAGACTTTGCAAAGTTCTCATGTTGACATGGGCTAAACGGCGATGCCATAGCCAGCCCACGTCGGCCTTTCCGAATAGACACATCGGACCCGAAGTGGTTTTCCCCGAGAAGTCCACCACATACAGGTCATTTTCGACGTATCCAACGAAAGCGACCTTTAGAGACTTGCTCCATAAGAGTACCACCAAATCATCATCGATAAAAACAGCAAAACCCATCTTGCCAAGGGCACGAACAGAAAGAAGATTATAGCCAAGGGTCTCAACAAGCATGACGTCCACGAGAGAGATATCGTGGGCAACCACAACCTGCCAAGACCCAATACCTGAGATTTATACTTATCACCATAGGAGACTGTGATATTATCATGATTTGGACGCATCTGTGATGATCTCCTTGCTTCCGGTCATATGACTAGTGCAGCCACTATCCAAAGACCCATTTCGACCCACCGAAGCATAGCCTGCAAGAAAATTACTTCTTGGTTTTAGGTACCCATTTTTCAATGGGTCCTTTCATGTTAGTAACAAGGGTCTTTGGGACCCAAATAGACCAAGCAATAAATTCATCAAAAGGACCAACATAATAAGCATAAACATCGCCATAATCATCACAAAAGAGTTCATAATTCGGATTGTGAGACCCTACAAAACCAATATTATTAGTCTTGTCTTTTGTGACAACCTTCTCAACCGTGCTTGTCTTTAATTGCACATTCTTGGTCTTGTTCTTCTTGGTTTTCTTCTTCTTGGACTTGGTGACATACCCAAGTCCCTCTCTACCATGATTTGACCTTTGCTTGTCAAGGACTTAATCAAGCACACCTTTGTCCTTTGTAGTGATGTCCTTGATCACTCCTTTTTCCACATTAGCATTTTTCTTGTTACTATATGTTGAGTTGGACGAGCTAGGAGTATCATATACGGCCAATCGACTTTGAAGCTGATCATGTGACTCATTGAGGATAGAGAACTCGTTTTTCAACGCCTTGTGAGCATTGTCAAGTTTCTCCAATTCCTCGGAGAGTCTATCATGAGCAGCCCCAAAGTCAATCCTTTCCTTCTTTAACTTCTTTGCCTTGGTGACCGCATTGTCACGTACCTTAACGAGTTTAGTCACAATTTCTTCATGTGACTCTTCCATAGACTCAAGCCTCTCTTCAAGAGAGACCCGAGCTTCTTCTTCAAGAGCATTTTTTAGGGATGCAATTTCCATTGCATCCTCCCTTTCAATTCTGCCCTTTTCTTCGAGGAGTGCTTCGTTTTGGGCCAACTGATCCATAAGAGCCTCAAAACGAACTTTGTGCTCACCTTGCAAGTTAGTATAGAAATAATCCAAGGCAATAATCTCTTCTTTAACCTTAAGACTAGCAGGATCATCCATGTCTATCATAGCCTTGGGAAAGGAAGAGTTAGAAGAAGTTACCTCGGAGCTTCTTGCCATGAGACAAGTGGGATTCTTGTTGATGATGTTTTCGTTTGGAGAGTCGAAGAGTGATGTTGATGTAGATGTGGTGGCTATAGCAGCCACCTCTTGAGAGCTATCGTCCTCATCTTCACTCCCCGATGAATATTCTTCTTGAGCTACTAGAACAATCTTTGGTTGCTTCTTGAAAGGAGCATTTTTCTTTACAAACTGTTTCTTACGTGGAGCTTTTGATTTGTCCTTGAAAATGAGTCTTCCTCCATTATCCTCTCTACTTTGATATGGACACTCAGCTACGAAGTGCAACCGGTCACCACAATTAAAGCATGTTCTCAGCTTGGGACCATTTTCTTTTCTTCCATAGGCTCCACTTTTGCGATCTAGTTCAGCTTTAGCCTTGGCTGGATCTTTCCAAAAGTTTCTTGCATAAAGAGCCAAGTATTGTCCGTGGATCCTTTTTATATCTTCGGGACAGTCCAGGCCTTCTACCGCATATTCATCATGATCAATCACACTAGTCTTCAAAGCCATGTTGACCCCCTTTTGCATCCCCATAGCTCGAGCACGAGCATCTTCGGCATTCTTGGCAGCCACTTTGAATGCGGCCATTTATTGCATTACCTCATTGGATGACATGAGGTGATAATTATGCCTACCTTGGAGACTTTTCAAATCTGTGGGCTCAAATGGCATAAGAGCACTGACATACTTGCGCTTGATCCAAGCATCATCAACATAAGCCGCGCCGTGGTTTCTGAAGGTAGTAGCTATTGCCTTGAGCCTCCTATACATGTCCTCATGGTCTTCTCCATCCAGCATATAAAATCCTTCAGCTTCATTGCTCAAGGCATCATATCTATTCCTTCTCATACTTTCATTTCCGATGAAGAGCTCGGTGAGAGCATCCCAAGCTTCTTTAGCTGTGCTAAGATGCTGAATGTGTGGCATGTCTTTATCTCCCACACCAAGCTGTATCATGTGTAGAGCCGTAGCATTGAGTTGGCTATCGACCACTACTCTCCTTGTGAGATTGCATGCGTCCCGGTTGCCCAACACTAGTGGAGAACGTTGCATGCGTCCCGGTTGGTAAGGGACATTAGTCCCGGTTGCCCAACCGGGACGGGGCAATCGGGACTAAAACCCGAACCTTTAGTCACGGTTGCCCCACCAACCGGGACAAAAGATCATACACGTGGCCGCTGCTCTGTGCGAGGGGGGGAGGACCTTTATTCCCGGTTCGTAATACGAACCGGGACTAAAAGTTCTTTTTAAATTTTTTTAAAAAAAATTAAAAATTTAAAAAAAAAATTCAAATTTTTTTAAACATTTGAATTATTTACTTGTTAATCTCCTACATCTCTCATTTTTCTAATTTATACTTAATCTTAGTTCAAATCGTACTTACAGTCAAAATTTCCATTCGGTCACCCATCCTATCACTACTCCACCCCCAGCACGCTTAACTTCTTCATTCCATCTCTCCCACCTGCGCGAAGAACTAATATATCTTGTTGTCAAGACTAGTATATCAATCTTATTAACTCATATGATATGTGACACGTTTTTATTTTTTGAAATTAAGAACAACTATTTTTAGTAAACAACAATAAATAATTAATAATAACATTTTATTCTAATGAAAGTAAAAACTAATTAAATTAATATTTTATTCATTTTTGCCATTTATTCATTTAATATGACATAAACAATATCTCAAATCTGTAAATCGAAATTTAACAAATAATATATCCATTATTATCAGAAAAATGCGAGGAATTCAAATATGACATAAAAAATACTAAAATAATTTAATTTCTGAAATAATTTTTTTTCTTTTCGAATTTTAAGAATCCAAAACGGCCTAAGTATGTTGAAATCAAAGAGCTAATTTTTTCTGCACGTTTTGATAGGTTGAGCGCTTCGTCTAATTTTCTCTTTTGTACGTATTGATAGGTTCTGGTCAGTCGTTGAAGCAATAATATCTTACTCTTACATGCATTGCTAGGAATCTACTAGGACTATCTTTTCTCGGTTTAGCATTTACATAAACATCAGAAAGGCTGCGTAATGCAAAGTACTTGTCTCCATTCTTTTGCACTAACGATGAGTGAACCACCAGCTATTTGTTTGTTCCTCAACCAACTGGCTCCATTCTTTGCACCAGGTTTCAGTTTCTGAACTATGAATATGGTAGCATCGAAAATGTGTCAGCAAAAACTATAATGGACAATCAACAACACATCATAAATTAGGTTCGCTGATGCATTTTTGGTAGCTAGCTCATGGCCTGGTTGAGTACTGTTTGCATCGCAGCTGTTGATAACAGTTTTGGTAGCTAGCTCCATTTTTATAACCTTTAGTCTCGTAGATTACCAACCGGGACTCAAAAGGTGCCAGTGCCAATCCTTTAGTCCGGGTTGGTAATACGAACCGGACTAAAGGTCACACCTTTAGTCCCGGTTCAGATACGAACCGACTAAAGGTCCGCCATCGGGACTTTTAGTCCCTTGGTGATACTAACTGACTAAAGGTCCTGCTTGACCCGACTAAAGATTGCTGGCGTTCTAGCCGTTGGAACCGGGACTAATGCTCACATTAGTCCCGGGTCCAACCATAACCGGGATTAATGCTCCAAACTAGGGTGGACGTATGACTCTTTTTCTACTAGTGTTGTTAGGATTTCCAACGTGAAGACCATTTTCGATGATCTTCCACAACTCTATGGAGGAACTGCACACATGAGATTTCATCAAAAATTGCCATTGAGAGAAAGTAGAAGCTGACAGTTTGGGTGGATCAACCCTATTATGTATATGTGGGTGCGGAATAGGCGGATCAGGGGAATACACATGAGAAACCTCATTGTATCCATCCTTACCGCTATCCTTTTTCGAGGAGGAGCTCTTACTTGTATCATCACCTACCACTTCGTTATCTTTGGAAACAGTTTTACCCGTTTCCTTGGATTGCGGAGTGGTATCCTCAGAGTTAGATGGAGGTGATGCTGCGGATGTGGAGAGACTGTTGCCTGTCAAAACCCACCGGCGAGCAGCGATGAGCAACACGAAGAGCCGGGAGGCTCCCAGATCGCCAGGGCCCCTGGTCCTCGGGCAACGGCACGCAAAACTCCGCACACGCCCGCTTGGTTCATATATGCCACCTGACCTATACCTGGTCAGGAAGGTGATGGATTGCTTGATCAGGTTTCGCATGGTAAACAAGTATACGTAAAATTCGAGCCGGAGCCCTGTGTTTCGTGAATCGGCTCGAGCCGATTGTCCCATGGTTCGCATTAGATCTACGATAACATGGGGTTTTGCTTCATCAATATCGTTAAAGCGATCATTTACGCGCTTTAACGCCACCACGTAATTGGAACGTCCTACACGAATCGAGCCTGGTAGATACAAAAGATAATGGAAAACTAACCCTAGAGAAGGCCTAACAACCGACGTAAAGTCAATTCCCGGAACAACTCCTCTCGAATTGGCAAACCCTACCCTCACGTACTACTGGATCGTTCAACCCGTTTGCAAGGCCTGACTACGTGGATATCAAACTAAACCTTGGAAAACAAGGCATAACTATAACGGATAAAATCAACTGAAATAAATATGAAGCAAGATGCTACCCTTACACCCGGGAAAAGGTACAAAGGCAGCGAGGTAACTAGAGGTAGCATAACCTAACAGATCATAGTGAAAAGTACCGATGCTAACCTAAACAAATCTATGATAATAGTATTACTCGCCATCAACAAGGCTTCAGTACGAGTAACACAAAATAACGATATAGCGAATCGCCTAGATCGCAAGATGCGATCTAGGCAGCATGACACTTACCGAAAGAAACCCTAGAAACAAGGGTGGCGATATGCCGGATTGTGTTTGTTGTGAACGTGATTGTCCTCCTTTCAATAACCTTAGGTACATATTTATAGTCCGAGACTTTCTACCTTTGGAATAACTCTACAACTCTATCTCTTACCTAAACCGAAACGAACCTACTACAATATAATGACACGGCAATTTAGCCCAAATCCACGCACAAGGCCGATTCAACAACACGTTGCATATATGTATCTTCCAAGCCCATCTTGATTACGGCCCATCTCCTCCTTTGGCCAAAATATGGCGATAACACATGCCCCCCTGGTTTTGGCAATAATAATTCCAAAACCACTCTTTTGATGTTTTTTCTTCCCCCCTTCTTTTTTTTATCGGGTTACGCGTTGCAGAGCAGAATCGTCACGCCACTCCTTCATCATGATGCCCTGTCTTCTCAACTCCTTCTTTGTGCATGATTTGACAATTTTGGCAGCACATTCTGGGAAACCGCTATGGCATTGAACCGCCTCCCACTATTCCCCTTATTTAAATTCATCTGAGCAGTTTGCAGTCCCCATCTTCCTCCAGCAGCCAAAAAACCCTCTTCCTCCGCCGAAAAAACCCTCTTCCTCCGCCATGGCCTCCTCTTCTTCCGCCCTTTCCTCCCAGTCTTCCAACACCATTAGCGACCGGGAGCCGACGCCGGAGCACCCGCCAACGGCGGCGTACGAGACTCTCGCCCCACAATGGTGGGACGAGAGGGATTGGGATTTCGCCGCTTGGTCGGAGGACGACGCGTCCCTGACTGACGGCGAGGAAGGCCTCCAGTTCCTGGTCGGCGGGGAACTGGAGATGGAGAGCTCCGACGACGCCTGGTCCTGGGATGGCGTCGAATCCTCCGAGGAGGAGGAGTCTGAGGAGGATACCTCCTCCGACGAGTACCCGCCGGTGAAGCGCTTCCGCGCCGGGTCCAGCGAGGACACCGAGGACGACGACGAGGACGAGGAGGCCCCCGCTGGCATCTTCAAAGCAGAATAAGACGACGCCAGCAGCTGATGATGACAGCGAACAAGACGACAATGGCGAACATCGGCCTCTAGATTAGGAACTAGTAGTAGTAGTAGATTTCCTTTGTAAGCAATCAGCTCCATAAATAATCGCTTTTGAATGAACGAAGATTGCTTTTCCAACTCGAAGATTGCTTTTCCGACCCAATCTACCGATAGTCAAAATAGGTCGATGCTCCAAGACGATAATATCAGATCGGCTTTCACCACATCGCGCCAGACAACAACCAAGTCAAAGCTCAAAGATCCGATGGTAAAACATCGGCTTTTCCAAAAAAGTTTGACAAGGTCAAATTTGGTCGCGTACTTTAGACAAATCTGAACGGCCACTTTCCAGTTTCAAACGGTAGCCTGCGACCTTCTTCAAAAAAGGGCGACCCAGATCTCCAATTGCTCACCGATCAGATCGAGCCCATAGCGACAAGATCCCTCGATCCCCAACTGCATAGATCCATCTCCGCCGGCAAACCAGATGGCGGAATCGTCCAACACCAACCCAGCGGTTTCTGGTCTGAAGGTACGCCTACTCCTCGCAGTCTGAACACGATGCTAGAATTAATGGCAAACACCTGAATTAATGCTTTATTCCACCATTAAAATTTTTAGGTTTCGTATCTCACGCCAGATCCTTCTCTCCCAAATTCTCTGTCTTGGCCCCCATACAGAATCTAGTCCTGCCCATCTCGATCTCTCAAGCAAACAGTAATCCCTTCAGAAGACAAGACCTAGATTTGAACTCTTGGGCCGATCGCTATGAGCCTGCCTAATCCCCTGAACATTGGGTCTCTTGGTTCAGCAGGTAGCTAGAGCTTACCAATCCCAATGGGAAACCACGGAATAGCCGATGCCTTGCATTTGTCATTGTCTCCCTTGAGAAACATGAGAATCTTCTAAAACCATCTACTTCGTCCGACGCTCAATTGCTTTATGTTCGGTCACGGCCCCATGACACCAACTCGTTAGACGTGGTGATGATTACGTCCGGATGTTACATCACCCCCCTCCGCTTTTAAGCTGACCAAAGTCCCCAAGCTGTCTTCCAAAACAGATCGCATTTAATCGGGGTTCCTACCTCCAACGCCATATGAAAACTAAAGGCCTCACCTGGCAGAAAGAACACACGCCTTTCTCAACTTCCGGCTGAACATTTCATATTCTGGCCCTTCCCTTGCTCCAACCAAGAATTATCTCTCTTTGGCTCACGAAGCCAAAGGCACTCAACTTGGCATCGCAAACTGTTCCTTGAGAGGTCTATCGATATCTCCTTGATGTCCAAACTGTTCTCTGGCATAGCAGTCAAAACAGGAGGTCCTTGGTGGTTCATTCAGCTATGGGCTCAGCTGTATTTCCAAAACCACGTCCCAAACTTCCCCCTTTTGGCGAGTTCCACCTTTTTCAGATGTCAAAGGGAAGCAGATCAGATGCACCAGCTACGGCCAGGCTTTGTATAGACGCTGTGTAGTAAATCGATCCTCAGAAGCATCCAAGTGGTTCAGCACTTTCTTTCAAGGCCTGGACAATCCTATCTTCTTTCCTTACATGGAGGAATCGGAACATTTTGAAAATCCACTCTCCTTCAGGCTAGACAATTTTGCCGATGACACCAGCACTCGGCAGCTCTTTTCCACTGTGATCCGTCCCTGTTTCCTTCCAGTTGGCATGAGCACATCCAACAGATTAATCAAGCCTGGGTATGAATTCTACCACGGTCAGAGTGGCTTGGCAATTTGGCCTTGGACAAGTACTCTCCCATTTCTTTCTCCACCATCTTACAGGAGAGCAGAGCCGACCGCCGATCCTCTCACCACCAAAGGTGTTATTCCTTCTTCGACGCCCGACCATCCCAATTCCTAACAACCTCACCTTCGCCTCATCAACCGATGGCTTTGAAGACGGTGGTCGATGTGGAAGACTCACGCCTGAGAGCTCTGGGACCGTTCTTAAACAGCTCGATGTCGATTATTTATATCCCCGAACAGGTACCACTACTTGTAAATTTTCTTGATGCAGCTCACAAATGATTCTTCTACTAACCCACTCTTCCCTTTGCAGCAACAAGATGGCCTGAACCCACGCATGTTGATGGCTCCTTCCGAGTTCTTTCCGCCAGCTCCTGTGGTTCTTTTCTGCAAAAACTCGCCACCTTTGAAAAAGGTCATGATGCAGAACCAGCCGATATCACCACAATCGGCTTCCAAGAACCAAGCAACTCCTAAGTCAGTTGCCCCTCGAGTTCCAACTAAAACAAGAACGATGGTGAGGAAGGTAGCTGCCAGGAAGACCTTGAGGCGCCGGAGCCCTTCTCCAGAAAGCTCGCATGTAGGCTGATCCATGCCTTGGTCGATCTTTCTCATTCTTCCATTCTTGCAGACATGCTCGTGCTTACTAGCTCTCCTTCTCTTGCAGGCTTCCGTCGAAGACACCTCCAGCGAGGAAACTCAAACCAATCGAGGAGAATTGGGCCCAACAGACTCCGAGAGGACCATTACACCGAGCCAGCCAGATTTACCACCATCGGCTTCCAGAAAAAGGTCGGTTCCTGAACCTACTGCCCCCCGAGAACCAGTCGAGGCGGGGCCAGCTGTGAGTCCCAAGAGGGCTCGCAAGGGACTGCAAACTTCTTCGTCGAGCCAGGAGGTTTCGAAAAATCATCACCCTTCATGATCTTGCCACTTGTTTCCTTTTATCTGCCGATTCAGCATTATTTACATCGGCTAAACACCTTCCATGCGCAATCGGGCGCTTCTAGTGGAAAGCCGGCAAGCGCGATGCCTTTAGCCAAGCCGGATCTAGCAATCCTCAAGGTGTAGATGAAACGGCTACCACTTTGGCCAAGCCCCGGAACCACACACAAGCCGATTGTCTCGTCATCCGCTATCCCTCGACCTTAGGAGAGGGCGTTAGCTTTTTCGCTCATCCTTGCATGTTGGACGACATCGACGCCTTTCCGGCTGCTGTGGTTGTGATATTTCAGGCTTGTCGACGCTCGACCTGAATCCACCGAACCAACTCCTCTCTGCCAACGATGAACCACGAGCTGTGTTCCACCTCAATTCCAGCGTCTTAAAGCCTGCTGTCCTCCCCGATCAAGAGTTGATCGAGGGTTCCGAGGAAGTGCAGAGCGTTGCTGAAATCAAAGACCAACTCCAGAGCATTGCAGGTGAAGCTTTTGCCGCTTGTAACTCTGTCTTTCTACGGTCAAGGGTGAAGTTAGCTCGTGAGAGGATCACCATACGCGCCCAACTTCCACTCAAGGCCAATATCGTAGACAGATGTCAGCAGCTCAACGAGAAAAAGGCGTCTCTGGACGACAAAACTGACACCTCTGTCAGTACCTCCGAGCTCGCATCCTTGAAAAGGGAGTTGGAAGATCTTGAAGAGAAGGTCCGGGTGACTAAACAGCTCATTCGCGACAAGGAATACTCCATTGCCCGCTCCCAAGACGAAGCAGAAAGCCTCAAAGCTCAACTGAAGACCGATTCAGTAAATACGTGCTCGAACAAGCAGCTAGTGATGGGCAAGGACGAAGATGACGGCCGAGATCGCCGAGGTGGATCGTGTCCGCGGCCGACGCCCACGCCTTGAGGCATTACTTCATGAGCGCTTATGTAACCGCATCTGCTTGCCAGCTTGAACCTCTAGAGTCGATGACTGTGCATCGGCTATATATTTTGTTTTTTATTTGGCCGATTTCATGTATCGGCCCCCACATTTCACTGTCCATCATCCCACATGCTTGGGAAATATTTCTTGAAATGTTGACTGTTGACAGCCACTGGGAATTTTACGCCGTCCAGCTCCTCAAGCATGTACGCGTTCCCTCTTAAAACTTGATCGACCCTGTATGGCCCGTGGCAATTTGGAGCCCATTTATGTGGCATCCCGCAAAACCACTACTAGAAAATCGCGTTGAATTTGTGCATTGCATCGTCATCATCATGTGTTGGTTGCATAAAACTATTTTCGCAAAGCCCGATTTATTTTCCAAACGCCCCATCTTAATTCAAATGCAAAACCCCAGACCTCCGGATTGTTTTTGTTTGACTACTATCGGTTTGCAAATGGTATTATTAAGACAAATAAAAATTTTATTATTTTTTAGTGGGGGCAGTCGAACGGGCCAGAGCGACCCGAACGACCACCCCCAGGATTTTAAATCGGTCCACCCCTTATTTTCTAAACCTACCAACTAACCTACCCACACCCCCTGGCCACCTCACCCCCTCCAATCCCTGTTTGACACCTCACCTCTCCCCTCCCTCTACCCTATCCCACGCTGCCACCTCAGCCTACCCCTCCCTCTCCCTCTCCTCTCTCTCCCCCTCAGCTCACACCACCACCCACACACCCACACACGCTGAGCCACACGCGAGCCCCACCACCTGACCCGTGGCCCCGACTCCACCTCCTGTCCCACGCCACGCGACCAGCTACAAGGCCCCTGCCCATCTTCTTCCTCCGACCTGACCCTCCACCTCAAGGCCTCACCTCGCAGACCGCCTTGGGAGCCTGCACCACCGCCTCCGCCCGAAGCTAGGTTGCGCACATGCCACAAGCCCACCGCTGCCCTCCCTTCTCCGTTTCCTCGCCACCTTCCACTGCCTCCGCAACTGGCCGACGCCCACTCGCCTCTTAACCCGCCTTAAGCACCTCCGCCCACCTGGGTTCGCCGTCCTCATATTCAACCGCCGCTGCTGCCTGCTAACTGCCGCCAAGGCCTGGGGCTTTACCTCGAGTTTTATCGCCGTAATCCTCCCCCTCCTCCCTCCCCGGCATTTCGAGCTGCTGCCAAGGCTACGCTCTTCCGGCCTCGTTCGTCATTGCTCACTGAGCATTGGCGGCCTGCTGCGTTCTCAGCTCCTTGGCCTCTGCCCCGCCAGAGCCTGGCCGCCTGCGTCTTCCTTCTCGCTCGCCTGGGTCGCTCGGCCCCGGATCCTCTGCAGCGACCGACGCCGACGACATCCTTCCCCGCCGTCGCTGTCAGGCCTCTCGACGGACAGGCCAGCCCGCGCATCTTCAACCTCGTCGCCAAGGTGTCGTGCCCTGCATCCGTTGGTGTGATGTGAAGTGGCTCGACAGGTTTAGTTTGTGTCGTGAGGTGGTACCATGAAGTCAAACCCGCATAGATGTTGTGGTAGCCTTGATGCGGTGTGGTGCCGCCCAAGACAAGGTCGACACCGACGACGATCGGAGCCGAGAGACCTCAAGTTCCCTACATGGACAAGAAGATCGCCTACCCGAACCTGTGGTCGACAAGCTCGTCTTTCACGGAACCCGGAGAGCGGCACCGGTACCCCCAAGATCTACCACGCGGACGCATCACGGTCTCGGAGAAACCCCTGGGAAAACGACAAGTTCGCCATTGACATCGAAGACGCTTAAGACGTGTCCCGGATCCGGAGACCAACCCCAGACCGCCAAGGTCGCCGATGCGGATACGACAAGTACTCCCTCCCGGAACGCCAAGATCCCCGTGAGAGACGACATGACCGTCGACATGACCCGAAGACCTCGGAACGCCAAGTTCTACCTCGTTATCAAAGAACGATCCCGGAGTCCGAGAACGTTCCGCCGAGACCGATCCGTCGAACCCTGGACCCTGAGACCGACCCCGAACCCCGGAACCCAAGATCTGCCGAACCCTAATGTGTGAACCCCTTCCCGAAAACCCTATCTTATAAAATAATAACTTGTTGCATATTGAATTGTCATACCCGCATGCATATCTGTGGTTTGGGGGCCTTATGCCGATTCACCTAATAATTAAAAATGGGGCCCGTATGCGGGCAAATCCAGTCTCATATCGGCCTCATTTAAACTTGTGTAGCGAATCGGTATCTTATCTTGCTTTGTTAAACAACATTTAATTTGCGGGTAGCTAAACAACTTGAACCACCTAAATATTGTCGGGACCCCGGTTTCGCTTAATATGACCTAATCGCATTGCACCGCACCTTTGCCATGTCATACACCATACATGCATCATGCTGATCTTCTGTTGTTGTACTAAATAGTGCATCCGGTGTTTCTTCTAGTGTTTTGCTTCTTCGCGGATTGGGCCGTTGAGTTGATGTGAGCTTCGCCCCGATCTTCGGTTGAACCTTCGACAATGTTTTCAGGCGAGCATCTCCCCCCTTTCTACCTATCTTACTTTTATAGTATTTATTTCCCTCCTGTTGATCTATTGCTATCTGTGTTGCGATGCTCTAGTTTTCGTACCCGTGAAATCCCTTGCAGCCTTATATTGCCTTGGACACATCCTATTACCTGTTGCTTTGGTAGCTAGTTGGACTTGCGCGTCGTCGTCGCTTGCTCAAGTGTCGTTCAAAGGCTACGATTGTTGATGTATTGCCGCATGTTGATGTTGGAGATGATCATAGTTTTACTTATCGCATACTTTAATTTCTGTTTAACAACTAAAATTGAAATAAGAGGCGCTTGGGTGATAGATAATATTTGGTTTCCGAACGCTCACTTGTGTCCCGTAAGGCCCCGAGTACTTGATACCTGTTCCTTGATTTATCGCGCTATCCACATCCGGGAGGTATATGGGACCCTCCTGACCCAGAGCTTGATTCAGTCCTATTTCTAGGGGCCACAAACTAGTTTGAGGTTTTATTTACGATCCTGTACTTATGCCATGCTACTTATGTATTTAAATTGTGCGAGGAGCACATCAGATGCTTAGGAATTGTGACCCGCTTACGTGGTATCGACAAGCCCAGCCACACTTTCGGTTCCCAAGCCATCACCGGCCCCACAAACCTTAAGTCCGTCTCAAGTCGCCTAACTCGCTATGGTTCTACTTTAAGGGGTGGCCTCGAAATATTTCTCGAATCTCGTGATTGTTCAAATGTGAAACTCGTTGGGTTTTGAGTTGGTTTTTCCGAGGTTGATCGAGCGTGTTGCTATTGGTGCACCCCGCCGGTAAAACTTTCGAAGCCGTGTCCGCGGATATGGACGACTTGGAGCACAGTATCTCGATCATAGACAAGCATAACTAAAGTTTACTGCTATAAATTTGACTTTATAATGACTAGAAATCAGCTTCACTATAACGGAATGGCTAAATAATACTGCCCACCACTACTTGTTTGGAGTGTCGCTTGCGACCATTGTACCTGACTAGTAAGTAATGCAACTACAACGGAATGGCTGAATAAAAGTACCAACAACTGCTGGGTTTTAGGTTTATCTCATGCCATCTGTACCTGATTAGTAATTGTTGCAACTATAACGGAATGGTTAACTAAAAGTGCCCACTGCTTACTTTATCAGGATGATTATCTAAACCTGACTAGTAATTGCTGCAACAATAACTGAATAAATAAAACTGCCAATCGTATGTAGTTCTCGCTGACTTCCTCGTTTGGTCTCGAGGGGGAAACACCAGGATGGGTTTGTTTGATGTTAGCCTCAGGTTGGATCCGGATAGGTCATTCTTATCTCTCTCTGATAACCGCCAGTTGTATCGAGTCTCTATAGGTTGTTTAGTGCATGCTGCCGCTGCCGCTTCAGTCCACCATACCTATGTAGGCGAGGACCGCCGAATTCTAGCCTCGCTGCATCGCCTCAAGATCGACGCCTTCTTTTTCCTTTCCCTTTGTCGGCACCCCTTTGTTTAAGCAGGTTTGAGATCGACGCCGTTAGGTGGTTACCCTTCCGCTTGGCTCGGGCAGGTTATGGACGCCATTGGTTATTCTTCGTGGCTCTAGCCCCATTTGCATCTTGTCCGTAGCTGGACGCTCTATCGTTTTCAAGGTGATTTGGATCTTTGTATATGATATCTGTATTCTTGACTCTTTGGGTCGCTGTTATATATATCTGTTCTGTGGGTCCCATCGAGGACTGTTGTGTAATGTTATTACTCCGTTTTCCACCCGCACGAAAGTGCCTGGTGGGCACCTTTGAATCGTTTCTATGCGGGTTTGGCGAGTTTTTCTAAAACTTGCATAGGTCCGATTCTGAGGGTGTTACAATTTACCATATGCTGCATCCTTAGTCCCCAATGGCAATACAGCTTCCCATACCAGATCGCCAACGTGGAACTCTTTTGGTCTCACCTTCTTATTATATGCACGAGCTACCTTGGCCTTGTTCTCTTTGATTTTCTCGAGCGACCACAGCCTGAGCTCAGTTAAATCCTCAACACTATCACTCATCAGGGTTGCATATTCTTCAGTTGTTAGATCGTTCTGAAAAGTGACACGTCTCAATTCAGCCGTAATTTCCCAGGGCAATACGGCTTCTTGTCCATAGACTAGATGGTATGGCAAGGTTTTTATCGCTCCATGGCATGACATGCGATAAGCCCATAAAGCCTCTGACAAAACCTCGTGCCAACGCCTGGGGTGCTCATCGACTTTCCTCTTGATCAGTTTGATAAGGCTCTGGTTGGACGCTTCAGCTTGCCCATTTGCTTGAGCATAGTATGGAGATGATCTAATTAGCTTAATCCCCGTGTCCTCACAGAACTTTCTAAACTCGTGAGAAATGAAGACCGAACTCCATCGCCGTGATAGTTTGGGGAATCCCGAATCTATGGATGACATGTTCTTTCACAAAATTGATAACATCCTTTGAGTTTATCGACTTCATCGACAGCCTCACCCATTTAGTGAAATAATCAAGAATGGCCAAAATCCACATGTGGCCTTTGCTTGATGGAGGATTGATCTTGCTAATCATATCCATGCCCCAACCTCGAATGGCCAAGGTTTGATGATGGGGTTCATTCGACGCTGGTACCATCTGAATTTTCCGAAATTTCGACATGCTTGACACCTTTGTAGTACTTGAAACAGTCCTCAAGCATGGTGGGCCAATAAAACCCCGATCGCCGATCAACCATTTCATCTTGTGAGCCGATTGGTGAGTTCCACAGCGCCTTCGTACCTCGTGTAGGAGCCGATTGGCCTCGGTTGGTCCTAGACATTTGAGCAAGAACCTCTAGAGTCCTCAGAAACATGTCGCCGCCAATAAGCACATACTTCATGGCCTTGTACCTTATCCGTTTAGGTGCCCCAGCCGAATCCTTCAAGTAATTGAAGATATCGGCTCTCCATCGTTGGCCTCCGTGAATCAGACCAACATCAGCCCCTCTCGCACGCCCTTGTAGCTGAAGCCATTTGTGCAAGATCATTTGCCTCGGATTCGCGATCATGGATCCAGTGAAGTTTATGTACCGAATCGCCATCCTCACGGCATTGCAGCCATAATGGGAAGAGTGACTCGCCTCACACTTGTATTCCTCCGTGAGTTGGGAAATCACCAACTTGGAGTCTCCAAAAATTCCACCGCTTCGCTTCCAACTTCGATGAGCAACTCCATCCTTGCGACGCTTCATACTCGGCCGACGTTGTTGGTGCGAGGGTAGATAACCTGATGGAGAAGGAAATGTTGCCCCGGGATTACGAGTAGTATGCCGATGCCGCAACCATCGCCACAAACCGATCCATCAAAAACATAGCCCACGCCGTATGGACAAGGCTGCTATGTTAGTGTTGATCCTTTCAGAATAAGGTCGGCCAATGCTCGACCCTTAACCGCTTCGAGGTTGATACCGGATGTCAAATTCGATAACGCAAACATCCATTTGCCGAGTCGGCCTTTCAACATAGGAGCCGACAAAGATGTGCTTTATGACATCCGACGGCATATGATGATAATCTCTCACGAGAGCAAGATGTGACGCAGCTTGGTGCAGTGAAAACAAGCAGAGGCACAACTTATCGATCTCGTGATACCTTGTCTCGTGATCCAAAGATCCTTCCGCTTATGTAAAACACGACTCGCTCTAGACCATCATAAACTTGCACCACCACCGAGGCGATGGACGCGCTACCATCGACAAGTAAATGTAGAACGTTTATCCGGTTGGGGAACCAACATCGGCGCTTCGCGATATTCTTTGATCTCGTCAAGGCTCGTTGTTCGCGCCCTTCAGTGGAATTCCTCGTCGATTTAATTTTCACCACCCCATGAACGGCTCTATTCTTCCCGATGATTGAGATGAATCTTCCGACGAAGTTGATCTTGCCGATGAGAGATCGCAGTTCTTTCTTCGTGGTAGGTGGCTTCATTGTTCGTGACCGCCTCCTCGACTTTTCAGCCGATCTCAATTCCGCTCATGGACCAAGAAACCCAAGAACCGACCGCCGTTACTCAAGGCACACTTCTTGATTCATCCAGAGTCTAATTTTCTTGTTCGTTCCAGACGTTGCAGATCGTCCAAGTGTCCTTTTATCAAGGCATTTGACCACCACGCCATCGATGTAAATTTCCACCACTTGCCGATCGATCATGGAAAATGTAATTCATGGCTCTTTGGTACGTGGCGCCGCATTCTTCGCCCAAACGTCATGACTACATATTCAAAACCCCACCGAACCCGACTCAATGCAGTCTTGTGTATGTATTCGGGGCCATAAAATTTGGTTGTAACCGCATTGCCATCCATGAAGCTCAAGATCTTATGACCACCGTGTGTTGATTAACGCCTCGCTATCGCATCGGATACTCATCCTTTGAGTAGCTCTATTGAGATCCCGAAAATCTATGGCAACACGCCAATGCCATCCTTTTCTCTACGATGCGATACTAGAAATCCACTCAAAGATACCGCATGGCCCGATTAACTTGGTCACAACATTTTCTCGACCTCTTTCTTGACTTCTTCCAAAATTTCGCCTTCATCCGTCGTTTCGCTTTGGAATGGCCGAAATCCTTTTTGCCGGAGTCGATGCTCAATGATGCTCTGCCTAACCTGGCATTTCAGATAGTCCCAGCGGCGACGATATTCTTTCAAGAGAGCTATCATCGGACCCGCAGACTCAGATCTAACTTCTTGCGATAAATGTTGGTCGTGGCTTATCCCCGTGACGATGTCGATCTCCTCTAGCTCATCGCCGGATGTAAACCCATACCCTAGCTTTCCGTCACCGTTAAATCGATGCTAAACACAGGCAAACAGTTGGTGAGGACAACAAAATATAATTTGGGCGATTGCTGAATCGCCCCTTTTGATTGCATTAGACAAGGACGGTTTACACCTTATTTGTGCTTTACAATGGCAGGAATATCCCTACTACGATCGCATGACCCGCTTGTCGAAGATTATCGCTTTTATTTTTGGCCGATCGCAGGATCGCCATGCCACGCATTTATCGTGGACTTTTCTACTCTGTGCCGCTGGATAAGACTAGCCTCACCCCGCTTTTTGTAGCTTCAATGCGCCACAGCCGTCTAGACTGATTCCAGAGATCGGCTCTTGGTCTTCGCTTCCCGATGTTCATGCGCTATGGAGATTTCGATCGAATCATCCGCATGAATGACCTCCACTTCATATCCGGCCCCATCAGACAGGGTAATCGTGCATCGTGGATGGAATGCAGCGATTAGCGTGAATCCAATCTCTCCCTAGCAAGACAACAGAGGTGCTTTTGCCGTCCACTTAAGAATGACGAGGGATGGTTTTTCGCCCACGTCCGATCCACGCTCAAGACGCTTTGCATTTCAAGTTTGGCCGTTGAAGTCGCTTAACGTGACGTTGGTTTTGATCGATTCGCAGTGGAGCGCCCCAAACGCCGTAGCATGGAATATGGCATTATATTGATCGCCGCTCGGTGTCCACCAACATCTTGTCGATGCTGCCCATTGATGTAACCTCAGGTATGTGGCTTTCAGATGTTTGTAGCCTTTCTCACGTGGCTTCTCAAAGATAACCGCCGTGGGCGCCAAACCGTGCCACGGTAGCTCGTTGGTTCTTGGAGCGCGAACTCGACGGAAGTATGAACACCATGTTTGTGCCACCGATGTCTTTGAACCGCTTTTACGGTTTGGGCGCCACTCTTTCCTTTTCGGCGATCTTCCATTTCCAAGGTCCGCCAATTTTAATGGCCGATCGGGCCGTGCTTTCCTTAAAGCGTGAGGTACTGCATTCGCTTCCTCCAAGTTACGCAGCTGAACTCTACGCTTTTGGGTGTGTTCGAGTCCATCGGACACCACCTTGGACGGTGATATCTGTCTTCTTCTTTGTCATCCATTGGCTCCTCGAGATCTTTTGCTCGAGCGACTCCTATGACGGCTCGAGGTGGAGAGGCCCTAGACGCTTGAACACCGAAACCGCCCCCGTCCTCCTTACATTGTCCACATTTCGGCATATCGATTGTAGGCAATCGGCTCATTCCCGCATCCCAGCAATATTTGAAGAAAGGACAATCCCAATGCTTGTCTACGCCTTCCTTTTACGCTGACGTTCCCTCAGAGAGGTGCTCATATCCTTCACCGTCTCTATCGCGCCACGACGTCGGTCATACCGACGCTCATACTTGTTAAGGAGATGCGTGGAGTGGCACGATATCGCACGCCTCACATGTTCCTCGATTAAATACCGTCATCATAGCTGGGCGGTCGCGTGGACCAGCCTCCTCTTTCTTTGCCCCGAGAGCGACCGCTTCCTCCTTGTATGTGCCATGGTGGTACCAGATCCTGCCATATTAACATCGAACGAGAATCCACCGACGCCTCGTGGAGGACTGTGTTCTACCATGTTGACGCCGGGAAATGGGTTTGTGTCGACTTTCATGGCGAACTGTCCAAGGATCAGACGGCCTTGTTCTATCGCTGTTTGGATCTGGCGACGTAGCTCTTTGCAATCATTGGTGGTGTGGGTGAACGAGTGATGCCACTTGCAGATGGTCTCCTGCTCATCTCCCGAGTAGGGATTTTGTGGCCTTCGTAACTTCACCGCTTTTTAAGCAAGAATCGAATATCTGCTCACTTTGCTCACATCAAGTCGAACCTTTGCAGGCCCTTGCTTTCACCCATTTGCAGGATACAGATCTCGCCTCGAGCCCATTCAGCCACGGCCACCTCCTGGTCTTGTGTAGGATCTTCTTCTTCAGACGACCAGGCCTATCGGACGCTTGAACTTGTCTTGGTACAACTCGGTGGCGCTGTTCATACATCGCCGCACGGGCCATGTGCGCCAATGAGTTGTACTCTACTTGGAAAGCAGATCCTTGATAGGTGCCGAGAGACCCAACACCGCCATTTCGATCGCTTTTTCGCTTAAACGAGCAGTAACATCGGTTCTTACAGGTTACCGGATGTACTCGCTGATTTCTCCCGCTTGCCCTGTGCAGTCCGCAATGCCAGCCTGTAGCCTCGAATGATACTGAATGTGAACCGCTCTTCGGTTGCTTCCGTGTCCGATCGAATCGTGGCGAGGTGTACCACCCAAAAGCTGGTCTCGCTGAGATTGCGCAAAGAACCTTACGCGAATCGATCCGATGCTGAAATCATGCCTAATCATGCTGTATCGGCTCACGTGCTCGATCGAGCTCGACCCTTCGATCCGCTATACCTCGAGAACTCGTGAGCCGATACTTGGGCGGCAATGAATCAGATCAAACTGCTGGGGTACGGCTTGAATAGCCGATTGTCCTTCTCTTCGCACGGAACTAGTCTCTCAAGATGGTACGGATTTGCTCCACGCTTGAGCTGCAGGGCTAGATTCTCATGACTCGTTCGAATGGCATACTTGGCTAGCCACGCCTGTTTATCGGCCCATCCGGACATCCTCGCCCAAACACCGCTCTGAAGCCCTTCTCAGAACTCTCGCCAGTAAATCCTGCGTTGCAATCTGTTCGTGCGTGTCGCTGTTGCAGTCCGGCACGTAGGTGCACACGTATCCATGTGGGATTTCTTTAGGTGGTTCAAACAGGAACTGGCAATCGCCTGGGTCACCTCCGACCTTGTAGACGACGTACGCCGCTGCCCCTGGTGGCTCTGGAGCTGCAAGTGCGAATGGCCGCTGTGGCCTGGTCTGGAGCGCTCTCTCTCCCTGGTGAGTCCCTAGAGGAGGCCCCGACGGAGAGTACTGATGTTTCATGATCTCCTGGACTACACGAACCGCTATGCGCTCGAAAGCGTTCACAAGGCTCTCAGAATGGCGGTGAAGAGAATGCGCCACCATGTAGTTGACTTCATCGCGTCAGAGCTCAGTGCGCTCCTCCAAGGAATGCAGATCCACCTCATCAAGAGCACCTTCGGGTGAGAAACCCTTCCACCTGATGCCATGCTTACGGGTCCTCTCAAAAGAGCCGATGAGATCGGCTTCAAAAAGAGCTTTGATATCATCATACTTTGCCTTGTGCTCCTCAGGCAGATCGTCGTACGTGACCGGTCTGTCCCCCATCTCAGCGTTGGATGTTGATGCAGATGTTGTTGAAGGTTCCACCGGGCGTGCCAGAATGTGTTGCCTGTCAAAACCCACCGGCGAGCAGCGACGAGCAACACGAAGAGTCGAGAGGCTCCCAGAACTGCTGGTGGGCCCTGGTCCCTCGGGCAACGGCCCGCGCACACGCCCGGCTTGGTTCAGGCGTGCCACTGACCTATACCGGTCGGAAGGTGATGGATTGCTTCGATCAGTTTCTGCATGGTAAACAAGTATACGAAATTCGAGCCGTGACCGGCTCCTGTGTTTCCGTGAATCGCCTGAGCCGATTGTCCCATGGTTCGCATTAGATCTACGATAACATGGGGTTTTGCTTCATCAATATACGTTAAAGCGATCTACGCTTTAACGTTTTCACCACGTAATTGGAACGTCCTACACGAATCGACCGGTAGATACAAAAGATAATGGAAAACTAACCCTAGAGAAGGCCTAACAACCGACGTAAAGTCAATTCCCGGAACAACTCCTCTCGAATTGGCAAACCCTACCCTCACGTACTACTGGATCGTTCAAGCCGTTTGCAAGGCCTGACTACGTGGATATCAAACTAAACCTTGGAAAACAAGGCATAACTATAACGGATCAAATCAACTGAAATAAATATGAAGCAAGATGCTACCCTTACACCCGGGAAAAGGTACAAAGGCAGCGAGGTAACTAGAGGTAGCATAACCTAACAGATCATAGTGAAAAGTACCGATGCTAACCTAAACAAATCTATGATAATAGTATTACTCGCCATCAACAAGGCTTCAGTACGAGTAACACAAAATAACGCATAAGCAGATACTGCCTAGATCGCAAGATTCGATCTAGGCAAGATGACACTTACTAAAGAAACCCTAGAAACAAGGGTGGCGCCGAGATTGTGTTTGTTGTGAACGTGATTGTCCTCCTTTTCTCTCAATAACCTTAGGTACATATTTATAGTCGGAGACTTTCTACCTTTGGAATAACTCTACAACTCTATCTCTTACCTAAACAAACGGAACCTACTACAATATCTGATATACGGCAATTTAGCCCAAATCCACGCACAAGGCCGATTCAACAACACGTTGCATATATGTATCTTCCAAGCCCATCTTGATTACGGCCCATCTCCTCCTTTGGCCAAAATATGGCGATAACAGAGACGCATTATCAATTGACGCATCTCTTCCATCTTAGCCTCCATAGAACTCACCAAGGTTGTTTCCAACGTCTTGAGATCGTTCATGGTGACTACCTCCGGAGCATCACTCCCATCTCCCTTGGAACCCATACTTCTCTTAGGCTGTTAAGCCCGAAATAAGAACCTGGCTCTGATACCAATTAAAATGGATCGTATGGGCACCTAGAGGGGGGTGAATAGGTGCTAACCAATTTTATAATACTTTTTCAATTTTAGGCTTGACACAAAGTAAATTCTCTAGATATGCAACTACGAGAATTTCCCTATATGTAACCCTAACTACTAAGCACGTAAAAGAGGAGCGAGGAAACCGTAGTGGAGCACGCGGAGACAGTGGATTTGTTTTACCGCAGCCTTCCTTGTTAAGGGAAGTACATTGCGTGGAGGTGGGGCGGTTCTAAGACCACCACGCCACAATAGGCCTCACCCTATTCTCCGATGGATCTCGCCACGAGAGGCCTGATCCACCTTCTCCACTATTGGATCCTTCGAGGCGGGAACGTGCCTTTACAACACTATCGGGCACACACCCACAACCAATTGGGGCTCCGGGATGACAACAAGCTGTCACAAAACAAGGTTTATCAATATAAAAAACAAGGATCTAGATCTTTGCAAGAAATACTAGATCGGAGGTTCTCCAAATGAATGGAGAGGAGATGAAGCTTGATTGCTGATGATGAAGGTCAAGTTCTCCTCCTTGATTCCCAAAGGATGGGGCCTTTGGATGGATCTAGGTGGAGCACTCTTGTATGAAGTTTTGAGATCTGATTCTTTTTCGAGATGAATCAAGAGTTCGGCAGAGGGGGATTGCTGGCTTAAATACCCTCCCCAGATCTGGCCACAGCACAACTTTGGGGCGGATTATCCGCCCACTTGGGCGGATTATCCGCCTGAAACTCCGCCCAAGGCGGAATCTCCGGGAAACTCCGCCTCCGGGGCTTGCGCCTTTGGTGAAACTTGAGAAGATCTTGGGGCGGATTATCCGACCCCTGAGGCGGATTATCCGTCGTGGCCGGAAAGTCCGGCCAAAACTCCGCCTCTCTAGGGCTTGCCTTGGAAGAGGAGGAGGCGGATTATCCGCCTCGAGGCGGATTATCCATTTGGCCGAAAGTTCGGCCAATGTTCCGCCCCCCCTTCTGAGGCTTGCGCTTGCTTGGGCAGAGGGAGGGGCGGATTATCCGCCCCTGGTGGGGCCGGATTATCCGCCCCCAAAGGCAGATTTCTGAGCTGCAACACTTCAACACACATTAAATGATCCTTGGTATTGTTATCTAACACACAAAACACTAGGGATTAAGAAATGTTCTTTCACCCTCATACCGCGATTGAGGAAGAACAATCGCCCTAAGGTCAGGAACAAAGTCAACACAAAATTCAATGACCTCCTCTGTTCCATAGCCCTTGGAGATGCTTCCTTCTGGCCTAGCATGATTACAAACATATTTCTTTAAGATTCCCATGAACCTCTCAAAGGGAAACATATTGTGTAGAAATACAAGACCGAGAATGGAAATCTCTTCGACTAGGTGAACCGGCAAGTGTGTCATAATACTGAAGAAGGATGGTTGGAACACCAACTCAAAACTGACAAGATATTGGAGCACATCATTCTGTAACCGTGGTAGATCTTCAGGATTGATTATCTTCTGAGAGATTGCATTGAGGATGCACATAGGTTCACAATGGGTACTCGAACATTATCTGGTAGAAGCGCCCTCAATGCAATTGGAAGCATTTGCGTCATAATCACGTGGCAGTCATGAGACTTTAGGTTTTGGAACTTTTTGTCTGCCATATTTATTATTCCCTTTATATTCGAGGAGAAGCCAGATGGGACCTTAATACTGCTTAGGCATTCAAAAAAATTTCCTTCTCTTGTTTGGTAAGAGCGTAGCTGGCATGACCTTGAAACCATTCTGGATGCAGGCCATCTGGGTCTTTCATATATTGATGGTCCTTTCGTGCTTCCGGTGTATCTTTTATCTTCTCATACATGCCCAAGAAGCCTAGCAGGTTCACACAAAGATTCTTTATCACATGCATTACATCGATTGCAGAGCGGACCTCTAAGAATTTCCAATATGGTAGCTCCCAAAATATAGATTTCTTCTTCCACATGGGTGCGTGTCCTTCAACGTCTTTCGGAACATATTTTCCGCCAAGACCCTTTCCAAAGGTTACTATTTGATCCAAATCTTTGACCATATCAAATATATCAGCAGTAGTACGCTCCTTAGGCTTCACCTGGTGACATGCCAGACCGTTGAAATGCTTGCGTTTCTTTCTTAAAGGGATGCTTGTGTAGGGGTTCGTAGCATGGAAAACAAAAAATTTCTACCACATACAAACAAACAAGCCAAGATCTATCTACTAGATTGTAGCAACGAGTCGATAGAATAACTCACCCTCGAAGATTCCAAAGTGTTTAACAAGAGCGGATTCTCGTGGGTGATGTAGTCGTACTCTTGCCGATCTCAAGATCATGTAGACGATCCTTCCTACAAGCTGCGTTCGGCTAGCGCTCATGATCACCACGTTCGATGACTGATGAAGACCTTCCTCTCCTTGTTCCAAAGAAAATGGAGGTTGTAGCACTCCTCGTGATTCGGCAAAGACGACGGCATGCTAACGGAAGTAGAGGGGAGATCTCGCAGGGCTTCGCCTTAAGCCGGAGCGAGTATGGTGAACTATGAGAGAGGCCTTGGCGATCTAAGTTTTAGACACACCAAGGAGAGAGGGCTAGGCCGGCGGCTAGGGCTTGGGAAAGCCCCGAGTCGGCGGCTAGGGTTTGCCCTAGGGCGGCGGCGGCTGCAGGAGGGCTGGCGGCTAGGGCTAGGGTTTTGGGTGGTGGAGGTGTAGCACTAGAGGGGCAGCCCTGCCCCTCCTTTTATAGGTGGAGGGCGCCAGGGAGGGAGTCCTCCAACTCGGCCTCCAGGGCGGTGGAGGAGGAACCTCCCAAGTAGGTTTCCTACTCTCCCTCCACCAAGCAAACTTGCCGTTTGACTTTTCAAATTGGCGTTTGACTTTTCAAACTAGGATTTGATTAATCCCTTTATTTTGCTCAGCGATGACACCTAGTACATGATGCAACCATTCCAACTTGTTATGAAACATTCATGTACCCTTCCCCTCCGGAGTGCCGGACCTTCCGGAACCTTCTAGAACATTCCCGATGAAAACACCGGAACCATTCTCCAACCCCGAAATAGGACTTTCCTTATATGAATCTTATTCTCCGGACCATTCCGGATCTCCTTGTGATATCCCGGATCCTATCCGAGACTCCTAACAATATTCGGTCTCTTACTCATCATTCCATAACTACTCAACAACATCGAATCCTTAAGTGTGTCTCCCTACGGTTCGTGAATTATGCAGACATGATCGAGACACTTCTCCGAACAATAACCAATAGAGGAATATGGAAATTCATATGGCTCCCACATATTTCTAAGATTACTTTGCTATCGAATGAACCACTTACATACGATACCAATTTCCCTTTGTCTCACGATAGTTTACTTATCCGAGGTTTTGATCGTCGGTATCTCTGCATACCTAGTTCAACCTCGTTACTGATAAGTACTCTTTTCTCGTTCCCGTGATATGTGATCCCTTGTGAGCCAGTCACATGCTTGCAAGACAATTGGATGACATTCCACCGAGAGGGCCCAGAGTATATCTATCCGTCATATGGATGGACAAATCCCATTCTTGATCCATGTGTCTCCACCAATACTTTCCAAACACTCAATGCCACCTTTATAACCACCCAATTACGGTGTGGTGTTTGATGTCATCAAAGCATCCTTCCGGTGATGGTGATAAGCATGATCTCATGGTCGAAGGAATTTGGTTACTATGTATCCGAAAGCATATAGCAATTGAACTATTAAAATGACTTGATATTTATGCTACGCTTATCTATAGGAGTATGTCCATCATACCATTATCCTAACGATATGATCTTGTTGTTAATAACATCTCAATGTTCATGATAGGGAAACCACAATCATTTATTAACCAACAAGCTAGTATTATAAAGAGGCTTTACTAGGGACTCTAATTTAGTTTACAAATCACACAAGTATTAATGTTTCCTTGTTAATACTGGTATAGCATGAATGTAAACATTTATCATAAACACAAAGATATAATAATAACTATATTTATTATTGCCTCTAGGGCATATCTCCAACAGCTTGGCCAAAAGAAATCGACGATGCTCATTGTACACATTCTTATTACAATGTTCCAAATATATACTTTTAGTCTCATCTAAACAGTGTGTGCATGCATTATATCCCTTGTTGGACTGTCCTGAAAGGTTACTAAGAGCAGTCCAATCATTGATTGTTACGAAAAGCAATGCTTGGAGGTCAAATTCTTCCTGCGTGTGCTCATCCCACACGCGTATGCCGGGTCCATGCCACAACTGTAAAAGTTCTTCAACTAATGGCCTTAGGTACACATCAATGTCGTTTCCGGGTTGCTTTGGACCTTGAATCAACACTGGCATCATAATAAACTTCCTCTTCATGCACAACCAAGGAGGAAGGTTATAGATGCATAGAGTCACGGGCCAGGTGCTGTGACTGGAGCTCTGCTCCCCATAGGGATTCATGTCATCTGTACTTAGAGCAAACCTTAAACTCCTTGCGTCATATGCAAAGTTCGGGTATTTTTTATCGATTTTTCTCCATTGCGACCCATCAGCGGGGTGTCTCAACATCCCGTTTGACTTACGTTCCTCTTTATGCCATCGCAACAACTTGGCGTGCTCTTTGTTTCTGAATAAGCGTTTCAACCATGGTATTATAGGAGCATACCACATCACCTTGGCAGGAACCCTCTTCCTGGGGGGGGGGGGCTCACCCTCAACGTCACCATGTTCATCTCGTCTGATCTTATACCGAAGTGAAGTGCATACCGGGCATGAATCCAAATTCTCGTACTCCTCACCGCGGTAGAGGATGCAGTCATTAGGGCATGCATGTATCTTCTGAACCTCTAAACCTAGAGGGCAGACAACCTTCTTTGCTTCTAACGTACTGGCGGTTAATACGTTATCTTTTGGAAGCATATTCTTCATCATTTTCAGCAAATTTTCAAATGAGGAGTCACGTATAGCACACTCAGCCTTCCATCGCAGCAATTCCAGTGTGCTGCCCAGCTTTTTCAGACCATTTTCGCAATTTGGGTACAAAAACTTTTTGTGATTCTTTAACATGTGATTGAACTTCTCCCTCTCCTTTTCAGTTTCATAGTCTCTTCGTGCATCGGCAATGGTCCGACCAAGATCATCAGCGGGTTCATCATGTGTCTCTTCTTCATCCTCCCCTTCAGCATCCCCCATGGAAGTATCTCCGTAATCAGGAAAACCATGATAGTTGTCATCCTCCTCCTCTTCTTTATTGTCTTCCATTATAACCCCTCTCTCTCCGTGCTTGGTCCAACAATTATAACTGGGCATGAAGCCGGACTTCACAGGTGGCTGTGAAGGGTTTTTGAGTCAGAGTAATCCTTTTGATTCCTACATCCACTACATGGACAGAATACAAAACCATTGCGCTTTGCATCAAAACACGTATGAATTCATGCACGCCATTAATGAACTCGCAGAGCGTCGGTCAGTACCGTACATCCATTCCCGGACCATCTGCATTATAGTAAAAGTATATCAAAAACCATTACACAACTTGATAAAATTATTACAAGTTATATTGAGAGCTTCTAGAGCATTAATTTTGAATTTTGAAAAATTTACATGCACCAATTTGTGAATTGGAGAAAACAATCAACATGATAAATGTGGAGTTTTTTATTATTGTTCTATCAGTGAAAACCTCATTCCATTCTAAGATATAAAACTCTAAAATTACACATTTCAATTTTCAGTAACTATGTGCCTAATCAAAATTTGTTACACATATATATCAAAATCCTTCTACTTCTAGAGCATGCATGCATTGATCCATATCTCTATACTTCTAGAGCATTATAGAGCTAAAGTAGCAACAAGAGATGAAAGAATGAAGTTCTAACCTTTTAAAGATTTGGATTTAGGGGTTGCAAACTAAATCTTGACAAATCTTGAGAAAAAAATGGCATGAACTTGCTTGCTTCTTTGAGAAAAATGGCCACCATATGCTTTAGGACAGCTGGACAGGAAGCAGAATATATAGTGGTGGACAACTAGTCCCGGACCGTGATACGACCTAGGACTAATAGTCCACGAAAAGACCAGCTGTCCTGCTCTAGATTATTAGTTCCGGGACGTATTACAGACTAGGACTTGTGATCTGGTCCGGCCCGGGACTAGTGTCTACGACCGTTTCTAGCCGTTAGAGGCCTCACGCCCCGGGACTAGTTCTAGCACTAGTCCTGGGTTGTGATAGGCCGGAACTGCTGGCGTTGTTTACATCGAACCAAAGACCCTTTTCCAGTAGTGTCGGCATGCGAGCGCAAAGAGCGACAAGGTCTATGGGAGTGTATCATAGCTAGCCACATCGGCCCAGCCCGAGCCCTCTGTGGTCCCATAGCAAGCCAGTTGCCCCCCTTACAGAAGCTCTGCCCCTAGCCGATGAATGTGGCATCGCACAAGGTCCAGGTGATGCAATTGAAGGAACTCTTTGTAGATAATCGAACCCTCAGATGTCCCACTAGAGGTCCTTCTAAACGTCTTGGAGAATCGCCGGTGAGAAACCGACCCTTTGAGGTCCATAGGAGGTTGTGCCCAGAACCGCTACGTCGAATCAAAGGAGCACGCAGGCCCGGAGACGACGGAAGTTGGTGTCCACAAGTTCTGCCGCTGATTTCTTTTTCTTTCTTTATTAATGTGTGCTTTCGTCCACCAACACGTGCATGATTCATCTGTAAGATGTTATGATGTTATTTTCATGCAAACCTTATGTTATCGTGTTTCTGAACACCTATTCTGTCGTGTGCATCTTCGTTCATTTCTCACATGGTGTGTTCGTTGATGTTGGTTTGGCTATTTGTCGTGAGCCCGTTGGTCCGCTCAGTATTACCTACATCTTTGAACTTATATGGTTATAGTCTTTAGGTCATGCCGACCGAGCGATTTTCCTAACAACCGTTCGTGACTTTTTGAACGCCATGCTCCGGGGATGGTGATAGGCTCTAGTTGTAAGAGAAAATATCATTGTAGACGTCTCCCACTGATTTCTTTTTGAATATAAGAACAAAATAAGTAAATACGACGTCGACATAGAGAATTCTTGTTAGTAATTATGAACCCGTACATTTACAATGGGTACATATTGGATTAAATATGAACACGATTCGGTTTCATCTTTTCATGCCTTTCGCCGGTGCACCATAAGAAAAAAAATGCAAAGCGGTGATGGAGGAAAGGACAAAAGTGTCGCCTGTTGTCTTCGTGTGACCGACAGCGCGCGAACGACAGCTAGTTAGTTCATGCCATTCCAATAGCCCGTTCATGCCATTCCGACAGCCAATTCGCGCCAAAGAGAAAAGGTGGGTATCCTAGCTACTCTTTTTGCGTCCGTTCCAACAGCCAGTCCGCGCCATTCCGACAGCTAGCGCACGCGCGTTTAAACAGCTAGGCATTACTTATCAAATGAACACCATTTATTTTCCTTTTGAAAAGATACACAGATATATTTCATGGTGTGTTACAACTTATATATATTTTCCCACATCCCACAACCATGGTCTCACACCCTTCCATTTTTGACAAACGTACTCCCAAAGAGAAATGGATAGTACTTACTCCAGCCACCACATTAAATGAAATTATTAATTGCGCTAGCTGTAGATAGCTTGCCCAACGGTCTCTTTCCTGTTCTCATTCAGATCTGAGACAATATAAGGAGGGGCTGACAGAGCGAGAGGAGAAAGGCGAGAGTTTGCACCTTGCAGAGCTGTGCCAAGGATGAGAGGCTTGCCGATCACAGACGAGGGAATGGAAGTGGAAGCACCGAAGAACGTCGACGAGAAGGTGGAAGAGGATGTGGAGCAGCCACCAGATTGGCTCCCCGATGGCTGGGTTATGGAGGTCAAACGTGGGGATGATGGCATCCCCTACCAGGTACGTTTCTCTACGAACCATGTGTTCATGCAAGATGCGTACTAGTATCTACCAGGAACGTACAGATTTTAGTACATGAACATTCTCTATGCATGATATTTTATTTATGTTGTTGTGTTTTGTTTTGAGATATGTGATTATTTTTTCTTCTCTAGTATTTCGTCTCCCCCGTGTCAGGGGCCAGATTCATGATGAAAGCGGAGGTTCTGAACTACCTTTTCTCCGAGATGGACGAGCACTGGATACAGTCTAAGAAGTCTGCTGAAAGTATCAGCTTTCTCCCTGTATGTTTTTCTTAATCCGGTGAGGCCATTATTTATTTTTATTATACCTATATCCATGACCGATCTATGGGTCGTTTCGTCATGAGATGCAGAAGGTGTATGAATGGCTTCCAAAGGGGTGGTTGCTAGAGATTAGAGCAGGGGGTGAGAAAATGGACAAGATGTTCAAGGTAATAGTCTTTGCTGTTACCATACCATGTGATATATCTGTTCATGAATAAATGACTTATTAGATATCATACAATCTATCTTAATATCTAAGCTACTAATATACACACTAAAAAACTTGGTTCATTAAGGTTCCAATATGGTAGCATTTGATAATATGTATTTGCATAATTTACTATTTGTTTGCATGCATATCCAAGCCGTTTAATGGATTTTATTATGTCATAGAAATATTATTACAACTTATCTTTGATGGTATGTATTGGTTAATTTGTGTACATGGTGCAACTCCAGCACAACAGTTTGCAGTTAATTCTGCATCTGGTGTTTATAATTGCCTACCGTTGAGTTGATGATGAAGGATTGTTACCAGCGGTTCATGCAGCTTTCTACATGGGAAATAGCATTAGATATAGATGATTGGATGTGAACTAAGAAAGCAGTACATGTTGTGTTAGCATATGAGAAACACAACTTATGTACAGATTGTCATCAAAGTCAACAATTAAATTCACTCATATCATACAGCAATTTTGATCAGATTATAACATTTTACGTATATTTTTTGCAGTTCTATTTTTACCCTGCACTAGGAGTACGACTAATGTCTAAACAAGATGTACTATTGTATGCTATGGAAATGAAGATCAATGTATGCGATACAGATGGACAATGCAACACAGACTCTCGAGATAATGTGTATTTCTTACTATCACTATTTCCGCTACATAACCAACAATTTATGTCTTAAATGATGTGACATTCTGAAGATATTTTGTATCCTTATATTGTAGATTCTAGCAGAGGTGGAGCTCAACCCACCTGGGTTGCCACCAGGATGGGTCAAAGAAATAGTATATAGAAAAACAAAGGAGGGGATAAGGAAAGACCCGGTATAAAAAATGAGAACTAAAACCTTCCATTTCTGTTGATTTTTTTAATCTTATGATCATTATTAGTTGTGCAGTACATGACGGATCCTGTTAGCAATTATACCTTTCGTGCTATGAATGCTGCACTTCTCTACCTTGAAACTGGGGAAGTCACAAAACACCAATTTTTTCAGAAGACAAGTGTTCATGACTTGTACTCCTTTGAAAAATCTGCTGATCTGGTAATTGATATTTCAATATTGGATATTATGCTAGTAATATTCCTTACTAAGGTGCCTCTTCCTAGAGCTGCTTTTTTAATCGTACAGAAAAGTCACACAATTATTGTATCTTTTCTAAAAAATATATGCTTCAGTATCCATAATTTCGTACATCAAAGTTGTAACCATAAAGTATAGCACAAGTTTAGTTCATATTTGCACACAAGGAAAAAACATTCATTGTACTATATTCAAACATATAATATACTTTCTGTTTTACCGCACGGAAAACCCAAAGTTCACGATATGTTTGAATAATAGAGGGTTAATTTTCCCTTCTGTGGGCATGCACGCTGCAACATTATTTTTCGATTCAAATAGTACAAGGTTAGTTTAGTTGTATAAAAAAACATTTTCTTCAAACGGACATGCCTAATTTGGTCAAGCTTCGGATAACCTATATTAGACTAAAGACATTGAATAGTGTTGTTTCTCTATTAATGTGCTAATTTTTTAATTCTGACTTTGAAGAGTTTACTGAACTTACAACAAGAGCGGTGGCTACTGGGCTTGCATTTTTTTCTTAGACCCTACACGATATGATGAATGAATTATAACTTGTTGGTTTAAAATAATGACACAACTTACACTTCTTGGGCAATTCACAATTAAGAATATTCTAAATAATTTGACAAAGACATGATACGTTTTTCAATTCTAACCACGTTAAACTTCCCATTTTGTGTAAAAATAGATAATTCTTTTTCCATACATGTATTACTTTATATTGCATACATTTAAATGATTATTTTTGCAGCATGAGAGTTTGCGCAAGAGACTAACAGAAAAGGGGAAGGATGCCAAAACATGTACAAGTTCACCAAAGCCTAGAGGATCAACACTCATGAAGAAAAATAATTGTATTGGACAAACATCATATAGAAGTAAGTTCCTCCTTATCGTTGATATGGTAGTCCTTTTTGTCCATACATATGTTGCACATATTCGCTTCTTTAGGTTCTTCTATCCTATCTAGTATTACTACTTTTCTCATGTTACCAAGAATTAAAAAAATCACCTTATGCTGTCGGAACATATGTAGCTCCACAAGTAAGACCATCGACAAAACAAATACCTCAGGCACATTACTACATTTTATTATAGTTAATCGGTCTGAATGTGTTGCTCAAAAGTTCAATTTGTTTTCTTCATGGTATCCGTTAGTACTCTAGTCTAATAGAGTAATCCCTTTGGTACTTGGGACTTTCCTCTTTCCTTTTTTTCATGTCATGAGTTTCTCCTTAATTAAAATATGAGGCAAATCTTTTGCCTCCGTTCAAAAAAAAATATATTAATCCATTTCTCACCCGGACTTTATATTATCAAATATGAGCCTTTTATAAGTACTTTATGTTACACTATATGTTGTTTGCAATATTCATTTTCATCGGTTCAAACTTTTGGTTGTTTTGGCTAGTACATGAAGCTTGACATGGTACCGGGGCATAAGGTCTCAAGTTTAAGTCATGGCTATCGTAATTTGTTAAAAATTGTTGGTAGCCCCCTTTATGTCCATGTATAGACCTCGTGACTCACATGTGAGATTCGCGGGCCATCGCTATTTTCCGGTTGCACATGTTAACTTGTCTTGCGGTCACACGTGAAAGGAAGTATTACAGTGTATGTGGATTGCACTAGCCATTTCTATTAATTCGGACTTTGGTTGTGTTAGCTAGTGCATGAAGCTTGACACCCTAATGTCTTTATATGATTTTTTTCTAAACATCAGATAAATATTTGATGTTAGTATATTATCTTCACGTCAAACAAATTGTACGTACAATCTATTTCCAAACCAAATGTTGACTTTTTGATCCATTTGACTTTATTCAATATAATATTACAACTACATGCAAGAATTCTTGTCCATAGTTTTGAGAAGTAGAAAAACATGCTTGTTTTCTCTTGAAAAAAACCATGGGTTGGATCTTAAATCTTTAAACACAACATTAACATCAATACAATAATATTAGCCTTTTATCTATCTACTTAATGCTAGTACACATTGTTTTTTTTTTGCGAAAATAGAAGACTAAATAAAATACATATTCGTTCGGAAAAATAAAAATTGTTCAAGTCTATGATAGGCATAGCTGATCTTAAGATTACATTTGCATGTCCTTCCAAGTAACTTTTTTTTGCTGGTACAGCCGAGGACGCTGACACGGACAGCTCTACAGACTCGGTTTCAAGTGAGCACCAAAACAGTAGGAACAAAAGCATCGAGAATAAAAGGGGACAGCCAAGTTCCTCCGAGACTATCAAGCGTCCAAGAGGGAGGCCACCCAAAGTGGAGGGATCAAATGGATGGAACACAAAGAAGTCTAGGAGCAAAAGGGAATTCAAACAATATAATATCTAATTAAGCAAGGAATGGAAGGGGCATGAAGCGAGGGCACAAACTATAGAAATCAATTGCTTTAGTCCCAAGTAATATTTAGTGAGAACGTTGTTCCATTTTGTTCGTACAACTTTGCTATGTAAAGAACTTCCATTTTGAGATGGGAACTCCAACATATACTCATTTTGTTCTGGTACCTTCTGTTTAGCCACATAGTTAGAGAAGCATGATTGCATCATAATTTATGATTCTTAAATGTTGCTGCATGGAGAAACCATAAATATTTCTCAAGAGAAGGAGAAGTCTGGTGCCCCTCTCCCTCTCTCCTTTCACAGGCTAGAGCTAGTAAATGAGAGGAAACGTCGGAGGGGAGCAAGCCGTAGAGACGAAGCCAACCAAGAAGATCAGCTGCATAGATAATACATGGAGGCACCGATCTTGTGTAAACGTGGATCATTCTTTTGATTTAGGCACAAATAGCAGGGCATCGAAAGATCAATCCGCCTCAAAATCTATAGCACATCAAACATGTACTAGGTTGGTTCTTGGTGGATGCAAGGTAGAATCGCCTCCACTAATTAAGAAATATGGTTATGCTTAGTCTTTTTCTTTTACTTGGATCGGAACTTCATATTTCCATTAAATAGGCTCAGTTGACTCGCTGGCCAAAATAGTGGTTACAGCCTCCGGAACATAGTCCAACCAAATTACACGAGGTTCCTCTTGAGCAGAACGAACCGGTACCTGAACTCCTGAAAGCTCTCAAGAAAGGCGACCTTGGTCTAGCTGCCGCTGCCACGACGCTGCTTTCTGCCGTCTTGCTTCGTCTGGGCGTTTGTACTACTCATTCTGACTTCAAGTTCCGGCAGGTGTGTCCTTGTCGCTCCGGTTGATTTGCTTTTCCCATGTACCTGGCTCCAGTGCGCTCAGGGTTTTGTTGTCGGGTGATGCAAGTTAATATCTCACACGGAAGTGCCTTTCTAATTGGCTGCATCTTGGGATTTTTATGGAAGTAACCTTGTTGATCCTTTCCTGGTATGACTAAATAAATGTACTCCCTCCGTCCGAAAATAAGTGAGTTGGATTTGTTTAAATATACTGTATCTACACATTGAAACGTGTCTAGATACGTGCGAATATTCTACACAAACAGAGGGAGTAGAAGATTGTCATGCGATGAGCTTGAAGGTTAACCCCGGTCTGTTCGTTTGGATGTACAAACCTTGGAAGATCCGACCAGACCAATGAACTACATATCCTTGAATTGTCATGGTTGCCCGAAAAGCCACGAAAGCTTGCAGTCTTGTCCAAACAAACATTCCAAAATTTGTTTCTCTCTGGGAATCTCGACAGAAAAGTGACATTGTGGAAGGATGAAGAGTCGCCTTTGTCTCATCCGTTTTGTTGGATGCGATAGCTAGTGATTGCATGAGCTGGTGGTGGCCCTGTTGTGGCATGGAATTTTAGTATTTGAAGTAAAGGAAATAACAGCCCGATACATAAATATACATGTACGTAAATGTGCATCAACTCCACTATGGCATTCTGACTTTCTTCTATGGGAAACCGAGGATGGATCATCGGCATCACATGGTGTACGTCTTGTGTGTGATGAGAGCGATATTGACAGACTGCCTTTGTTTGCAGTAGGTGACTTCAACGAAGCGTCATGGAAATATGGGGATCTCTCAGCCTATCCTAAGACAGACAGCTAGATGGTGGAATTCCCGGATACTATGATGTTATACGAATTATAGAACTTGGGCTTCCAGGAGATGCCTTTCACATATGTAATAGGCTACCTGGAATGCAAATTTAATAGTACACCTTGATCGAGCCTTGGCTGTGAATAGGTGGCGAGATATTCTTCGGATGCTTTTGTGGTGCACCTAGTCTCCCCTTGCTCTGACAATTTTCCAATTTTGGTTAAATTAGAGCGGGATAGTATACCTGTACTAATCTATAAATGCAAACGATATGAAATCATGTGGGAGAGTGAACATTCGTTGCATGAGGTCAAGGCCAACACCTGGCAGATCAAGGGCCGAGAGCTGACCTTGGTGATACTAATGAATCTTTGAAGAAGGTGATGGATGTGTTGCATGCAATTTGGAAATTTCTCTTTGGATTTATCTCACATAAGGTGCAGGCTGGAAGATTTATATAAGGACAATGCACATATGTTGGAAATTCATTCTACCTTGGATGCTATGTACCGTGTATGAAGGAAGGATAGCGCACACTAGTGCAGAGAGGCCCATTGGTCCAGGTTGGTAAGGGGCTTTAGTCCCGATTACCCAACCGGGACGGGGCAATCGAAACTAAAGCCCCAGCCTTTAGTCCAAATGGGGGCACCAAATTAATTTATCGGAAGGTAGTTTGGCATGCTCAGGAAAATAGAATTGCATCACTTATAGATCAAGATGGAGTGGTTTAGGATTCTCCTAGTGAGATGGAGAGGACGTGGTCATGTCTTATTCAAGCCAGTCTACATATGTGACTTATCCACATAGCCCACTTTGGTAGTTAAGTTTTTTATTGTGGTTATTATATCAGAGGAAAAAAATCAGAGGGCGTGAATGGGAGTCTCTACAGTTCATTCTCATAGGAGGAGATTTCAATGCAATTTTCTAGATTGGTCCACTTAAGGCACCTCACCCTGATGGATTTCCTGCACATCTCTATACATGGAATTGGGGAATGCTCCAACAGGAAATTACTCAAGTTGTATTGATATTCTTTGGTACGGGTCAGATGTCGGTTGGCATAAATGATACCTCTATAGTGTTGATCCAAAGGTGGATAACCCTAGGGAACTCAAAGATTTTATTCCTATAAGCATGTGCAATGTCTTGTATGAGATAATATACATGTGCTTGGTCAATCGGTTGGCACCTGTCATTGGTGATACTATGTGAGAAAATCAAAGTGCATTTGTTATGTGATTTCTCAATGTGGATAATGTATTGTTAGTTTTTGACTGTTTACAATATCTTGAGCATGGTATTTCTACACAAAATATTTTTTATCCTTATAACTTGGACTTATTGAAAGCATATGATCATATTGACGGGGTCTTTGTAGAGGAGGTGATGCATAAGATGGGATTTTCACGACAGTTGATACAATAGATAATATTGTGTGTTATCACGGTGATGTACTCTATAAAATCGTTCTCCTCGCGAGAGGTCTTAGACAAGGTGACCCTTTGTCTATGTTCTTGTTTCTATTAGTTGCTGATGGTCTACTTGACTTGTTTCTATCATAGACTAGTACAGGTGGAATATCTAAAAGGCTCGTTATGGAGCTTGGAATATCCCACCTTTTATTCGCAAATGATACACTTTTATTCTTCAAGACTGACTGATTGCAAGCGAAGTGAGTCAAGCATGCCATAGATCCGTATGCGGCAGCAACAAGCCAATTGATATATCATGCTAAGTGTTCAACTCTCTTTACTGTGGATTGTAGCGATGCAATCCAAGATGGTATTAGGGAATTCTGAAAGCGCAGAGAGTGGAATTTGAGTATAAGTATCTTCGGTTGCCTACACCCAGAGATAGGATGCATAAAGGAAAACTCGAGAGTATAGAGGCAAAGCTAGCAAAAATGCTATTATAGTGGGACGATCTATCACAAGGAGAAAAGGGGATAATTATCAACGTAGTGGCACGTGATTTACCAACATATATTCACTAGTACTGAACCCTTACTTAGAGATGGTTGTTCGCCATAGTCCTCAACCAGTTTCTCATTTTGGATCAAGTGCATAGTCTCTAAGATCCTACATTCAAGTGCAGAAAAGCAGCGTAGCTTCCACGGAGCTCCTGGCGGATGATGATGCATTGACGATGGATTCCACGGAGCTCCGGGCTCATAATGATGCAATGACGATGGATCCTTGCTACCCCGTGGATGATATCATGAAGAGGTAAAATTGTAAGCTGCATGTTAAAGTTGTGAACATATCCATGAAGGTGGCGGTCGGCTTTGCCTTACCTTCTAGATCTAGAGCAACTTACCATTGCTCTCTCGTTCTAGATGGCTACGCTATTGTCGGGATGAATAAAGTTATGAAGGAATTTGAGCACCTGAAGCTTGAATTTCTTGTAGGTGAAGGGGATCTAAATGAACTGGGAGATGCCAGGAAAGGAACCGTTCTATGGCGAAAGAAAAACATCGTGCTTCCAAATTGGACACCAAGGCCACCGACTTCTCAGAGTAGCAATCTAGCTCAATCTCCTATGCCTTAGCCATCTCTGGCGTGTCTGCAGGCTCCGCCGCGTCCGCAGACTCCGCCACCTCCGTCGCCTTAGCCTGGTTGCAAAAGAGGAAGAGCACTGCCGCTCTGGCGGCTAGTAATACAGCTGCGAAGGAGCCTCCTGCCAAGTTAGCTTACGACCAGACTGATGAGAAAACCAATAGGATCGTGGATGAAGATGTGAAGCGCCACCTTGCACCAAAACGGCCCCAGCTAAAGTAGTATATAGCACCGGAAATAGTGAAGCACTTTGTGAAGTTTCTTGAGCGACCAAGGCCAGAATATGCGCCATCATACTATGACCGCTCTATTATCAAGTCACATAACGCGAATGTGCAGTGGTCGAGAAGTAGTAGTGCAAGCAGAAAAACAATTCCCCATCTCGGAGAACTGAAAAACCAATCGTGCCCCTGCTCAACGTGTTTTTCAATGAGGATCCGGAGGTTGCACGACTAATCACACAAACTGCTAGAGATCTTAGTGTGACTGTTGATCAATTCGTAGGCAAGAAATACATACCAAGGGCTGAATTAGCATACAGATACGAGTACGGGAAGCCTCTCTTCATACCTGAGGAGCTCTCGCATCTACAAACAGAAATGCGAAAATTGCATCGGTGGTACATGCAATCCTCAGAGGAAGGGAACATCATGCTCATAGCGGAAATTAGAGATGAGTATTACTTTCGTGAAAATGACAAGATTGTAACATCCCAAAAATTTCTAAATTTTGGAATGTTAATTTTAAATAGCATGATTGAATATATAATTCCCAAAAACCAGTTCTTGGAATATTTTCCACTTATATCTAATACCTAAACCCTATTTTACTTCTTTTTCCAAATTATCCCTATAGTTCTTGTTAGAAAAAGAACATTTTTTGTTATTTTGTTTTGGTTAAAAAAATAGTTTCTTAGAAGTTTTAGTGTGTGTCCCGATTTTCAAAAACTTAGAAATTGGTTTTATTTCATTTGGATCTATAAAACTGATTTTTAAAACACATAATAGAAAAAGAGATGTTTCTAAACCTAGTGGGCTAGCTAGAGCCAGCCCAACCAATCTGCCGCCCGATGCATCAGCACAACATCCCACTTTGGCCCACCAGCAAGCCTACCCCTCTGCCCACAAACCCGCAGGCCCCGCCCCCTTCTTCCTTCGCCGCCAACTGCCCACGACCCCCATGACACCACCACACGACGTTGCAGCACCCACTCGCCCACTCCTCTCAGTCGCTTCGCACCCTGCCCGTCCTTGCCCCCTTAAAGCCCTTCTCCCCTCTCTCTTTCCCCAATTTTCCGCCACTCACAGTGCCTCTAGTCCGGTGTGATTTATCGTCGAAAGCCCCGCCGTCCGCCGCCATCTTCCGAGGTATCCGATCACCTAGAGGCGTTCTGCTCCCCCTTTTGGCATCCTTGCTACATCCTCCTCCTTGCGCATCGCCTGATCCCCTTTCCCTGCCTCCTCTCTCAGCCGAGAGGTCGTTGTTGCCTTCGCCTGAGGACCGCCACCACCGAGCTCCTCCAGCTGCGTAGAATCGACGCGGTGATACGCCATCTATGATGTCGTATGCTCGTTCGACTCCCCATGTCGCGCTCTACCGTCTTGTGGAACCACCTCATCCCCCGCCTCGAGCACGTCCGAGCGCTCCATCGCAGTCCCTTCCGTCTTCGGTGACAGAGCCACGAGGTGAGCTTGCGCTCTCCTGGCCGTTTGATCATGCACAGATGGCATAGATCCTTCCTAAGACGAGCCAAGCCAGCGACTTAGCCGTGAGCCAAGTGCGGAGCCAAGCCACGAGCTTGACAAATCTGGAATGTGTCTGTTATGTAGATCCGACGGGCCTTAGCAGCCCGCTTAGCGAAGGGGTATTAGCGAATGTGAGAGCGCCATGTGTCCAGAATGATTAAAAACAGACTCCCCCGCCCGTTAGTACATGGCCTTTTTTGCAAAAAGCCCCTGTAACTTGGATGCATCATAACTCTTTATCAATAAGTACAAATAATGAAAATGATACATTTCTAGAAACCTTGTAACATGTAGAATGTTTTTCCACTGTTTAGTTTCATGTTGTAGGTTTTCCTGAAGATGGTTGAAGTCTGATGTTAGGGCCGCGAGTCTCCACTCAGCATGCTTCGCCTATGGAATTTGAATGGAGCTCCTTATCTTTTATCAGTATTTCGTTCTTTAACTTTGTTATGAGGAGCTATCCCTTCTGCTATGCAACTTGTTTTACGATGAATGCAAGTGCACAGATCGGTTGTAGCTAGCTTAGAAATAAAGATATCGATCACACAGGGATCAGGAGTCCGAAGTCCAAGAATTCTTGAAATAAATACTGAAAATATAATTGCTAAATAAAGTTCTAAGTAACAAGATAAAATATGAGTATAGCGTAAAAAGGTGTTTTGGGGTTTTTGGTATAAGAGAACAATAAGTAAAGTAAACAAATCTGAATACGGAAAATAATTATAGCGTAAGTAAAGAGTTTTGAAACTTTAGTGGGAAAAAGCGTTATCAGGGATTGGCAGATACACACTAGAATTATAAAGGGCTAAGATAAAGATTATTATCATAAACATTCTTAAATATGTATGTGTGGGAGGAACTCCGCATTTGGACAAAGAGGTAGCAGACACTGCTCAAATCATCCTCATAGCCACAGCATACATCAATCAACATCAATTGAATTACTGTGCTATTAAGGGATATAATCCCGAAGGACATATCTTATGGCATGGATAGTGTTTTGTGAGTTTCCTCGATTCCCATGTTGATACGTAAGGAGTGCCAACAGCTTTATAGTCAACAAGTAGTTCCATCCATCAAGTCCCCATAAGAGGCAAATATTGAGAGATCGACTTCTCCCAACATCAAGATGAAGACAGTATAACACATGGTCATAGCGATGAGTATCATACTAAACTTTATCTTATTTCAATCTCATGCTAGCGTTTATCCATCTCCCCAAGAACTAATGATTTACTTAGACATGAAGGTAAACAACATCATGGCAATATTAATGGAAGCGATTATCGATAAATAGTATTTGTATAAATCCACAACTAGTGCAAGAATTATAACAAGATCTAGATGGGATGGATGGAGGTGATGGTGGTGGTGATGAAGATGCAGATCGATGCCTTGGCCTCCCAGATCTGCTTAGGGCGAAGATGGATCCCTAGCGCAAGTTCCCCTCCAGATGCCTTCCGGAGGTGAGGTTTTAGCGATTTATAGGCTTTCTGTATGTCATCTCTCCGAACCAGTTGCATGGGGTGAAACTATTAGACGAGGTGGAGGCGGCGCCAACTATACGGCCGGAACTATACGTCGGTGGGCCATATAGTTGGTCCTCAACTCCTCTGCCTCTGTTTCTCGCTTCAGGTTTTCTTCTAATATTATTAATATTTCCCAAATAAGCGATTTACTTAGTTTTTGGCTCCTTTTATCTCTAGTACAACTGCTCCAAGAATTGTGTCCATCTGGTCCATCATCTGATCTGATTCTGATGAAAATAAACATAAAAAGTGCACGTGAACATCGTAAAATACCAAGATCCTACATCTACAATGCAAAATAATAATCTAAACCATGATGCAAATATGCACTCATCAACTTCTCCAAGCTTAGACTCTTGCTCGTCCCGAGCAAGTTTAGCTTAATGGATGTGATCCTCATATTCATGAAGCTGAGTCGATAAAATCAATGAGGCAGTTGCAGCATGCATTTATTATAAAGGATACATATAAATAAGTTTATGAATAGTACCTTACTCGAACCATCTGAATAATATTAGCAGGCTTCCACACCTTAGAAATTAACAGTTCACAAAAGATTATTCTTAACATGATCTAAAAGTATTCGGTTCAACCGAATGAGTTAGTGAGGTAGTCTCAAGTGTTTTTAGGATTAACATATTCACTTGGGATTTAAAATCTCAAACGTCTCTTTGTCTTACTACAATATAGTGGGATATGCCTATTTGCTTTTTGCACATTCTCTCTTTTTCTTCATCTTTTTTTCTTCTTTCTCTATATATATTTGTGCTCACACATTTGTTTAAGTGGTGTGCAAAGAATCTAGCCATATATTCCACTTCATGTAGGAATTTTAAAGTTTAAAGATATCAATTACCAAATTCCAAATATATATGAAGCATCTTAATAACTTGAGTATTCTATCTCAACTGGTTCTCACTCTATTTGATAGCACTTATTATTTCTCCTTTGTTCAAGGTTTTTTTCAACTTAATTAATTAGATAATCTCTATTTTTTGTATATCAAACCATTGACCTACAACATATTGATCAAATTATATTTATATGTTCCATTAATACCAATGGTGTGGAAGACTACTATTGCTATCATCAAGTGCAAGTAAAATTATACTCAAGCCATTCATATATCTCAATAGACAAACTCAAACTTAATAACGCTCCATATATAATAATATGTAGGGGTTTGTAGCATGGAAAACAAAAAATTTCTACCGCATACAAACAAACAAGCCAAGATCTATGTACTAGATTGTAGCAACGAGTCGATAGAATAACTCACTGTCACATCCCAAGATTTTCCAAATCTTGTATTGTGAAAATAAATGAATAAAAATAAAACTTTGTTTGATTTTCAGGGCCAGAAGAAACTTTTTGAATTCAAATGGAACCACAAACCAATTTGAATCAAATAAATCCTAAAGAGATTTAAAAAGATAAACTTTTATTAAAGTTAAATAAAAATATTTAAAATTACTATTTTGGATCTTTAAATAAAAGGATTTGGTTTTCAAAGGGAAAAGAAATATTTAAAAAAAGATTATTTTATAAAGCCAAATTAAACCTTGGCCAAGCTTTTGAATTAAAACATTTTGTTTTGAATAAAAATATCAAAGGTTTATTTAAAATAAAATAATAAGGAATTAATATCCAAATTTTATTTAAATAAAAGGTTTTACCATTTTAATTAAAACATCAAAACTTATTAAAATATTGTAAATAAGTTTTCTAAGTATTTTCTTTTCTCAAATAAAACCTACTGAAGTGTTTTGGCTTTATTTTAGATTTAAAAATAAAGTTTTTAATAAAAAAATCCTATTTGAATTATTAAGTAAGGTCCATTTATTTAATTGTTAATGGACCCTAAAATAAAAGGTTATTTTGTTTTAAACAAGTTTCCAAGTAATCTTTATTTCCAAATAAAACGTACTGATTTGGTTTTGAAAATATTTAGATTTAAAATGGAGATTTTGTTAAATAAATCAAACCCTATTTTATTAAATAACAAAAAGATCCATTTTATTTAATTAAAGAATGGATCTTAAAAAGAATAAAAATTATTATTTTATTTTGGATTTTGGTTTATGTTACTGAACAGAACCAAATTCATAGTTGCAAAGTTTGTTGATTGTTTGAATTGATTTGAGTGTGATTTGTTGTTTGGAATTTCAAAATGAAAATAGAAAAAAGAAAAGGTTCTGAGAATAAAAAATGGAATTGGATCTGACCCAACCCAGCAGCCCACTAAGGCCCAGCAAACCAGCCCAGCTTTCCTCCCCGAGGAAAACGATTCGCACGCAGTTCCAGACCCGCAAAGAGACTGACCGGTGGACCTCTCCCCCACTCTTTTCCCCACTGACCAGCGGACCCCACTTCTCCAGCCCGTCTCCTTCCTCGCGACGACCACGCCGACCGTTTCTGCCGTTGATGCCGCGCATTAATTCGCAGTAATGCCGCAGTGATTCCGCCCAGCGACCTCGTCCTCTTAAGCGCCCACTCTCCCTCTCCATTTCCCCTCAAGCTCCTCCCTCTCTCTGCCCCCAGACTGCGATTATTTCGCCAGACACCGCCACTGCTCCGACGAGCAACCCAGCCAATTCCGGCGACCCAGCGCCGCCTCTTGCCTCATCGACCACGCACACAGACACCCCACCACTCCGGCGCCTGTTTGTGCCCTCAATCAGCTATGGCGCCCGAGCATCGGCAGCGGCGACACGAGCATACCGCGCATGCGCCATTGCTCCGCCGAGCATTCCAGTGAACTCACCACCGCGCCTCCTAGATCACGCACACAGCATCGCCTTGGTCTTGCGCATCTGAACATGCTCCTGTCTTGCCTTAGGGCGATCTGCAGCGACGACTCCGACCGTCGCCACCGTCTGGCTTAACTCCGACGAGCACTTCTGCCTCGCCCCCACCGTCGACCAGAGCCGCCCGACGCCGCCACCTACTCCGGCGAGCAATCCACATCGGACCAGAGCGCCCCTCGTCGAACCACCGGCACGTTGATCATCGCCGTGACCTCCTGAACCAGGTAAGCACCCTCTCCCTCCTTCTCGCTTCCTGTAACGCCGGCGACGCCACTGACAAACCGCCGTCGTCGCGCGTCAGAGTCCATCACCGCCAGCCTATGGTCGGGGCACTGAGAGCCGTTCGATCTAGATCGGGCGAGCAGGATTAGACCACTTAACCGCGAAGGGGTATGCGTTCTGGATCGCACGATTTGATTAGATCCTACGGTCTACAGCGTGATCCACACCGAAGCGGTACCAGCGAATAGCGAAGCGCCGCGTGTCACGAGTTCAGTTTAAAAACAGATTGAAATCAGAATAGAATGTGAATTTCAAACCTTTGTAACTTTTGATCCACACGTCCAAAAATTGAAAATTTGGTATCGTTGAAATCAAGAGAACAATCCCTAGCCAACCATGCCCTTGGTTTAGCAAATAGTATCTGTTAGCGTGTTTGTTTTTGCAGAAACTTTTGATTGCTTGTTAAGGATGTAAAAATTGTTTAAAAAATGAATTTGGGGTTAAAATCTTTTGAAATTGGATTGATTTGAACCTAATGAACATAAGAATAACTTTGTGGACTCAAAAATGTATTTGGTGAAATAAAAAAATGATTCTTTGATTTAAAACCATTTCTAGTCAAATAGAAATGTGGTTTATTTATTAAAATTGGTTTTGGAAGAAAACCTTTGGAAAATGATTTGTTTTAAACTCTCTGACCCTAAACAACAAGTTTTATGGTTTGAAAACATATTTGGTGAACCCTATGGATTAATGCCTTAGTACAAATATTTCAACACCACATAAAATGATACTTTGTTTTGAAAATGGTTTATAAAATGAAACCTTTTGCAAATGACTTTGCCACTTTACAAAATGACCATTAGGTGCTTTCAAATGCTCATGACCCATTAGGAACCTCTTTTTCAAACAAAACAAAGCTTGGCATGCTTGCATGCATTACTTTAACTTTGTTATTTTATGTGTTGTTTTGCTTGATTGGTAGATTGAGGTTGTGCCTTGCTTGATTGATTTGTAGTGACTTGAAGAGTGTGATTGTTGCAAGGACAAGGAGTGAACCTATACTCTACCAAAAAGTCAAGTGATGCTTCATACTTTTGTCCCATTACTTTCACTATGCATTAGTGATTTTTGTCTAAGTAAAACTTGCATGGATTTTGCTATGTATAGACCTTGCTATAAGGAAACCTAGTAGATTAATCCTTAGTAGGATTTTCCTAAGTTAAGATTCCTACTACTATCAAGCTTAGCCTAGCTAATAGAAAACATGGGTGGAAAATATATTCACACTATGGAAAAATCTCTAAGTCTAAGGACTTATGTTTTTGTTTAATAAAACCACTAAGTCAATGAATCCCCTGGGTGGAATGGAAGGATTGGTTTATGTTGAGTGGTTACACAAGGCCATGGATTTGGCTTGTGTATCTCACTTGTGGTATGCCACCCAGGAACAAAGAGATTTGAGATGTCAAATGTTGAGAAGCTTCAAGTGCAACCACTTGGCAATATGGGCTCTGCCATGATCATATAGGTTGCAAGAACTTAGCCATATGGACAGTGGGTGGTAGTGTTTGATAGGTTGGAGCGCGTCCATTTTGGTCTAAGGGAAGGCTTCTGAAAGATCTTGTCTTGGGAAACCAAGTCTTGTGGGGAAAGTGCACCACCTCTGCGGAGTGTAAAATTTAAGTACTTAGCCATGTCCCTGGTAAAGGACAATTTGAGCATCAAGACATGGAAGCAATCAAGAATATCATCATTCAAATTTCTAAAGTTAAAACTTGTGGTTTGAACAAGGGTTGTTTGAAATCTTCAATCTTGGATTGAGAGATGCCTTGGTTAAAGGATCTTCAAATATTTGATGGAGAAAATGTTTTTGCCAAGCAAAACTTAGTATTTTCAAATGTTAAGGAAAAATCTATTTTGAGCAATGCAAGCCTCAAATCCACTTAGCCAAATGCATATAGATGATAGACTCCACTATACTACCATAATATCACTTTCCAATACAATTCAAATGTATTGACCCTTTGTGGCTGTAACTTGTAATGTTGTAGGTTTGATTGACTTTAGTGAAGATTGATTGATTAGGATTACAAAGTCTACAACCAACATCTGCCTGTGGCACTTTGAAGATGAAGGACCCCATGACTATAGTTATTCCGCTGCAATGTAATGTAATAGCCAAATGAGCTATGTATGATGTAATAAAATTATGTTATTCCTGGTTATAAAGCTATATTATGACCTTTGTTTCTTGATATTACATCTTAACTGTGGATGCTACCTATTGATCCAGGGACTAGCATTGTAAACACAGGGGGCTCTATCTTATTAAAGATTGGAACCCCTACACTCACCCTCGAAGATTCCAAAGTGTTTAACGAGAGCGGATTCTCGTGGGTGATGTAGTCGTACTCTTCCCGATCTCAAGATCGTGTAGACGATCCTTCCGTGCTGCGTTAAAGCCTTCATAATCGGTCACCGCGTTCGATTTTCGACGAAGACCTTCCTCTCCCTTGTTCCAAAGGTAGCGAGGTTGTAGCACACTCTCGCGATTCCGGCAAAGACGACGTGGTGGGGAAGTAGAGGGAGATCTCATGAGGCTTCGCCTTAAGCCGGAGCGATTATGGTGGACTATGAGAGAGCCTCGGTGATCTAGGGTTTAGATGCAGCAAGGAGGAGAGGCTAGTCCGGCGGCTAGGGCAAGGGGATGCCCTAACTTTGCGGCTAGGGTTTAGCCCTAGGCGACAGTGGCAGCAGGAGGTGGCGGTGTCGGCGGCTTGGGGCTAGGGTTTGCGGGGTGCAAGTTGTGTGCTTGGAGGGGCAGTCCTGAACCTCCTTATATAGGTGGAGGGAGCCGGCCAAGGGGAGGGGGAGTCCCTCCCCAACTTGGCTTCCAAGGCCGGCGGTGGAGGGAGAGGGACTTCCTCCCCAAGTAGGTTTCCTACTCTCCCTCCACCAAACAAAATAGTCGTTTGACTTTTCAAATTGGCGTTTGACTTTTCAAACTAGGATTTGATTTATCATTTTATTTTGTTCAGTGATGACACCTAGTACATGATGCAACCATTCCAACTTGTTATGACACATTCATGTACCCTTCCCCTCCGGAGTGCCGGACATTCCGGAACCTTCTAGAACATTCCCGCTGGAACCATTCTCCAACCCCGAAACAAGACTTTCCTTATATGAATCTTATTCTCCGGACCATTCCAGATCTCCTCGTGATATCCCGTATCCCATCCGAGACTGGAGTAAAACATTCGGTCTCTTACTCATCATTCCATAACTACTCAACAACGTCGAATCCTTAAGTGTGTCTCCCTACGGTTCGTGAATTATGCGGACATCATCGAGACACTTCTCCGAACAATAACCAATAGAGGAATATGGAAATTCATATGGCTCCCACATATTTCTACGATTACTTTGCAATCAAATGAACCACTTACATACGATACCAATTTCCCTTTGTCTCACGATAGTTTACTCATCCGAGGTTTCGATCGTCGGTATCTCTGCATACCTAGTTCAACCTCGTTACTGATAAGTACTCTTTTCTCGTTCCCGTGATATGTGATCCCTTGTGAGCCAGTCACATGCTTGCAAGCTAATTGGATGACATTCCACCGAGAGGGCCCAGAGTATATCTATCTGTCATATGGATGGACAAATCCCATTCTTGATTCATGTGTATCAACCAATACTTTCCGAACACTCAATTCCACCTTTATAGCCACCCAGTTACGGTGTGGTGTTTGATGTAATCAAAGCATCCTTCCGATGATGGTGATATGCATAATCTCATGGTCGAAGGAATTAGATTAGGTTACTATGTATCAGAAAGCATATAGCAATTGAACTATTAAAATGACTTGATCTTTATGCTACGCTTATCTATAGGATTATGTCCATCATACCATTCTCCTAATGATATGATCTTGTTGTTAATAACATCTCAATGTTCATGATAGGGAAACCACAATCATTTATTAACCAACAAGCTAGTATTATAAAGAGGCTTTACTAGGGCTCTAATTTAGTTTACAAATCACACAAGTATTAATGTTTCCTTGTTAATACTATTATAGCATGAATGTAAACATTTTTCATAAACACAAAGATATAATAATAACTATATTTATTATTGCCTCTAGGGCATATCTCCAACATAATAAACTCAGAATTTCATAAGAGGGATCAACTATTCCTGAAGGGAGTTCTAATGATGCAAGCTTTATTTATGATATCGAACTAATGCAAAACTAGAATAGAAAATAAAAACTTGTAAGATAGATTATATGGTCTTAAAGATCTCCCCAAGCTTGGAGTCAAGCCAGGCGGGATCAAATAATCCCTTGCGATTATTTGATACCGTGTTTATTGAAGGTCACTGTGGCGCCATGGCACATGGTATCTTCTATTCATGGGCCAGCCTAGGACGGAGGGATTCATTGATGGCCTCTAGTTCTTTAATGCACAGCTTGTAGAGAAGATTATTCTTCTCCATCACTTTCACTTGTTCTTTAATGATCACATTGTTGGTTTTGAGGGTTTGTTTCGCCTTGAGACTCATGGTGAAACCTGCTTTGGTGGTTTGCTTGATATCTTCATCAAGTTTATCTAGATAAACTCGCATCCACCGATGATGCCTAGGCGTCCCTGGCGCCTCCTTGTTTATTTCTTCAATCATCAACTCGAGAGCCTTCAACTCCCTCTTCTGGTATTCTTTGTATTCGTCAAAGTACTCTAAAGGGGTGGTCTTGATCTTCTTGCCTTTCTCGCCATTGCTTCCGATCTCCATAGGAACTCCTCCCCTTGGCCTCTTGGATCTTAATGGCTCTATATTGTGTGTTCTCTTGTATAAACAAGAGGTAGATTTGTTCCTGGTGATTTGTGATTAGAGATAGGCACAATAGGGCAGTATATAAGACGGGACATAGCTCGGTAAAACTCGCAAGAAACACCAAATTCTTGTCCAAGAAAACAATCCAAACCGACTAGAAAAATAAATCACGGATTTGGAGGAACCCTGCGCCGTAACGACCACTATACGGTCGTGGATCGTATAGTTCCGGCCATATAGTTTGTTCCAGGCAGATATATCCAAATATCTCAATCCCAAGTCGGTTAGATGACCGACTAGGATCCTACAAAAGCATTTTTTGAATCAAAACGAAAACAGGTCGAGGGCACTAAAGCTTTAACGACCAACTATACGGTGGGAGAATTTTCTCCGGCCATATAGTTGTGACCGTATAGATACAATACCTCGAAAATTATTTTGCAAAGGGATACAAAATGTTTAACGACTAACTATGCTGTGGGAGTATTTTCTCCGGCCGTATAGTTGCGCCCGTATAGTTATAGCACCCAGAAAATTATTTCATGAGGGGGATACAGAACGTTTGACGACCAACTATACGGCAAGAGATTTTTCTCCGGCCGTATAGTTGCGCCCGTATAGTTGCAGAAACTCCTCAAAAACTTCAGAAAAACAAGAGAAATTCAAAGGAAAAATATTTAATAGTAGAATCTATGAAAGAAAATCACTTATTAGAGTTAGAAAACTTACCTTTCACTTACTATTTATTCAGTCGGGAGTGACATGCTCCTCCAACAAAAAGGACTTCTTCTTGGGAGGATTTGACCTTAGCTCATATAGTAATTCTTTAAAACAAAAATCACCGAGACTAAAGTTCCTCTCAATAAGATCGATGTCTTGCTGGGTAAATATAGATGATGCATCTACTACCTCTACTTATTGTCTCTATATAATCTGCAACTCAAATTCTTGAAGTAAAAGGATCCAACGATCAGTCTTGGCTTATGAAACCTCCTCTCGAGGATTTCTTTCAAACCGTCATGATCCATATGAATTCTTACTTTTGCATCAACAATATAAGAATAAAACTTATCACAAGAGAAAAATACATCAAAGAGTTCTCTTTATTCATTAGGATAATTCTTTTGAGCACTATTGAGAGTTCTACTAGCATGATGTATAATATTAAATCTGCGACATGTGTGTTGTCTCAAAGTTACTCCTACAACATCATCACTAACTTCACATATTAAATCAAAAGTCATATCCCATATATGTGGTTTAATGATGGGAGCACGAGATAAATCATATTTAAGTTTATCAAAGGCAATAAGGCATTTATCATCAAAGTTAAATCTTACTCCTTTTTGCAACAGATTAATCAAAGGTTTAGAAATTGCAGAAAAATTCCTAATGAACCTCCTATAGAAGCCTATATGACCAAGAAAACTTATTACACCTTTTATGTCCCTTGGTTGTGGGATTCTCTCTATTGCCTCTACTTTAGCCCTATCTACTTCAATACCCTTACCTGATACTTTGTGTCCAAGGACTATACCTTCTTTGACCATAAAGTGACAATTCTCCTAGTTTAGAACAAGATTGGTCTCTTGACAACGCTGCAAAATTCTATTGAGATTATCCAAGCAACTAGTAAATGAAGTTCCATAGACAGAAAAATCATCCATAAATACTTCCATTATCAGTTCTATAAAATCTGCAAATATAGCAGTCATGCATATTTGAAAAGTAGATGGAGCATTACATAAACCAAAAGGCAGACGTCGATAAGCATGTAAACCATAAGGAGTAATGAAAAGTTGTTTTAAGTTGGTCTTCAGGATAAACAGCTATTTGGGAAAACCCAGAGTATCCGTCCAAGTAGCAAAAATGAGTGTGGTTTCCTAACCTCTCTAAAGTTTGATCTATGAACGATAAAGGATATTGATCTTTCCTAGTCTCCTTATTCAATTTCCTGAAATCTATGCACATCTTATGTCCAACAATAGTTCTAGTAGGTATCAATTTATTTTTTTCATTAGGAACAACAGTAAAGCCGCCTTTCTTAGAAACACAATGAACAGGACTTACCCATTCACTTTCTTTTACAGGATAAATTATGCCTGCATCAAGTAGGCATACTATTTCTTTTTTTACCACTTCTTTCATTTCAGGTTTTAGTCTTCTATTAAATTTTGCGACTGGTTTAGCACCTTCCTGCATGAATATCCGATGGACGGCTATCATGGGACTAATGCCCTTCAATTCGTCCATTGAGTACCCAAAGGCCTTGCGCTGTTCCTTTAGTACCTTCATGAGTTTGTCTTCTTCTTCTCCTGAAAGTTTAGCACTAATAATAAAGGGAATTTATTAGTATCATCTAAGAATCTATACTTAAGATTATATGGTAAAGTTTTTAATTCTGGGGGTGGTAATTCTTCATCCCCTCTCTTTTCTGGCTCTTCAAAAGCTTCATTACTTGGAGGTTCTAAAATGGGAAATGAATGGAATTCACTTTCTAATTCTTCTAGAGTCGTATCCTCCATAACCATTTCTTCATAATTTGAGTCTTCATTTATTTCTTCTTCTTGATTACTTAAGAAAAGAGCTGCCATTTCTTCAATAGTTTTATCTTTTTCTTCTTGTATATGTAGAGGTTTGTCTTTAAATTTGGAAAAGTGTAATTCTTTTTCCGCTTTCCCAAGCTTAAGGGATACAACCTCCTTTTTAAAATCGAATGTGGCACCTATATCACTCAAAAAGTTTCTTCCAAATATGACTGAGAAAAGAGTGTCAATTGGCATATCAACAACTACAAAATCAATAGGGAAATTTATATTGTCAATTGTGACAGTTGAATTTTCAACTACTCCCATTGGAATTCTAAGATTTTTATTGGCTAACATGATTGTCATATCAGTATTTTTTATTGTAGCCGGTGCTATCTCTTATTTTATTTCTAAATAAAAATCATAGGATATAACATTAATTTTGGTGCCAAGATCAGATAAACCGTAATGCGAGGTTTCTTTAAATATGCAGGGAAGAATAGGCTTACCCACATCTTTTACCTTCATTTTACCTTCAACCAATATAGAAATATCTTCATCAAGTTCAACTATGTTACAATGTGCATACATAGACATGATTGCTTCCTTGGTTACCTTTTCATCTTTGGTTTCTTCCAGATGTTCTTCAATTATTGGCACACTTTCCTCTTCTTTCTCCTCATGTACTGCCTTGACCTGTTCATATTCCACAATATTCTTCTATGCAATGTTAGGGAAAGGTATCTCATACATTGGTTCTAGGGAGGCCAATGTTGTTTTAACTTCTCTTTTCTTCTCAGGTTCGGGTGGTGGATCATAGTTGGCCGAACCTTCTTTTGTTGCATTGATGTGTTATGTAAATGCTTTAACAATTTGCAACACAATATCAGAATCTAAATAAAGCTCTTTAGATAATTCATTGGCATGGCCCTTTTTTATTATAGTCATGAATACATTCATGAATATTTCTATGCATCCTTCACTTCCTAGACAAAAATTCCATGAAACTCTATGATCGCGAATTCTTTTAAGTAAAGCCCAAGCTTTAGTTATAGATAAATCCATAAAAGCTCCTCTCGCGCAAGGGTATAGTTCAATTTTATTGGTTCAATTAAACTGCCATAAAAGATATGCAATAAATACCATTTAGGCAAATCATGATGAGAACATTGTCTAAGTAAATCTTATATAATCTTTTACTAGTCCTTCATTTGGACGGTTCCTCCAAGTCCTTATAAGACGTCTGATTCCAAAAGATTTTGATAATGGATAATATTTGGATAGAAATTCGCAAGCTAAATTATCCCAAGTAGTAGTGGATTATGAGGGCAGAGATCTATACCACGAGAGAGATGTACTTGTCAAAGTTTTACTAAAAAGTTTAACCCTTACCTCATCGGCTGTATACCCTGTTAATTCGAACGTGCCAGATATATCTTTAAAACATGCAATATGCTCATATGGATCAGGATCTTCTTCATTTCCAGTGAATTGCTTCTTGTGTAAAATACCAACTAGTAGAGGATTTATTTCAAACTTCCTTGTCTTGTCGTTGGAGTTGTCTCTTTTATAAATATCATAGGTCTTCCCAAAATGGTTGAGTGGGTTAGCACTAGTCATATGCTCAAACTCCATCATGTTGGTGGAAACCTGTAACTCAAAACAACACTTAACAAAACTAAATTAAATAAGAAAAAACTAAAAGACCTACAACGCTTAGCTCCCCGGCAACGGCGCCAGAAAATAGCTTGATGACTGCAAGTGCACAGATCGATTGTAGCTAGTTTTAAAATAAAGATATCGATCCCACACGGAGTAGGAGTCTGAAGTCTAGGAATTCTTGAAATAAATACTGAAAATAGAATTTCTAAATAAATTTCTAAGTAAAAGGATAAAATGTGAGCATTGCGTAAAAAGGTGTTTTGGGATTTTTGGTATAAGAGAACAATAAGTAAAGTAAAAAAAATTGAATACATCAAATAAGTATCGTGTAAGTAAAAGATATTTGAAACCACTACTAGGAAAACGGCCTTTAGTGGCGCACCTGAAACCATCATCTGTGGCGCACTGCAGCAGCGCCACGCCTGCGCTTCTGGCTATCTCTCACGGTGGTGCAATCGCCTAGTGCGCCACGGTTGTGTAGAGATAGGCGTGGCACCCTAATGCGCCACGAAGTTTGGCGTGGCGCTACCCTGATCTTACGTGGCGCACTACCTAGTGCGCCACTAAACATCCATGGTGCGCTTTAGGTGTAGCCACAAAAGGTAGACCATGTGCCATGATGTATTTTTTTTTTTTTAATTTCCAAGCAGATTATATGCAATACAGATTATATAAAATATTACAGCAGATATACACACACAGATACAAGATATACAATTATATATATACTCAATATGAAAACAAGATTGAAACAAATACATATAGATAAGTCTCATACATGAATACATAGTCCAAGTTACATTGTTTTGATCATGTTACAAAGTAGTAGTTGGTGACATGCGAATACATGTGTCGATCGAACAAGTTAGAGCTCGAAGCTCGCCTAGACATCTAAACTAGCTAGCTAGACACAAACGGGATAAATAACCAAAGAAGATAAGCATGATCACCGCTTGTGACGAAGGTGTAGGTCTTCATCCGTTCCTTGTCCTAACTACCGCTAGATAGCGCCTGTATCTAGTTTCCGCCTCCGCCATAGTGTTGTACCCTTTGTAGCTATTGCCGCTGAAACGGTGCACTGTCTCCAGTCTTCCCAATCATCGTAGACTCGGAATCCGTCCCTTGTACACTACGTACCACGTCATCTACAAGTTGACAATAATAACTAACGATGATTGAAAAACATGTATAATTAAAGTCGCATATGAAGATACACTTATAGAAAGTACTCTTAAATCAAAAAGAGCAAACTCAAAAAACATGCCTCATATATAACTAGGTTGTTGGACACAGGAATATGCTTATGACGGGACTGTTAGCCAAGTAGGATGCACAATTCCTGGACTTGTGCATATCACAAGGCTAACAATCCCGTCATAGCACATTCACATATATATTGTGCCACGACATTTCAATCATCGGCATATTCTCAAAAAAGACAAAAATAACTCGAAAAGCATGCCTCATATATAACTAGGTTGTTGGACACATGAATATGCTTATGATGGGACTGTTAGCCAAGTAGGATGCACAATTCCTGGACTTGTGCATATCACAAGGCTAACAATCCCGTCATAGCACATTCACATATATATTGTGCCACGACATTTCAATCATCGGCATATTCTCGAAAAAGACAAAAATAACTCGAAAAGCATGCCTCATATATAACTAGGTTGTTGGACAGAATATGCTTATGAAGGGAATGTTAGCCAAGTAGGATGCACAATTCTTGGACTTGTGCATATCACAAGGCTAACAATCCCGTCATAGCACATTCACATATATATTGTGCCACGACATTTCAATCATCGGCATATTCTCGAAAAAGACAAAAATAACTCGAAAAGAATGCCTCATATATAACTAGCTAGGTCGTTGGACACGGGAATATGCTATGGCGGAATGTTAGCCAAATAGGATGCACAATTCCTGGACTTGTGCATATCACAAGGCTAACAATCCCGTCATCGCACATTCACATATATGTTGTGCCACGACATTTCAATCATCGGCATATTCTCGAAAAAGACAAAAATAACTCACACTTGTCGAGAACCAAAGAGTAAGCAAAAACCAAAGAGTAAGCAAAAACCAAGCATTGATTGATATATAATAATAATAAGCAAAATAAGTAAGCGGTGATTCATAAACCTAATAAGATAAGTACACTTGTCGTCCACACACACAAAGGTCATATATAGTTTACAACTACAACTAGGCCAACATCAAGCCTTCGCTCGGCTTAGGGAACGGGAGGGCATACTGTCTCGTCATGAACTTCCTATAGTCACCCTGCATCTCTAGGCGATCTTCTATGTCACGGTTATTCGGGATATTTCCTCCAGAAGATCACCCCCCCCCCCAAGTCCTGACATCACCAAAGATGATTGCCCCAAACTCCTCCTGGAAGCTACACATCTCTTGTCTAATATCCGAATCATTGATCTTGGCCTTTGCTTCGCCCATTGCTTGAGATGATCTAGCGGTAGAATTACGCTGGTCAAGTAGGAACTCCCTCATGTGATGGAGTGCGTGGTAGGATTCCTTCTTCGCTTTTTCCGGCTGCTTCACGCAGGGAACTCATTACGTGGTTGAAGACGTTCTGCCGAACTTGACCTTCTTACGCACGAAGTGGTGCCTTCCGTCGAGGCAAAGCCGAAGAGCATCATCGAACTTCCTTGATCTTGTCGTAGTTTTCTTCTTTTCTAGACTCCCGAGTCGAAATCGTGGCGTGGGAATGCTTGGCGATAAGGAGATGGCGTGTGTTCATCTCTCGCAAAAAAATTCAAATGGAATGTGTTGAAAAAGAATGATGATGATCTAATAAAGCCAATCGACGGTGGCGTGAATAACGACTTACTCGGGAAAGTAAGGCACGAGAATGTATTCCTTTGTCTTGTTCGCCACGAGGATTCTTTTTAGGTACGAGGCCACGATACGTCGTTCGGCGGGGAACCCAAGCAGCCGTCACGCATGTAGTAGGGGTCCACTATAGCGATGCCCGGTGTTTTCTCTAATGATCTGCGTGGCTGAGAGAAAAGAGACGGACCATGGTATAGTGCACGGTATAGGTGGAACATATTGAAGATGTCCTCGAACCGCGGGAAGAACAGATCCATGAGGCGGTCGACGAAGCCCAAGCCTGGTGGCACCTTAACCACGAATACCGGTGCGAGGGACCTTTCTCCGATAGAAGGCGTCTCTCTATCGTCAAGACGCCCGTCATGCACACTGCAGTTCGAACCGGAGAGCTTCCGAAATTTAGGTAGCATGGGCTCACCCGCCACATGAATCCTCCACATAATACCCTCGGTCTTGGTGGCCCGTCCCGAAACCTGATCGGATTCGCAGTTGTTGACGCCACGGCTGGCTCGAGCTGCTAGATTTTCTTTTCCCGCCTTTTTCCTTTTGGAGAGTGGGGCACCGCACCGAGCACCCGCCCCTATGTAGTGTCGGCTTAGAATAAAGGGCGGTTGGTTGTATCATTTGGCTCAGAAGGCGCAAGCGGAGGCGTCTCGAGAACCAAGCAGACGCTTGGTGATAGTGGCTTTCTCTATGGGGCCACCAGCTAGGTCTTCTTCGTTGCCAAACTAGGTCTGAAGAAGTGATCATTCCATCTTCGTCCTCGGCGGATCCTGCGCCATGTGCATATCATCAACATGATCATCCGACCCACCGCGGAGGTGACGGCGAGGAGGTAGGCCTTGCCACCGCTTGTCGCCGCACGACGGCGGTCTTGTTGTCTGTGGCGTGATGGCCCTGCCCCCAAGCGGATCATGCTCTTTGGCCATAGCAAGAACAAGCGAAGCAACCGAGGATGACGACTCTTCTTCATCCGCTCACGGGGTTGAATGGGAGGTTCGGTCGTGGCAGCCCCTTAGCACCGACTAATTTTAACCACGTGCACGCTATCCGCATCGGTTTTGAGTGGAGCGTGCTTGCAAGGGTTGAACGATGGTACCCTTGGCAACATCCTTCAGCTCGTTGTTCACGTAGCATAAGAGAGTGCAAGGAACATTCGTCTGCAGAAAACATGTACGGCGTCGTCAGAGCGAGATGCCATAAGAGTAATATATAGATGGCATGAAAGGCGGTAATTAAAGCAATTTGTTTACCGTGATGGCGTCGAGATCGACTAATGTCGACGCACCGTGACACGGCGACAGGCGTGCAAGAGCGGAAGGGCTGCTTGATGGCGCTGCTGGCCACGGTATTCTCCCACCGGCGGGTGCTTGAGCTCCGGTGCCGCCGGCGATGGCGAGGGGCACCAACATGTACTCCGGCGCCGGTGATGGCAGGAGTCACCAACACTTGCGGCGCCAGGTGCTAGCGGGAGTCACGAACACGTAGTTTTCCTGATTCGTCGGCGCCGCGTTGTTCGAGTGGCTGCTGACCATGCTTGGAATCGAGCACGGCCCTACTCGACCACCCGCACTCCAGTTCGCTATTGACTCCACCAAGGTAGGCAGGAAGGACGTAAGGGTGATTACCAGGTTGTCTTGGACGATCTACGGGATCCGCGCCACTTGTGCCTTAAGTTCTTGAACCTCTCTGTTTTCCTCCTCGCTCCTTCCCGACGGCGCCACATGCGTCCTCGGCGGTGGACCAAAATGATCCACCCAATTCTTACACCCGAGGCCCGCCAGACGGCCAGCCGACGACGGCTTCTTCATAACCGGCTCTATTTCCTTGGGCCGGTTCATCGCCCTGTTAAAAGGGTTATCCCACCGGCTGGCCACCGTCGACCCCTGGGATGAGGAACCCTGGGATCCATGACTAGCAACAATTTCCTCCTCCTGCAGAAGAAGTAACAGTGAATCATTTAGATCATCGATTAGATTGCAATCGTGTTGATCCGCGGTAATTAGATTATACTTACCACAATTTCCTCGAATTCCTTCACCGCAGGATCCGCGGTGAGTTGTTTGGTTTTTGGGTCCACATGGTAGCGGGCCTCGATGAAGTTCGAACCTGCGGGTTCGAATTTAGCAAAGGGGTTTTCTATCCCCTTGGATCTATACTCTTCGTCCTCCTTATTCCATTTGGCCTCCGCGGTTCTGTATCCACCAGATCCGAGATGGTGATGACCTATATTCATCTCCTGCAGCACCTTTCCCCGATTACTATTGGCCAGGGCTCTTTCGGATTCACACCTCTCCTTGAACTCCCGGAACTGATCTTCGGTGATCTGCGGGTCAATCTTCTGGATCTCCTCGAGACTTTTGCCTTATTTATAGATCTTCATCTTTATCCGGGTTCTCCAGCTAGCCAGGGCGGTGCTCATCTTTGTGAGGACGGATTTGTTTACTTTGTTCCCATGATAATTTGTGTTCTGATACTTAGCGGGGAACTTGTATCTGGCGTGCAGCTTCTCGAAGAGGAGTGTGCGCAAGTGGCCATTATCTTTATGCCGGAGATTCTCGGTGTTGATCGAGATGGTTGTCCGGGTGATCGCCGCCACTTTCCCACCGCACTTTGACGACAAGGGCGGCTCCAAAGGAACCTGATGGGCTCACTTGTAATTTCCTCCCCGACCGTGCCGACCGTGTTCGGCGCCGGTCCTTCTTCTTCTTCTTAGGAGGGTTGCTACCACTCCCTATGCCCTCGCCGCCATCGGTTTCATCGTCCGCCGCCTTGACTTCTTCCTCCGCGTCTTCCATCTCATCATCCTCGCTCTCCGAAGGATGGTATTCTTCATCGTCTTCTAGACGCCGGCCGCCTCGAATGTCAATTGTTTATTCGAGGTCCGAGTTCTCCTTCAGCGACGATGCGCTTAGAACATCCACCTCGTCGTTGTCACACATCTTTGCACTAATAAAAACAAATAATTGGTTAAATGCGGAAAAATCCGCATGACCTTTGCTAATTTTCTTAAACTAGAGTGCCCGATTTCTGCCAAAGCGGAAGTTAATCAACATTCCGCAAAAATCGGACTCATTTCATACAAGAACCTGCATACACATAATAAAGTGCTTCATATACAAGCACAAGCACAATTTCAAGGTGTTGTTGTCCCAAAGATATTAGTAGAAGCACATGAGTAGCACCACGGATAGTAGTAGCGAGCAACACTAGGATGGATATAAGGAGCAGATAGTAGTAGCGATGAGGATAATAATAGCTCAAGTAGCATAGAGCTCAAGTTTAGAAGTACTAACTTCCCAATATGCATTTTTTACAAAACACCCAGCACAAACTCTTGCTTGAACTTTTGCTGCTATGAATACATCTGAAACCAGCTAAGCTAGTAATTAAGGCAAGATTTTCACAAGAGTTTAGTACTCAGATTTTTACAACCTGAATCTTGCTACTTGCTTAAGTATAAAATCTTGAAGCAAAGACTCTAACACTACTTTCTAAACCTACTACTACCAATAACACACCATCCATTTCTAGCAAAGCTACTACTACGGACCTCGTAGCAGCAAGCAACACCAGCAGGACCTCCTTTTTTACTGTTTTTCATTAACTAACATGCTACCAGTTGGTGTATGCCACACAGGCATAATGTCCATCTTAGAAGCATCCACACAGGCAAGCATACAATCATGCAGAAATAAAAATTCAGAATAATGTTCATCTCAGAATAATTTATCTAGGGGCTAAGACAACTAGGAAAGGAAGTTGCTTGCAGTGTAATCCATGAACCATGAAGACAAAACCACTGTTATGATTTCATACTACCTAAGAACATTTCCTAACTCTGAATCCTAACTCTGAACCACTACTCTAAATTTCCTACTCTAAATTTCCTACTCCAAATCTGAATTTCCTACTCTAAATTTCCTACTCTAAATTTCCTACTCCAAATCTGAATTTCCTACTCTAAATTTCCTAACTCCAAATCTGAATTTCCTACTCTAAATTTCCTAATCTGAATTTCCTAACTGATTAACATTTCCTAATCTGAATTTCCTAATCTAAACATTTCCTAACTGAATTTCCTAAGAACATTTCCTACTCTGAGCATTTCCTAACTGAACCCTATTCTGAATCCTAAGAAAATCTGAACATTTCCTACTCTGAATCCTAAGAACCCTAACTGAACCCTAACTTTGAACCCTTACTCTGAATCCTACTCTGAATCCCCTAAGTGAATGGATGCAACGAGAGGGGAGAGAGGGGGAGAGGGGAGAGGGTGATTCTCACCTCCGAGACAAGGATGACGGCGAGCACGCGGACGATGAGGGCCTTCTCCTTCACGGACAGCGCGGCGACTGCGACCTCCTCCTCCATGAAACGAGCGCGACCCCCTCCTCTTGGCGTGGCGACTACGACCTCCTCCTCCTGGGATGCGGTGGCGGGCAGGCGGGCGGACGACGATGGCGGCGGGCCTCCTCCTGCTCCTGCTCCACGGCCTCCTCCTGCTCCACGGCCTCCTCCTCGAGCGACAGCGGCTGGCGAGACGGTGGATGGAGAGAGCGGCGGCGGGGGCTCGGGATCGGGATCGACAACGGCGGCGGTGGGCGCGGTTGAGAATGGGGATGAGGCCGACGTGTGCCTGCGTGAAAGTGGATAAGGCACAGATACGCGTAGCGCACTCTGGCATAGTGCGCTACAGATATCCGTAGCGCACTATGCCGAGTGCGCCACGCCTATCTCCCCAAAGCAATTGTATAAGAAAGGCGTCCACTATCTAGTAATCACTATCCTATCCCATTGGTTACGCCTTTGCTCTATTCTAAACTTGAGCACCCAGGTTCAATCTGGTGCCCCCTTTTTGTTTTTATTTTAAAAATACTTTTAAATGTTCCAAAAATTCCCAAAAGTGGTAATATATGTCATATTTGTTTTGTTTTATTTTATAAATACTTTTAAATGTTCCAAAAATTCCCAAAAGTGATAATATATGTCATAAAAGTGGTACAAATAATATGATTTAAATTATAACTAAATTTTATAATAATTTGTCCATAATAATATGAATCACGCCCTTACTCGACCACCACGCTTTTACAATCTTTTTTCGACCACGCGTTTTACAATATTTTTGCTAGCGCTAGCTTTTTTTTCCCTTCTTTATCGCGGTTGAATAATTTAGCCCGGCACTTTAATGTTTCTTCTTTGAACGGGCTACCTTTTTGGATAGGGTTGTCCTTTTCTTCTTGTGATGTATGTTCTGCATCGTAGTCGTCGTCATCTTCAATCTTTGGATCGCATCTTGGTCAAGTCTTGCTCGTTGGCGACTCCATCCATTCCGATGATGTTTCTTTTCCTCTCCTCACGACAACACGGCTAGGATTTGTCGGTCGGTAATGAAAAACATTGGTCCACTTTGGTAGCCGTACCACGGTTCATTTTTCATGCCACGCTTTGCACCGCGGCCTTGGATTTGGCTGCCGGGTATAACCATGGTTGTGAAATACCGGTCTTCTCTTCGACGCTCTTTGCCCATCCGACAGAACATCGGCACCTTTTCTCCACGTAGTCGAGCTCCCGGATCTCCTCGATTCTTCCGTAGAATCTTTCCTTCACGTTGTCATCGGTGTAGAATTCGACGTTACCGAGTTCGATAATCACACTTGTTGTCCTTTTCCTCCGTAGAATGTAGCCGTTGATATCATCGCTTTGATAGGTCACCAGGTTTTGCATCGGTCCTTGCGACAAGGTGAATATGATCTTTTTCGTCGAAGAATGCGGCTGGGATTATCAAGGAGCGTCTGCCTAAACCAACGCGTGAAATCTGAGTTGTGCTCTTTGATTATTTCTCCTGCGTCCTCTGTATGCCCCGTCACCGTACTTCTTCTCGATTAACCTTTTGTGCTACGCCCAAGGATCGACCAGTTCTAAATGCTGTAGCGGCGAGGTTTGCTCGATCAAAGTCTGCGTCGAAAATCGAAGTGCGCATGCGATGTCGGCGACCCTCTCGGTGACCAGATCCGTCGAGCTTGCCAAGGTGTACATTGACGGAAGACCGACGGGTTCTCGATGTCTAGATAATTCGTGCGAAAAGATATGCACTCTTCGCCGTAAAGCCCTTGGCTATGCTTCCATCTGACGGGACCTGCGAACGTATCCTTTGATGTGTCCGTTCATCCTTTCGAACGCCATCATGCTGCGGAGGAACATCGGCCCGAGTTGTACGATGTCCTCCATGACATGGACCAGCAGATGCACCATAATGTCGAAGAATGCGGGTGGGAAGTAGACCTCAAGCTCACATAGTATCACCACGATCTCCTCCTGTAGCCTTCCGAGCTGATTCAAGCCAATCGACTTCCTAGAGATGACGTCGAAAAACTTGCATAGGCCAAATAAAGTTTCACGGATGTGCTCGTCCATTATCCCTCTTAGTGCGACCGGAAGTACCTGCGTCATTAGCACGGCACAGTCGTGAGACTTCATGCCATCGAACCTCTACGCTTCGCCTAGGTATCTCGCTTATCTTGCCAGTAGCCGTAAGGAAATTTGACTCCTAGAAGGAACTTGAAAAACTGTTTGATCTCATCCTGGCTTAGAGTGAAGCAAGAAGGAGGGCAGTAATATTCGTTCTTCTTGAACTTTTTACCCTTCCGACGACCTTGTGTCGTCTCCGACTCATGATCATCGTCATCTTCCTGATCATCAGGAGTAGTGCGTCCTCCGTGAAGCTCCTTCCGGATACCCAAGCATATTAGGTCGTTCCTTGCTTTCGGACCATCTTTCGTCCGATCTGGCATGTTGATTATGGTGGCGACCAGACTCTCGCACACGTTTTTCGTGATATGCATGATGTCGAGGCTATGAGGCGTGCGGAGAAACTTCCAGTATGGCAACTCCCAGAAAACAGACCTTGTTTTCCATACCTTCATCAGCGGCTTGTCTTGTTGCTGCCTCTTTCGCTTCTTTCCAGGCTTAGCACACTCTTTCCAGTTTTTCAGCAACTCTTCCACTTCTTCGCTGCTCCTACGCTCTGGGATTCCTCGGGTCTCTGATTTGCCATCGAACAGGTCTCCACGTTTTCTCCATGGATCATTCTTGCCGAGCCACCTCCGGTGCGCCATGAACACGGTTTTCGATGAACCTAGATCTTTCTCCAGTTGGAGATAGCTTGTGTTATCCATGCACCTAACGCATGCGCAGAATCCTTGGATAACCTGCCCCGAGATATACCCACAACCTGGATAGTCTTGCACCGTAGTGACCAACGCGGCTCTCATAGTGAAATAATCTTGTGCGACGACGTCGTAAGTATTGGCTCCAGATTCCCATAACGTGGCTAGCTCCTCTTTCAACAGCCCGAGATACAGATTGATGTCGGTACCAGGTTGTTTCGGCCCTTGAATTAGCATACTCATTTGTATGTACTTCTTCTTCATGCACAACCATGGAGGGAGGTTGTACATCCATACAAACACGGGCCAAGTGCTGTGCGTGCTGCTCTGGCTACCGAACGGATTGAGTCCATCGGTGCTCGCACCAAGCCTGATGTTCCTCGAATCTCCACCGACTGGGAATTCGAGGTCCAATGCTTTCCAGCTAGCATCCGAAGGTGCGTCGGCACCTCATCCTTTCGGGGTCATCATCATCTCCGGCTTCTTCCTTTCCGCATGCCATCGCATGAGCCGCTTCCTTAGGGTCCGCGAAATAGCGCTGCGAGGGGTGATAGGAAAGTACCATACCACTTTTCGAGGTGCTTTCTTCCCTTTCTTGTATCGACTCACGCCGCACGGACATGTGGTTTCTCCGCGTCCTCGCCCGATAAATGATGCAATCGTTGATGCATACGTGATATCTAACGTGCGGTAGATCGAGAGGGCAGGATTTTCTTGGCATCCTCGATACTAGTTGGACATGTGTACCCCTCCGGGAGACGATCGTGCCAGAATGCCATCATATCGTCGAAGCTTGCGTCGCTCAATTTGTGCTTTGCCTTCATCTCCATAGCCTTGGCGTTACATTCAACCGGGTATCATCGGGCCTGCATCCTTCATACAATGGAGTAACGCGTCTTTCTCAAGTTGCGCAAGCTTGGCTTTCTCTCTAGCGGCAGCCTGGCGTTACTAAATGCGCTTGAGAAGCAGCTCTTGCACATAAGGGTCCCGCACCCAGCCTGGCGTTGTTCCATCGTACGCTCCTCCGCATCTAGATCATCATCATCCCGGTGCCTTCCGCACCTTCACCATCTCCAGGAGCCTCTTCATCATCTCGCCCGTTCTCGCCGTGATGATGATCATCGTCATGTTGGCCACCTTCTTCACCGTCTCCATCATCTACGTCATCGCTTATCCAACGAGTGTATCCATCCATGAAACCATGGCGGAGCAGGTGCGCCTGCAGATTCCCGAAATCTGGGTCGATCACCCAGTTGAGTTTGCATCTTCTGCACGGACATCTTATATCTGTCTTGTTATTTCGTATCATGTCGGCCGTCGCACATTTCAAAAATCTAGCCACAATGCCTTCGCTCATTATGCGGACCAGTTTGCACCACGATGTACGGTACAATTTTGAAGTCTATTAGAACCACATAATGAATGCATGCATGCAATGGTCGATAGAAAATTTCGGCATGACCTATCCTAAAATTAGGACCTTTGCGAAATGCCAAAGTCTTGCCAAAATGGAAATGAATCAACATTTTGGCAAAACAAATGGCAACTTGTTCACATACAAACACAAGAGAGAGAGAGACCGATCCATACACACATGAACATATCGGTTCTGCTGGATCGGTCTCTCTCTCTCTTGTGTTTGTATCGGTCTCTCTCTCTTGTGTTTGGCGCGAGGAGGTGCCGGACCAGCAATAGTGTAGAACTGACTAGTGTACTATCGGTTCTGCTAGTATCAAATAGTCGTTAATCATCATTGTAAACTTCTGATCGTAATGGAAATATATTTATGATGCCTGCCTCATTTGTAGGATTTGGATGGCTCTTTTCTATTTCAGTTTCTTCAAATAATCGCAAACTCTTTTTTATTCCAGGTTCATCAGAAGCTGATAGTCAAACACACCTAAACTTTGTCCCATGATAATATAGACACCTCTACTTGGTCCTTAAGCATCAAACGCCGACAAACATGCTCCCTTAGCGTCAAATGCCAACGAACTAAGCCCTGGCGCGAAAGGGTTTAAACCCATGATTTAGGGGAAAATTCCTCCGTGTCGCTTATCCTCCGCCCCACTAACACACTTTTGAAATAATAATGAGCACTGGCACCTAATGCACCTCCTCTAACTTAGTAATCCCCTGTCAATCCAGCTCCGTCTCGCTGCAAAAAACTAGTCGCTGGGCTTGCCAACAGCTAGATACTTATCTCTTACTATTACTTAATTGCTTAAGTGTGGTCGGCACCGCATGCGCTATAAGGCCGTCTACCGCCTGATGGCTGGGCACGATACTGCTGCGTCTGGGTCTCTCCCGCTATGTGCGTGTATCTGAGCCAGGGGATGCATTTTCTCTTTTTCCTCCATGGCTTTGACTAGATGGAGTTGGACTGGATCTCCCGAGACCGTTGTTGCTGCAAGCTACTCCTCGCTCAACGGGGAGAGGTTGAGGGAGCAGCTCGGCGAGACGGCCGCATTTCTTCCCTGGGCGATGGAGGAATCTGTCCAGCCTCATCTCGACCACCACGTGAGTCGGCAAAGGGCGGCAGGGGTTGGGGAGTTGTTTCCCAGGCAGGAATCGGGGCCATGAATTTATTATGAATTCGAACGACATACTTGCCATCGGCACCCATACTGTCACATACACATACACGATCTACAGACCCACGCCATGGAAAATATCAACCTAAGGCTATGAAAGCTAGGCTTCCATGGCCTTCCTATAGAAGCCATGAAGACGGAGGCATTGAACCAGATACTCCGCAACTTTGGTGGGGAGGTGCTAGAGATGCTGCCCTAGGAGAGCCAGTTCTTCTAAGTGAAGGCTTGGCTTGAAGACCCAGGCACCCTCCCAAAGAAGTAAGAGCTCGGCATCATCCGTGACTAACCTAGATCGTCGATCACCTTGAAGCACCGGGTCACCATGCGTGTTGCCGATAGACTCAGGTGGCCACCACGCATGACTAGGGGACATGGCCAAAGTTCATCAGCCAGTAACAAAGAAAGTCATACATAATATATAAATCAGTTGGGGGTAGATTCTAAAGATGGACAAGCATAGAAGCATCAGAGACCATAAATATTATGATCTAATCGTTGTATTCTTATCTGTGATTGTTTAATAAATGGGGAAATTGAATATCTGCTTGTCGCATATAGTTCATCATCAAATACCTAAAGTGGAGTACTTACATTGGATCCAAACTAGGCTTAATGTCTTTTCTTTCCATGGATCTAATGTTCATGTACCAATAGAGGCATGTTGCCGAGTGGGTACGATCAATCATATCGTGGTGCCAAGATAAGCAAAACATGACCATTCGTCATGTCCGGAGCGTTTACTTCGAGGCTTGGAAGGGCTCGATCATAAACTTTATTGATCCTTCTTTTAACACTACTGATGCGGCTATGTACTGGGTTCTGCAAGCCCCGAAGGTCCCATGGTCCCGTCTAGTTCAATCAACAAACACCTAAAATGCACTACTGACATTCTCTCTAAACTGGGCTCAAACTCGTTTCTTTCCATGGATATTACGTTTGTATGGAAATAGGTGCATAATAGAGAGTAGGTAGGATTTAATCCCATCATGGTGTAGAAATTAGTAGAAGTCGACCAACGCACCTGTGCAGCCATTTGACATGCCAGAGCGGTCGCGCTGGGGCTTGGGAGGGCTCGAGGATAGATTTTGAGCAATACAATTTTAATTGTTCTCATCTCCGCTGGCGGGTTATGCGTTGAGTCCCACATTTTAGAAGGCAACATATCTATTTGGTTTTATCGCTGCCGACGGGGCACAAGGGGATGTCCCACATGTAAGAAAATGACGCAAAACAGATGTCGAGTAAGCCCAACATAACGACAGCCGGCCTCAGGTCTGTCTAGGGGTACAGATGTAATGAATCTGTGTCGGCGTGGCATTTCTCTAGTTGGTCTATTAGTAGTGGCAGTCCCTATTTAAGCGTGAACCAGGGACACAGTCCTAATAAACCCTAGTATCTTCAAACCATGTAGAGGCATGCAAACCTGGAACATGTCCGGCAAATCTACAGAAGGTAGGGGCCTCATCACCGGTTGTTACTCTAGTGCCAAGTAACCTCCCCCTCTTAAATATAGAGTGTCATTGCATGAGTGCAAGGGCAGACCCCACCACCCCTACAGCCTGGACAGTCGCCTAGGCTTGGCGAAGCGCGATGCCGCTTATATTTGTTGACTTTATGTAGTGATTTTGTTTGAAAAAATGGCATCTTAGACATGTTTGCCCAGGCTTCCGAAACCTTCTGGGCCCGCCACTGCATGAGGGTGACTGCGTGAACACACATTACCTAGGTTTTTGCTAGGTACAAGGCCCATGTCTCAGCATCCTTCTTTGCACATGCGGCTTACGAGTGTCCCCTTATAGAATGGTCATGTTTATTAACCGATCTTGACGTCAAATGCGTGGAAACAAAAATAAGAGCCAGTGCAACGTGATATCCGATGATGGCGTGCAACTAGCAAACTCTTTGTGCTACGTGTACACTCATCATACTGGTGGATGCAATCGCTATTGAATTGATGCACTAGCCATCTAGACCAAAAGTCCGAACTGATGGAAAAGGCTAGACGTGTATTATATTCTTAACACTCCCCTCACGTCTAGGCTATTTTAGTACTTAGCGTGGTTCGGTGTAGGCCACAGAACATTTTTTTGTAAACTACATGAGCATGATCTTAAACTTAAGACCTCTTGGCTCTGATACCATATTGAATTGATGCACTAGCTATCTAAACCAAAAGTCCGAACTAATGGAAAAGTCTAGACATGTATTATATTCTTAACAACCGCAATGGCTAAGGGGTCAGTTGAGTCTTTCCTCGCCAGCTCATCTTGAGGGACATCTGGCACGACAATTTAATGGTCAAGCCCATCCGTGTACACACAAAGCGCTACCATCTTTAGGAATCCCTCTTCTCTTCGCCGGTGGGTTATTCCTATTTTTATCCCTTCTGCTTCAAACCCTTCCACTAGAAGCATACAACACTACGCTCTCTCCTTTTGAGCCTCCGAAAAACACAATACATGTTTACAAACAAAGAGCATGGCCTTGAGCCACTGCCATCATGTTGGCCGCACGAATAGCCAAGGAGGTGCGGAAGGGTACGATTTTCATTCTAATTAACACCGTCGTGTGTCTCAAGATGCCACCATGCGCCAAATTGTCTCTAGTGCCTCCAAGTTCCCTAGCACGCGTATTCGGCATGCGAGCGCAAAGAGCGACAAGGTCTATGGGAGTGTATCATAGCTAGCCACATCGGCCCAGCGCGAGCCCTCTGTGGTCCCATAGCAAGCAAGTCGCCCCCCTTACAGGAGCTCTGCCCCTAGCCGATGAATGTGGCATCGCACAAGGTCCTGGTGATGCAATTGAAGGAACTCATCGAACCCTCAGATGTCCCACTAGAGGTCCCTCGAAACGTCTTGGATAATCGCCGGTGAGAAACCGTACCCTTTGAGGTCCATAGGAGGTTGTGCCGACCCAGAACCCTCGCGTACGCTACGTCGAATCAAAGGAGTACGCAGGCCCGGAGACGACGGAAGTTGGTGCGACAACGAGTGTGCCCATGGGCACGTCTACAAGTTCCGCCACTGATTTCTTTTTCTTTCTTTATTAATGTGTGCTTTCGTCCACCAACACGGGCATGCTTCATCTCTAAGATGTTATGATGTTATTTTCATGCAAAAATCTTATGTTATCGTGTTTCTGAACACCTATTCCGTCATGTGCATCTTCGTTCATTTCTCACATGGTGTGTTCATTGATGTTGGCCCGCTCAGTATTACCTACATCTTTGAACTTATATGGTTATAGTCTTTAGGTCATGCGAACGAGCGATTTTTTCTAACAACCGTTCATGACTTTTTGAACGCCATGCTCCGGGGATGGTGATAGGCTCTAGTTGTAAGAGAAAATATCGTTGTAGACGTCTCCCACTGATTTCTTTTTGAATATAAGAAAAAAGAAGTAAATACGACGTCGACATAGAGAATTCTTGTTAGTAATTATGAACCCGTACATTTACAATGGGTACATATTGGATTAAATATGAACACGATTCGGTTTCATCTTTTCATGCCTTTCGCCGGTGCACCATAAGAAAAAAAATGCAAAGCGGTGATGTAGGAAAGGCCAAAAGTGTCCCCTGTTGTCTTCGTGTGACCGACGGCGCGCGACCGACAGCTAGTTCATGCCATTTCAATAGCCAGTTCATGTCATTCCGACAGCCAATTCGCGCCAAAGAGAAAAGGTGGGTATCCTAGCTACTCTTTTTGCGTCCGTTCCAACAGCTAGTCTGCGCCATTCCGACAGCTAGCGCACCCGCGTTTAAACAGCTAGGCATTACTACTTAACAAATGAGAGGACTTTTACGGTACCCTGGTACTCCGAAAATAGAGGTGGGAGTACCACTTAAATCTGACCATCCAAGTAAAGGGTTAGTTTCGTCTTATCCTCTTGGTCATCTAGTTGCAGATTGGATTGTGCATCGATCTCACGACATAACTGCTCAGTAACGGCCATCAGCAGCAGACAGCCGCCGCCGTTCCAAATTCCCAATCGAGAGGCAGACATCACCGTGCAGTCACCGCCGCCGTCCCAAATTCCCAATTGAGAGGTCGTGCACACCGCCGTCTCGTTGGAGAGGTCACACACACAGCCTCCTACGCTGGCCGCTGCGAGATCTCACGATAGCACTTCAGTCTTCACGTGTATTATTATGATCTACAACGTCTGAATTCCTCCTCCCATTATGACCGCACGGTCGCCGCCGTTTCTCCTTGCACGGCCGTAGTGACACACTAATAAATATGACCAAAGTACAAATTAATCAAACGATGGATTTTATTTTCCTGCCTGCTTTCATTCTGAGCTACTGATCAAACGAACCATGGCGACAAGGCCCCCGAATAGACACCAATCTCTAGGATACACATCTGAATTTAAAGCGAAGCTCAGCGATGTTATATTACACAGATTATATTGTCACACATAACCAAGTAGCAGGCGACGCTTCCATGTCCTGCGACCGCGTCTCTCCGGCACACTCCGGCGCGGCGGTGTCTATACACATGAATGAATGATTGGATTCTATGGATAACTGAGGATCAAGTCGTTTCCTTAGGGCCTGGTTTTGTTAGCCTGTGTAGATTACGAATTTACCCCTGAACTCGAGGTACTCCCGGGTTTTCTAAGTCGGTACTCTCGTTTGCTAGCAGTGGAGTACCAGCTGAGATCAGCCACGGGATTGACAAAAATGAAGGGTCCATATTCTTTTGAGGGTACGGTAAATGTTCTCAACAAATGAACACCATTTAATTTATTTTCCTTTTGGAAATAAACACAAATATATTTCGTGGCGTGTTACAACGACTTATATATTTTTCCCACATCCCACAACCATGGCCTCACACCCTTCCAATTTTGACAAACGTACTCCCAAAGAGAAATGGATAGTACTTACTCCAGCCACCACATTAAATGAAATTATTAATTGTGCTAGCTGTAGATAGCTTGCCCAACGGTCTCTTTCCCGTTCTAATTCAGATCTGAGACAATATAAGGAGGGGCTGATAGAGCGAGAGGAGAAAGGCGAGGGTTTGCACCTTGCAGAGCTGTGCCAAGGATGAGAGGCTTGCCGATCACAGACGAGGGAATGGAAGTGGAAGCACCGAGGAACGTCGAGGAGAAGGTGGAAGAGGATGTGGAGCAGCCACCAGATTGGCTCCCCGATGGCTGGGTTATGGAGGTCAAACGTGGGGATGATGGCATCCCCTACCAGGTACGTTTCTCTACGAACCATGTGTTCATGCAAGATGCGTACTAGTATCTACCAGGAACGTACAGATTTTAGTACATGAACATTCTCTATGCATGCTATTTTATTTATGTTGTTGTGTTTTGTTTTGAGATATGTGATTATTTTTCCTTCTCTAGTATTTCGTCTCCCCCGTGTCAGGGGCCAGATTCATGATGAAAGCGGAGGTTCTGAACTACCTTTTCTCCGAGATGGACGAGCACTGGATAGAGTCTAAGAAGTCCGCTGAAAGTATCAGCTTTCTCCCTGTATGTTTTTCTTTGTCCGGTGAGCCCATTATTTATTTTGGTTTTACCTATATATCCATGACCGATATTTGGGCCGTTCCGTCATTATATGCAGAAGGTGCACGAATGGCTTCCAAAGGGGTGGTTGCTAGAGATTAGAGCAGGGGGTGAGAAAATGGACACGATGTTCAAGGTAATAGTCTTTGCCGTTACCATACCATATGATATATATGTTCATAAATAAATTAATTATTAGAGAGCATGTAATCTATTTTAATATAGTAGCATTAGAGTTTTCATTAAAAAGTATTTTCATAATATGTACTTATGTATTTGCATAATTAACTATTTGTTTGCATGCATATCCAAGCCTTTAAATGGATTTTATTATGTCATAGAAATTTTATTAAAACTTATCTTTGATGGTATATGTATTGTTTAATTTGCATACAAGGTGCAAATCCAGCACAACAGTTTGCATGCAAAACGAACAAACTCGGGAATTTTCCTAACTCAATGAATATGGTGTTTATAACTGCCCACTGTTGAGGTGATGATGAAGGATTGTTACCAGCGGTTCATGCAACTTTCTACATGTGAAATAGCATTAAATGTAAATGACCGGATGTGAATTAAGAAAGCAGTACACGTTATGTTAGAAAAACATTCATGGGTCATATGAGAAACACAACTTATGTACAGATTGACATCAAAGTCAACAATAAAATTCACTCATATCATACAGCAATTTTCATCAGATTATAACATTTTGCGTATATTTTTTGCAGTTTTATGTTCACCCTGCACTAGGAGTACGACTAATGTCTAAAGAAGATGTACTACTGTATGTTAAGGAAATGAAGATCAATGTATGCGACACAGATGGACAATGCAACATAGACTCTCGAGATAATGTGAATTTCTTACTATCACTATTTCCGCTACATAACGAACAATTTATGTCTTAAATGATGTGACATTATAAATATATTTTGTATCCTTATATTGTAGATTCTAGCAGAGGTGGAGTTCAACCCACCTGGGTTGCCACCAGGATGGGTCAAAGAAATAGTATACAGAAAAACAAAGGAGGGGATAAGGAAAGACCCGGTATAAAAAATGATAATTAAAACCTTCCCTTTTCGTTGATTTTTTTAATATTCTGATCATTATTAATTGTGCAGTACATGACGGATCCTGTTAGCAATTATACCTTTCGTGCTATGAGGGCTGCACTTCGCTTCCTTGAAACTGGGGAAGTCACAAAACACCAATTTTATCAGAAGACAAGTGTCCATGACTTGTACTCCTTTGAAAAATCTGCTGATCTGGTAATTGATTTTTCAATATTGGATATTATGCTAGTAATATTCCTTACTAAGGTGCCTCTTCCTAGAGCTGCTTTTTTAATCGGACAGAAAAGCCACACAATTATTGTACCTTTTCTAAAAAAAATATGCTTCAGTATCCATAATTTCGTACACAAAAGTTGTAACCATAAAGTATAGCACAAGTTTAGTTCATATTTGCACACACGGAAAAAACATTCATCGTACAATATTCAAACATATAATATAATTTATGTTTTACCACACGGAAAACCCAAAGTTTATGATATGTTTGAATACCAGAGGGTTAATCTTCCCTTCCGTGGGCATGCAAACTACAACATTATTTTTTCGATTCAAATAGTACAATGTTTGTTTAGTTGTATAGAAAAAAAGACATTTTCTTCAAACGGACATGCCTAATTTGGTCAAGCTTCGGATAACCTATATTAGACTAAAGACATTGAATAGTGTTGGTTTTCTCTATTAATGTGCTAATTCTTTAATTGTGCTTTGAAGAGTTTACTAAACTTACAACAAGAGCGGTGGCTACTGGGCTTGCATTTTTTTACTTAGACCCTACACGATATGATGATTGAATTATAACTTGTTGGTTTAAAATAATGACACAACTTACACTTCTTAGGCAATTCACAATTAAGAATATTCCAAATAATTTGACAAACACATGATAATTTTTTGAATTCTAAGCTTACCAACATGCAGATTGCTATAACCTCGTTAAACTTCCCATTTTGTGTAAAAATATATAATTCTTTTTGCATACATGTATTACTATATATTGCATTCATTTAAATGATTATTTTTGCAGCATGAGAGTTTGCGCAAGAGACTAACAGAAAAGAGGAAGCATGCCAAAACACCTACAAGTTCACCAAAGCCTAGAGGATCAACACTCACGAAGAAAAATAACTGTATTGGACAAACATCATATACAAGTAAGTTCCTCCTTATCGTTGATATGGTAGTCCTTTTTATCCATACATATGTTGCACACATTCGCTTCTTTAGGTTCTTCTATCCTATCTAGTATTGCTACTTTTCTCGTGTTACCGAGAATAAAAAAATCACCTTATGCTGTCAGAACATATGTAGCTCCACAAGTAAGACCATCGATAAAACAAATTCTTCAGGCACACTACTACATTTTATTCTAGTTAATCATATGCTTTATATCATATGCTTGCTCAATAGTTCAATTTGTTTTGAATCTCATGGTATCAATAGTTCAATTTGTTTTCATAGTCTATCCATGTATCCGTTAGTACTCTAGTCTAATAGAGTAATCCCTTTGGTACTTGGACTTTCCTCTTTCCTTTTGTTATGTCATGAGTTTCTCCTTAATTAAAAATGAGAAAATCTGTTTCGCTTCAAAAAATATATGAATCCATTTCTCACTCGGACTTTATATTATCAAATATGAGCCTTTTATAAGTTCTTTATGTTACACTATATGTTGATTGCAATTCTCATTTTTATCAGTTCAGACTTTTGGTTGTGTTGGCTAGTATATGAAGCTTGACATGGTACTAGAGCATAAGGTCTCAAGTTTGAGTCATGACTATCGTAATTTGTTAAAAATTGTGGGTAGCCCCCTTTATGTCCATGTATAGACCTCTTGACTCACACGTGAGATTCGCGGGCCATCGCTCTCTTTCTATTGCACATGTTGACTTGTCTTATGGTCACACGTGAGAGGGTGTATGTGGATTGCACTAGCCATTTCTATTAATTCGGACTTCGGTTTTGTTAGCTAGTGCATGAAGCTTGACACCTTAATGTCTTTATATGCATTTTTTCTAAACATTAGATAAATATTTGATGTTAGTATATTATCTTCACGTCAAGTGACCAAATTGTACATACAATCTATTTCCTAACCAAATGTTGACCTTTCGATCCATTTGACTTTATTCAATATAATATTACAACTACATGCAGGCATTCTTGTCCATAGTTTTGAGAAGTAGCAAAACATGCATGTTTTCTCTTGAAAAAACCCATGGGTTGGATCTTAAATCTTTAAACACAACAGTAACATCAATACAATAATATTAGTCTTTTATCTATCTACCTAATGCTAGTACACATTGCTTTTTTTGCGAAAATAGAAGACTAAATAAAATACATATTCGTTCAGAAAAATAAAAATTGTTCAAGTCTATGATAGGCGTAGCTGATCTTAAGATTACATTTGCACGTCCTTCCAAGTAACTTTTCTTTTCTGGTACAGCCGAGGACGCTGACACGGACAGCTCTACAGACTCGGTTTCAAGTGAGCACCAAAACATTAGGAACAAAAGCATCGAGAATAAAAGGGGACATCCAAGCTCCTCTGAGACTATCAAGCGTCCAAGAGGGAGGCCACCCAAAGTGGCGGGATCAAATGGATGGAACACAAAGAAGTCTAGGAGCAAAAGAGAATTCAAACAACATAATATCTAATTAAGCAAGGAATGGAAGGGCATGGAGCGAGGGCACAAACTATGGAATGGAATGGAAGGGCATGGAGCGAGGGCATGGAGCGAGTGCCAAGTAATATTTAGTGAGAACTTTGTTCCATTTTGTTCGTACAACTTTGTTATGTAAACAACTTCCATTTGGAGTTAACCTTGTTATGTAAACAACTTCCATTTTGAGATGGGAACTCCGACATATACTCATTTTGTTCTGGTACCTTCTGTTTAGCCACATAGTTAGAGAAGCATGATTGCATCATAATTTATGATTCTTAATTTTGCTCCATGGAGAAACCATAAGTATATATTTCTCAAGAGAAGGAGAAGTGTGGTGCCCCTCTCCCTCTCTCCTTTCACAGGCTAGAGCTAGGAAATGAGAGGAAACGTCGGAGGGGAGCAAGCCGTAGAGACGAAGCCAACCAAGAAGCTCAGCTGTAATACAAGGAGCTAGGCACTGATCTTGTGTAGACGTGAAAGAGATCATTCTTTTTATTTAGGCGCAAATAGCAGGGCATCGAAAGATCAATCCGCCTCAAAATCTACAGCACATCAAACATGTACTAGGTTGGTTCTTGGTGGATGCAGTAGAATCGCCTCCACTAATAATTAATAAATATGGTTATGTGCTTAGTCTTTTTCTTTCACTTGGAACTTCATATTTCCATTAAATAGGCTCAGTCGACTCGCTGGCCAAAATAGTGGTTACAGCCTCCGGAACATAGTCCAACCAAATTACACGAGGTTCCTCAACGAACCGGCCGGTACCTGAACTCCTGAAAGCTCTCACGAAAGGCGACCTTGGTCTAGCTGCTGCTGCCACGCCGCTGCTTTCTGCAAGCGTGTTGTTATCGATCCAGCCGTCTTGCTTTGTCAGAGCATTCTTTTTTTTGCGGGGGAAAAGGAATTTCATTCATGAATTGGGAAGAGGATTACAATCTGCTACTATAGCAACTTCAACTTCCTGGAGGAAGTGTCGGAGCCAGGTTTTGGTAATGCCCTGAACTCTGCCCAGGTTTGCTAGCACATGACTAATAGTATTACACTCTCTGCCAATCTTGGATATTACAATCTCCCTCTCCCGAACCATCTCCCTAATGACTTCTATTCTCGACGCATACTTAGATTTGTTTGGAACAGTCTCTCTCACCAGCGCAATAGCTTCAGAGCAATCTGATTCCAAAATGATTTTACCTGGCCTACTAGACAGTGCCTGTGCCAGTCTGAGTTCCATAGCCGCGAGCTCGATCTCTGTCGCATCCGAGCAGTGATGGATGTGCCCACATGAAGTGAAGATGACCTCGCCCTGGCGATCGCGAAGGACGATGCCCACACCTGCATTCGCATTATCATCAAACGAGCCATCCACATTCAGTTTCAGAGTGCCTACATCTAGAGGCTTCCATATCTGCTTCGGCTTGTTGGCGCAGGTACGCAAACACTCCGGCCGTTCTGTCCCAGACTGTGATAGCACCATTTTTCCTTTCTCAATGTCCCCTGTTGAGTACTGCTTGATCAATTGGAGCGAATCCATGTAACTCATAAGGAAGCGTCGGGAGCCTTCAATATTGGGCAAGTTTTTGGCGTGGGTTACTTCATTTTGGGAGAACCATACTCTCCACAAAACCATGAGCGTCCTCGCCCTCTGCTCCTCCGTGATTTTACTCAATAGCTGCAGCAACCATTCTGTACCTCCCTGGTTCAGCATTTCGCCGCCTGGTAGATCCCAGACTTCCTTCATTGCACTCCAAAGATTTCTCGCGTGTGGGCATCGTATGAACACATGGTATGTATCCTCCACGAACCGGTACCTGAACTCCTGAAAGCTCTCACGAAAGGCGACCTTGGTCTAGCTGCCGCTGCCACGCCGCTGCTTTCTGCAAGTGTGTTGTTATCGATCCAGCCGTCAAGTTCCGTCCGGCAGGTGTGTCCTTGTCGCTCCGGTTGATTTTCTTTTCCCATTTACCTGGCTCCAGTGCACTAAGGGTTTTGTTGTCGGGTGATGCAAGTTAATATCTCACACGGAAGTGCCTTTCTAATTGGCTGCATGTTGGGATTTTTACCGAAGTAACCTTGTTGATGCTTTCCTGGTATGACTAAATAAATGTACTCCTCCGTCCGAAAATAAGTAAGTTGGATTTGTTTAAATATGTTGTATCTACACATTAAAACGTGTCTAGATACGTGCGAATAATCTACACAAACAGAGGGAGTAGAAAATTGTCAAGCGATGAGCTTGAAGGTTAACCCCGGTCTGTTCGTTTGGATGTACAAACCTTTGAAAATCCGACCAGACCAATGAAATACATATCCTTGAATTGTCAAGGTTTCCCGAAAAGCCACCACAATTAGAAAGCTTGCAGTCTTGTCCAAACAAACATTCACTAGTGGAGACAAGGCCTCTAGTCCCGGGCTGTAAGGGGCTCTAGTCCCGGTTTTTGAACCGGGACTAATCAAGCGGGACTAGAGGCCCAACACTATCCCGGCCGTGATTTCTCTGCCGCGGCAGCATTTTAGGCCCTTTCTGCCACGGCAGAGAATTCATTTTGTATTGTTTTATTTATTTATTTTTTATTTCAAAATGGTCTTGGAATATTTGTACGCCACCACATATCTTACACGTTCTTGCATATATATAAGATAACTTGTATTACAAAATCGAGCATACAAATATATACAATTTACATAGTTACATGGAGATCACATAATACCAGGACTAGAGCATAAAATAGTTCGATTACATGGAGATCAGTAGCGCCTATTAACACTAAATTCTCCGGCATCGTCTACGATCTCTTTGAAAATAAATTCTGCCAGCTCCTCCGCAATTGCTAGTACACGTTGCTCTGGTAGTAGTTGATCCCGCATTTTCTCGAACTATATATAAGAAAAAGGAGACCAATATGTATCAATCATGATAACAAAAGGTGATGGCAATAAAATAATGTTGTGAATGCATTGCTTACGTCGACTCTATAATCGTTGTGTTCAGTGGTAAACATGTGAATGAACTCGCAAATGTAGAATCCACATAGATTCGACCCCCGTGGCTGCCTCGCGCACTTTACGAGAATAGAATTCAATCAAGATAATAATCTAGAGCATCATTATTGTATTGAAACTAAAAGTAAAGAGATTTGCTTTTCCCATGTACCTGGCTCCAGTGCGCTCAGGGTTTTGTTTTCGGGTGATGCAAGTTAATATCTCACACGGAAGTGCCTTTCTAATTGGCTGCATGTTGGGATTTTTACGGAAGTAGCATTGTTGATGCTTTCCTAGTATGACTAAATAAATATATTCCCTCCGTGCGGAAATAAGTGAGTTGGATTTGTTTAAATATACTGTATCTACACATTAAAACATGTCTAGATATGTGCGAATCAAAATAAACGGAGGGAGTAGAAGATTGTCATGCGATGAGCTTGGAGGTTAACCCCGGCCTGTTCGATTGGATGTACAACCCTTGGATGATCTGGCCAGACCAATGGAGACTACATATCCTTGAATTGTCACGGTTCTCCGAAAAGCCACCGCAATTCGAAAGCTTGCAGTCTTGTCCAAACAAACATTCCAAATTTTGTTACTCTCTGTGAATCTCGATAGAAAAGTGACAAGGATGAAGAGGCGCCTTTGTCTCATCTGTTTTGCTGGATGTGATAGTGATTGCGTGAGCGGGTGGAGGCCCTTCCGTGGCATGGAATTTTCGTATTTGAAGTAAAGGAAATAAAAGCCCGATACATAAATGCACATGTACGTAAATGTGCATCAACTCCATTGTGGCGTTCTGACTTTCGTCTATGGGAAACCGAGGATGGATCATCGGCATCACATGTTTTGTAAGTCTTGTGTGTGATGAAGGCGATATCGGCACTGTCGTGGTTTGTAGTAGGTGACTTCAACGAAGCGTCATGGCAATATGGGCATCTCTCAGCCTATCCTAAGCCAGGGAGCTAGATGGTGGAATTCCGGGATACTATGATGTTATATGAATTATAGAACTTGGGATTCCAGGGGATGCCTTTCACATATGATAGTAGGCTACCTGGAATGCAAATATAAAAGTACAGCTTGATCGAGCGTTGGATGATAATAGGTGGCGAGATATTCTTCGGATGCTTTTGTGGTGCACCTAGTCTCCGCTTGCTCCAACAATTGTCCACTTTTGATTAAATTAGAGCGGGAGAGTATACCTGTACTAATCTATAAATGCAAACGATATGAAATCATGTGGGAGAGTGAACATTCGTCGCATGAGGTCAAGGCTATCGCCTGGCAGGATCAAGGGCCAAGAGCCGACCTTGGTGATACTAATGAATCTTTGAAGAAGGTGATGGATGTATTGCATGCAATTTGGAAATAAATTTTGGAGTTATCTCACATAAGGTGCGGGCTGGAAGATTTATATAAGGACAATGCGCATATGTTGGAAATTCGTTCTACCTTGGATTCTATGTACCGTGTATGAAGGAAGGAGAGCGCAACACCAAATTATTTTATCGAAAGGTAGTTGGGCATGCTCAGAAAAATAGAATTGGAGCACTTAGAGATCAAGATGCTGGTGTGGTTTAGGATTCTCCTAGTTATATGGAGAGAGGATGGTCATGTCTTATTCAAGCCAGTATACACACTACTGGAGAAACCCTCTTCGGTTCGACGTGAACAAGGCCAGCAGTCCCGGCCTGGCACAGCCCGCGATTAGTGGGAGCACTAGTCCCGGGCCGTGAGGCCTTTAATGGCTAGAAACGGCCGTAGTCACTAGTCCCGTGCCGGACCAATACGGACTGGGACTAATGACCTGCAGCAGGCCAGCTGGTCTTTTCGTGGACTATTAATCCCGGGTCGTATCACGGTCCGGGACTAGTTGTCCACCACTTTATATTCTGCTTCATGTCCTGCTGCCCTAAAGCATATGGTGGCCATTTTTCTCAAAGAAGCAAGAGAGTTCATGCCATTTTTTTTCCTCAAGATTTGGCAAGATTTAGTTTGCAACACCTAAATCCAAAGCTTTAAAAGGTTAGAACTTCATTATTTCATCTCTTATTGCTACTTTAGCTCTATAATGCTCTAGAAGTATAGAGATATGGATCAATGCATGCATGCTCTAGAAGTAGCTAGAAGGATTTTGATATATATGTGTAACAAATTTTGATTAGGCACATAGTTACTGAAAATTGAAATGTGTAATTTTAGAGTTTTAGAGCTTAGAATGGAATGAGGTTTTCACTAATAGAACAATAATAAAAAACTCCACATTTATCATGTTGATTGTTTTCTCCAATTCACAAATTAGTGCATGTAAATTTTTAAAAATTCAAAATTAATGCTCTAGAAGCTCTCAATATAACTTGTAATAATTTTATCATGTTGTGTAATGGTTTTTGATATACTTTTACTATAATGCAGATGGTCCGAGAATGGATGTACGGTACTGACCAACGCTCTGGCGAGTTCATTAATGGCGTGCATGAATTCATCCGTGTTGCGGATGCAAACAAGCACAATGGTTTTGTATTTTGTCCATGTAATGGATGTAGGAATCAGAAGGATTACTCTGACTCAAAAATCCTTCACAGCCACCTGTTGAAGTCCGGCTTCATGCCCAATTATAATTGTTGGACCAAGCATGGAGAGAGAGGGGTTATAATGGAAGACAATAAAGAAGAGGAGGAGGATGACAACTATCATGGTTTCCTTGAGTACGGAGATACTTCCATGGGGGATGCTGAAGGGGAGGATGAAGAAGAGACACATGATGAACCCGCTGATGATCTTGGTCGGACCATTGCCGATGCACGAAGAGATTGTGAAACTGAAAAGGATAGGGAGAAGTTCAATCACATTTTAGAGGATCACAAAAGGTTGTTGTACCCAAATGGCAAAAATGGTCTAAAAAAGCTGGACAGCACAATAGAATTGCTGCGATGGAAGGGTGAGTGTACTATACCTGACTCCTCATTTGAAAAGTTGCTGAAAATGATGAAGAATATGCTTCCAAAAGATAACGTATTGCCCGCCAGTACATACAAAGCAAAGAAGGTTGTCTGCCCTCTAGGTTTAGAGGTTCAGAAGATACATGCATGCCCTAATAACTGCATCCTCTACCGCGGTGAGGAGTACGAGAATTTGGATGCATGCCCGGTATGCACTTAACTTCGGTATAAGATTAGACGAGATGACCCTGGTGACGTTGAGGGAGAGCCCCCCGGAAGAGGGTTACTGCCAAGGTGATATGGTATGCTCCTATAATACCACGGTTGAAATTCTTATTCAGAAACAAAGAGCACACCAAGTTGTTGAGATGGCATAAAGAGGAACGTAAGTCAGACGGGATGTTGAGACACCCCGCTGATGGGTCGCAATGTAGAAAAATCGATAGATAGTACCCGGACTTTGCAGATGATGCAAGGAGTTTAAGGTTTGGTCTAAGTACAGATGGCATGAATCCCTTTGGGGAGCAGAGCTCCAGTCACAGCACCTGGCCCGTGACTCTATGCATCTATAACCTTCCTCCTTGGTTGTGCATGAAGCGGAAGTTCATTATGATGCCAGTGTTGATCCAAGGTCCGAAGCAACCCGGCAACGACATTGATGTGTACCTAAGGCCATTAGTGGAAGAACTTTTACAGTTCTGGCACGAACCCGAGATACGCGTGTGGGATGAGCACAAGCAGAAAGAATTTAACCTCTGAGCATTGCTTTTCGTAACAATCAATGATTGGCCTGCTCTTAGTAACCTTTCAGGACAGCCCAACAAGGGATACAATGCAGGCACACACTGTTTAGATGAAACTGAAAGTATATATTTTGAACATTGTAACAAGAATGTGTACAATGAGCATCGTCGATTTCTTTTGGACAAGCATCCCTTAATAAAGAAATGCAAGCATTTCAACGGTCTGGCATGTCATCAGACGAAGCCTAAGGAGCGTACTAGTGCTGATATATTTGATATGGTCAAAGATTTGGATCAAATGGTAACCTTTGGAAAGGGTCCTGGCGGAAAATCTGTTCCGAAGGACGCAGAAGGACACGCACCCATGTGGAAGTAAAGGAAATAACAGCCCGATACATAAATGCACATGTACGTAAATGTGCATCAACTCCATTGTGGCGTTCTGACTTTCGTCTATGGGAAACCGAGGATGGATCATCGGCATCACATGTTGTACGTCTTATGTGTGATGAGAACGATATCGGTACTGCTGTGGTTTGTAGTAGGTGACTTTAACGAAGCGTCGTGACAATATTGGCATCTCTCTGCCGTGGTTTGTTGTCGGGTGATGCAAGTTAATATCTCACACGGAGGTGCCTTTCTAATTGGCGGCATCTTGGGATTTTTACCGAAGTAACCTTGTTGATGCTTTCCTGGTATGACTAAATAAACGTACTCCCTCCGTCCGAAAATAAGTGAGTTGGATTTGTTTAAATATACTGTATCTACACATTGAATCGTGTCTAGATACGTGCGAATAAAAACAAACGGATGGAGTAGAAGATTGTCATGCGATGAGCTTGGAGGTTAACCCCGGCCTGTTCGATTGGATGTACAACCCTTGGATGATCTGGCCAGACCAATGGAGACTACATATCCTTGAATTGTCACGGTTGTCCGAAAAGCCACCGCAATTTGAAAGCTTGCAGTCTTGTCCAAACAAACATTCCAAATTTTGTTTCTCTCTGTGAATCTCGATAGAAAAGTGACAAGGATGAATAGGCGCCTTTGTCTCATCTGTTTTGCTGGATGTGATAGTGATTGCATGAGCGGGTGGTGGCCCTGTCGTGGCATGGAATTTTCGTATTTGAAGTAAAGGAAATAACAGCCTGATACATAAATGCACATGTACTTAAATGTGCATCAACTCCATTGTGGCGTTCTGACTTTCGTCTATGGGAAACCGATCATGGATCATCGGCATCACATGTTGTACGTCTTGTGTGTGATGAGAGCGATATCGGCACTGCCGTGGTTTGTAGTAGGTGACTTTAACGAAGCGTCATGACAATATGGGCATCTCTCAGCCTATCCTAAGCCAGGGAGCTAGATGGTGGAATTCCGGGATACTATGATGTTATACGAATTATAGAACTTAGGCTTCCAGGGGATGCCTTTCACATATGATAGTAGGCTACGTGGAATGCAAATTTAAAAGTACACCTTGATCGAGCCTTGGATGATAATAGGTGGCGAGATATTCTTCGGATGCTTTTGTGGTGCACCTAGTCTCCCCTTTCTCTAACAATTGTCCACTTTTGGTTAAATTAGGGCGGGAGAGTATACCTGTACTAATCTATAAATGCAAACGATATGAAATCATGTGGGAGAGTGAACATTCGTCGCATGAGGTCAAGGCTATCACCTGGCAGGATCAAGGGCCAAGAGCCGACCTTGGTGATACTAATGAATCTTTGAAGAAGGTGATGGATGTATTGCATGCAATTTGGAAATAAATTTTGGAGTTATCTCACATAAGGTGCAGGCTGGAAGATTTATACAAGGACAATGCGCATATGTTGGAAATTTGTTCTACCTTGAATGCTATGTACCGTGTTTGAAGGAAGGAGAGCGCAACACCAAATTATTTTATAGAAAGTAGTTTGGCATGCTTAGAAAAATAGAATTGCATCACTTATAGATCAAGATGGTGTGGTTTAGGATTCTCCTAGTGATATGGAGAGAGGATGGTCATGTCTTATTCAAGCCAGTCTACACATGTGAATTATCCACGGACTTATAGCTCTCATGGGACGTCTTTACGTGGAATTGGAAGGAACACGACATCGTTGAAAAGAATATCTCGCATGCGACGCTTGTGAGGCAGCTAATAGCCTAGGGTCACACGAGCTATAAAACGGTCATTAAGGACACATTTAACTTTGTTCCAAGATTAGGGTTAAGCCAAACTTGTCGGTTGGGACAGCTAGTCTAGCCAGTCAAACCAACCGCTTCCGACCGAGAGCGCGCGTCACACTGACTGTAGCTTCCCCGACGGCGGCGGTGGACCTCATCCATCGTTCTCGGCGCTAGCGGTGGTGGCAGGGCAATTCATTTAGGCGGCGGCGCTTTCGTTCGACGGCGAAGGTGGTGAGTGCCATTTGAAGCTAATTCCTCTCCCATTCTTCTCAATTCGAGATCCGAGTGTGCCCATTGATGCTAGATTGTGGAGGCGAGGGTGTGCTGAACGGGGCGAGAGGGAACGAGATGGAACATGGAGAGGGGACTTATAATCGGTATATCCCGTATCTCTGCACTTAATTTCTCTATGTTTGAGCTCTTTGTTCGCTTCCGCTAGCTCACAGTGCCCGCCAAAAACAGGGGAGACGATGTTGTGCCCCAAACCTTCGAGTTTTGCATCAATTTCTTTCCCTCTAGGGATGTTTTAGTTGATGGCAGCATGCAGCTCATTGAGAGAGACACGATTGTTAAATGGGAGGTGGAATTAGAACATGTTGATCCCCAAGAGCTAATAAACATGGGAGAGGAGGCGGTGAGGAAAATGGTGGAAACAATTGGGGATAGTGTGGTTTGGGGGCCAGAGCAAGAAGTTTCTTTGTTATGATTTGATGATTGCAAATGTGACTATGTTAGGGTTGAGACAGGAGAACATATAGTTGATGAAATCGATGAGCGAAACGGTTGGACAAGCAAAACTGTTCTGTTTTTAGCAGAGCTCATTGATATAAAACCTAATTCGAGGGTTGGATATGTGGCCTCGATGCTGGCTGCTCAGATGGTCGAGGATGATTGGGCTGCACAAAGGCAAGTAATGCCCATACTTACTGAGTTGGAAGTGTTAACAGTGGAGGATGATGTTAATGCACAAGGGGAGGCTGCAAATGCTAATGCACAAAGGATTGTAACTGTTGATTGGAATTCAGTTGAGATACATGACCAGACTGATTTGGTCATTGCACCAATAGATGACATTGAAATGGCAAAGCTTTTTGGCATTCCTATAGATGACAGAGACAAGGAGAATAAGAGGGATGAAGCTGCAAATGATGGTGACAACCATTTAAGAGATAAAGAGGCAGATATAGATCTAGAGTTGTTGGAAAATGCTGCAGTTTATGTAGATGATTGTGAGCTAGTAACAGTTTATGACAAAGAAGACCCAGTTATTGAAGTTGGGAGATTGTTTCCAAGCATGGATGAATTCAGGATGTATTTCAGGACATACGCAGTCAAACGTGAGTTTGCTACCAAGACTATGTGGACTAATAAAAAGAAGTTCTATGCAAAATGTATAGGTTATGATGGTGGTGATAAGCCTTGCAAGTGGTATATATCTGCTAGACGCCAACCTGATGGAAGGACAATAAGAGTGAATCAAATTCCAAAACCTCATACTTGCATTACAAGTTCTCGAATAGTTACAAAGATGATATCACAATTATGGGTTGCCAAAAATATCAAGCCCATTTTAGCCACACCACCAAACAACACTGCAAAGAGACTGAAAATAGACTTGGAAAAGCAGTACCCCATTAAGCTGAATTATACTACAGTGTGGAAGGCAAAGCAAAGGGCAATAAAAGAGCTATATGGTGATTGGGCAAATACCTTTCGAATGCTTTATAACTTCAAAGCAGAAGTAGAGAAGAGGTCACCTGGCAGTTTTGTGGAGATAGATACTGAGGTAACAGCTGATGGGAAAGTCTTCTTCTCTAAATTCTTCATGGCTTTGAAGCCTTGCATCGATGGCTTCAAAGCAGGGTGCCGTCCATATTTGAGTATAGACTCATGTTTCTTGACTGGAAAGTGGAATGGTCAACTAGCAGCATGCAATGCTATAGATGGACACAATTGGATGTTCCCTGTATCTATTGGCATGTTTCAGTCTGAGACAGAGGCATCATGGACATGGTTCATGATGCAGTTGAAAAGATGCATAGGGCCAGTCTCTCCATTGGTAGTGCACATAGATGCATCTAAAGGTTTAGAAAATGCAGTGAAGATTATTTTCCCTAATGCTGAGCAGAGGGAGTGCTTCGTCCATATGTGGATGAATTTGATCAAAAAATTCAGAGGAGATGATTTTGGACGCATGTGGCCAGCAGCAAGATCTTACACCAGACAGACACATTCATATCACCTTGAGAAGATTAAGGCGGCATGCTCTGAGGATGATAGGGTCAAGTTTTGTACATGGTTAGCAATCTACCATTATCTTTTATGGTACAGGTCAGGTTTTAACACTGCCATCAAATGTGATCATATCAACAATAATTTGGCAGAAATTTTCAACAACAAAGTGAAGGAGTTAAAAGACTTGCCTGTCCATGACATGGTTGACCAGATCAGGATCATGATCATGAGGTTGTGGGAATTGAGAAGAAGGCTTGGTGATGTTCTTCAAGGAGATAAGCTTCCTGATGTTCTGCAGCATGTGGTCAACAGGAGCAGAAATCTTGCACATTTGTGTGTTGAGAAATCCTCATTGTGGGGTGATGAAGTCAGAGATACAAAGACTGGCAGGAGGCATGTTGTTGACACTCAATTGCATGAATGCACATGCCTTGAGTGGCAACACACTGGGAAGCCTTGTGAGCATGCCATACTTTTATTGGCCACCAAACACAAGCTAAATATGCACCCATATTTGCATGAGTACTATTCTGTAGCAAAATTCAAGGCTGCATATGGAACACCAATTCCAGCACTTACAGATCAGTCTCAGTGGCCTGAAGTGGACATTCAGTTCTCCTTGTGTCCTCCATGGATGAAAAGAAAGGCTTGCAGGCCCAAGCAGAGTAGATTCAAGGCTTGGTTTGAGAAAGGTGGGAGCAGCAAGAAGGGAAATAAAGATGAAAAGAAAGATGCCAAGCCAAAAAGGGCCCAAAAAGGTAACAAGAATAGATGCGAACTCTGTGAAGAACTTGGACACCGAGCTGGCTCTACCAAGTGCAGATACACTGCTGAAAAGACAAAGTATGTTCATCCAAAATCTATCCCATTTCTTGTTGATGATTTTTCTCCCCCATCTAACTTGCTTGTTTTCAGGAGGAAGCGTGGAGAAAAAGGCCCACCTCTTGTTGTTGACGAGTGATGGCCAGTGAAAAGGGCAAGAATGAATGGCCAAAGAAAGAAGAGAACTAACCAGATCATGTTTGGTGCTGCTGAGGTGCAATCTGAACTTTTTTTGGAGCATGATGTGCAAACTGTTGAGGCTTTGGGGCACACCGTTTCTGATTTGGAAGCTCTGGTGCAAAATGAGGGGAAAAATGAGCATGTTGTTGAGGCTCTAGTGCAAAATGAGCCTGTTGTTGAGGCTCTGGTGAAAAATGAGCCTGTTGTTGAGGCTCTGGTGCAAAATGAGCATGTTGTTGAGGCTCTGATGCAAAATGAGCATGTTGTTTAGGCTCTGGTGCAAACTGACCATGTTGATGAGGCTCTGGTGCAAAGTGTGAAGGGTTTCACAGCATAGTAAATCAAAGTTTTCTACGGATGCGAACAGGGAAGCCAAGATCTAATCTATGAGATCTTCATACCCTTGAAGAAATCACACAGCGAAACGTTCAACGGAACGTGGTTGATGTAGTCATACTAGCCTTCTCCTCCTCGCGATCCGATCCGATCCAACGACGCAAGTGGCGACGCCTCGGAGATATGCACACGTACGGCACCTCGACGTCTCCTCCTTCATCGATCCAGCAAGTGGGGTGGAGAGATAGATTGGATCTACAACACGAAGGCGTGGTGCAAAGGTGGAGAGATTCTGTGGTAGGGCTTCGCCTACGCACAGTCGGGAGAGAGAGAGAGAGAGAGGAGGGCAGCAGGTAGGCGGCTAGGGTTGAGGAGGTGCGGGGGGAGGGTGTGCCCCTGCCCTCTTTATATAGAGGGCTGGCCGGCTTCCCCTTGCCCCCCTCCAAACCCTAGGGCCGGCGGCCACATGGGGTGGAGTGGGGCGCAAGTTCCCTCCCCTTCTAGAAGCTCTCCCAAGGGTTTCCCTAGGGCTTGGCCGGCTGGGCCTATGGGTCCTTGTGCCCCTGTCCCAATGCGGCCAGGGCACTCCCTCGTAGTCCCACGCCCCCTCCCGACATGTGGGGCCACGTTGGTCCCACTCCGGAAGGTTCTAGAAGCTTCCGGTACAATACCGAACATTCCGAAACAATTCCGAAATTCAAAAACTGCTTTCCCTTATATGAATCTTCTTCTCCGGACCATTCTGGAACCTCTCGTGATGTCCTGGATCTCATCCGAGACTCCGAAGAAAAACTCATACACCAATTATCCATTCTATCCTAGCATCGAGACACGTTAAGTGTGTGACCCTACGGCTTTGAAAATATGCAGACATGATCTTCTATCAATAATCATCAGCGGGGTCTCCAAACCCATATTGACTCCCACATATTCATCGATGATCATATCGGATGAACCACGATGCCAGGATTCAATTAATCCCATATATATTCCCTTCGCCGCGCAATATTTTACTTGCCCGAGATTCAATCGTCGGTATCGGCATACCTAGTTCAATCTCATTCACAGCAAGTACTTTAGTCGTTCCATAATCCGATATCACATTGTGATTAACTCCTTAACCACGTTCTTGCAAGCGGTGTTGATATCGATTACCGAGTGGGCCCGAAGTATATCTCTCCGACTTGGGAGGGACAAATCCAATCTCGATACATACGACCCAACAGGTACTTTCCGATCACCTGAGATACACCTTTATGATCACCCTCTCATAGGATGACGTTTGATGACCTCAAAGCTTTCTTCCGATACCAGGGAGTTGCATTATCTCATGGTCTAAGGAATACAATATTTGACATAAGAAAAGCTCTGCAAAGATGAACACGATGACACGATCTAATTGCTCTGCTTGATTTGGGTATGTCCATCATATCATTCTCCCAATGACATGATCTCATTATTAATTGACAACTCATGTCTATGGTTAGGAAACCTTAACCATCATTAATCAATGAGCTAGTCCATAGAGGCGTACTAGGGACACGGTGTTGTTCATAAACCACACAAGTATCAAAGTTTCCGCTTAATACAATTCTAGCATGGAATATAAACTTTATCATGAACAAGAATTATAATAATAACATCTTTATTATTGCCTCTAGGGCATAATTCCAACAGTCTCCCACTTGCACTAGAGTCAATAATCTAGTTTACATCTGGTAACAATCTAACACCCATGGCATTAAGGTGATGATCATGTTTTTCTCGTGGAAGAGGTTTAGTCAACGGATCTGTGACATTCAGATCCGTATGTACTTTGCTAATCTTCAGATCTCCATCTGTTATATAATCTCGAATTATTTGAAATCGGCGGTTGATGATGTGCTTGGTCTTTGGATGATATCTTGGTTCCTTAGCCAATGCTATGGCGCCAGTGTTGCCGCACAATATCTCTAGTGAGTCCAAGGCACTTGGAACCATACAAAGCTCAGTGATGAAGTTCCTGATCCAAACTCCTTCACTTGACGCTTCTGCAGCAACCATGTATTCCGATTCTACTGTAGATCCCGTGATCACGCTTTGCTTGCAGCTTCTCCAGCTCACAGCTCCTGCATTCAAAATATAAACGTATCCTATCTGAGATTTAGAATCATCCGGGTCGGTGTCGAAACTAGCGTCGACGTAACCTTTTACGACGAGTTGCTCATCACCTCCATAGACCAAGAACATTTCTTTAGTCCTATTTAAATACTTTAGGATGTTCTTTACGGCTGTCCAATGTTCCACTCCTGGATCACTTTGGTATCTGCTCGTCAAATTAAGAGCATTGGACACATACAGTCTAGTACACAGCATGGCATACATGATAGAACCTATGTCCGAGGCATAAGGCACTTTGCTGATGGTTTCTCTATCGTTTACCGTAGATGGAAACCGAGCCTTGCTCAATATATTACCTGACAACATAGCCACTGAACCTTTCTTTGCCTTATCCATTCTGAACCTTTTCAGAACTTTTTCTAGGTATGTACTTTGGCTTAAAGCTATCAGGCGTCTTTGTCTATCTCTATAGATTTTGATGCCCAATATATAAGCAGCTTCCCCTAGGTCTTTCATTGAAAAACATTTGTTCAAATAACTCTTCACATCGTTAAGCATGTCAATGTCATTTCCAATAATCAATATGTCATCCACATATAGTACCAAAATGTCCGAGCTCCCACTCACTTTCTTGTAGATACAAGCTTCGTAGCAATTTGGAACAAATCCAAAGCTCTTGATCACTTGATCAAAATGAAGGTTCCAACTCCGAGATGCTTGCTTCAGTCCATAAATGGAACGCTGAAGTTTGCACACCTTATCAGCATCCTTAGGATCGACAAAACCTTCGGGTTGCATCATATACAACTCTTCATCAATGTTGCCATTGAGGAACGCAGTCTTGACATCCATCTACCATATTTCATAATCATGAAACGCAGCAATTTCTAATAAAATCCGAATAGACTTAAACATCGCTACAGGAGAGAAAGTCTCATCGTAGTCAACACCTTGAACTTGTCGAAAACCTTTCGCGACAAGTCGTGCTTTATAGACAGTAACATTACCTTCTGCGTCCGTTTTCTTCTTGAAAATCCGTTCGCACTCAACGGCCTTTCGGTCGCTAGGAGGGTACACCAAAGTACATATTGGTTTTCGCTCATGGATCCTAATTCGGATTTCATGGTCTCTAGCCATTTCTCAAAGTCTGGGATCATCATTGCTTCCTCATAGTTCGCAGGTTCACTGTTGTCTACTAACAAGACAGTCAAGACAGGGTTACCGTACCACTCAGGAGGGGCATGTGACCTTGTCGACCTGCGACATTCAGTAGTAGCATCGTCTGAAGCTTCATGATCCTTGTCATTAGCTTCCTCTATTGTTGGTGCAGACGGCACTGGAACAATTTCAGGTGCTGCGCTACTCTCCAATTCAAGAGAAGGTTCAGTAACCTCGTCTAGCTCTACTTTCCTCCCACTCACTTCTTTCGAGAGAAAATCCTTCTCAAGAAAGGGTCCGTTCTTTGCGACAAACACTTTGCCTTCGGATCTGTGGTAGAAGGTAAACCCAATCGTTTCCTTAGGGTATCCTATGAAGACGCATTTCTCCGCTTTTGGTTCGAGCTTGTCCGGCATCAACTTCTTGACGTAAGCTTCGCATCCCCAAACTTTAAGAAACGACAACTTAGGTTTAGCACCAAACCACAGTTCATACGGTGTCGTCTCAACGGATTTAGATGGTGCCCTATTTAAAGTGAATGCAGCGGTTTCTAATGCATAACCCGAAAATGATAACGGCAAATCTGTAAGAGACATCATTGATCGCACCATATATAATAGAGTTCGATTTCGGCGTTCAGACAAACCATTGCACTGTGGTGTTCTGGGTGGCGTGAGCTGTGAAACGATTCCGCTTGCTTTAAGATGCGTGAGAAAATCATAACTCAAATATTCACCTCCACAATCGGATCGTAGAAATTTAATTTTTCTGTTACGATGGTTTTCCACTTCATTCTGAAATTCTTTGAACTTTTCAAATGTTTCAGATTTATGTTTCATTAAATAGATATACCCATATCTACTTAAGTCATCAGTGAAAGTGAGAAAATAGCGATAACCACCGCGCGTCGAAACACTCATTGGTCCGCATACATCGGTATGTATGATTTTCAACAAGTCTGTTGCTCGCTCCATTATTCCGGAGAACGGGGTTTTGATCATCTTGCCAATGAGGCATGGCTCGCACATGTCAAATGATTCAAAATCAAGAGACTCCAAAAGTCCATCAGAATGGAGATTCTTCATGCATTTTACACCAATATGACCTAGACGGCAGTGCCACAAATAAGTCGTATTATCACTATCTACCTTGCATCTCTTAGCCTCAATGTTATGGATGTGTGTTTCATTGCTTTCGAGATTCAGAAGAAATAAACCATTCATAGCAGGTGCATGACCATAAAAGATGTTACTCATATAAATAGAACAACCATTATTCTCCGATTTAAATGAATAACCGTCTTGCAATAAACACGATCCAGATATGATGTTCATGCTCAACGCAGGCACATAATAACATTTATTGAGGTTTAAAACTAATCCCGAAGGTAAAACTAAGGAGAGCGTGCGACGGCCATCACATCAACTCTTGATCCGTTGCCAGCGCATCGTCGCCTCATCCTCGCTAGCCGTTTATTTCAGAGCTCTGTTTCAAGTTACAAATATTATGGCAACGATATCAAATACCTGTGCACTACAACGGCGCTAGTAAGGTAAACATGAATAACATGTATATGAAATATACCTTTGATTGTGCCAGCCTTCTTGTCCGCTAAGTACTTGGGATTCTTGCTTCATGACCCTTGTCCTTGCAATAGAAGCACTCGGTGTCGGCTTAGGTCGGACTTGAGTTTCTTCTCGGGGCAACGCTTGCCGCCCTTCTTGAAGGACTTCTTTGCACCTTACCTTTCTTAAAGCTGGGGGCTTGTTGACCATCAACACATGATTATCTTTCTTGATGTCCACCTCCACTTTCAGCTTAGCGAAGAGCTTCGATGATCGTGTCGGTGGAACCAATCGATTATGAGTAACTACAAAACCTTTGTAGCTAGGAGGGAGTGATTGCAGAACTCGTCAATCTTGAGCTCCTGGAATCTTGATCCAGGTTGCTCAAGGCGTTGAGTGTAGCCCGACATCTTAATGGCGTGCTCACTAACGAAATCCTTCCTCCATCTTGCAGTTAAAGAATTTCTCAGAGATCTCATATCTCTCAGAACGGGCCTGAGTCTGAAACATAGTTTTCAGTTCCTCAAGAATCTCAAAGGGCCCGGGGAACTCCTCAAAACGATTTTGAAGGTCTGATTCCATAGAAAACAACATGGTGCTCTTAATCACACCATAATCATCCTTGCGCGACTGATAAACAACTTTCTCATCAGCCAGCGCATCTACAGCAGGGGCGTCACCTAGTGCTTTCTCAAGGACATAGTCCTTTTGTCCGCTAGAGAGAATGATTCTCAGATTGCGGAACCAGTTGGTGAAGTTAGACCCATTGTTCTTAAGCTTTTCTTTCTCAGCAAAAACATTGAAGTTGAAGTTGGACTTAGACATTTGATCTACAAAATTTGCAAGTACAATTTAGACTATGTTCATGATAACTAGTTCAACTTAATCAAATTACTATATGAACTCCCACTAAATTCAACATCCCTCAAGTTGTTTAGTGAACATGATCCAAATTCACCACACCAAATCCAATCTTCACGAGAAGAGATGTGGTTTCAATGGTGGACAACAAGGTGTCGATCATATCATTCATATGACTCATGCTTAACCTTTCGGTTCGTGTGTTCCGAGGCCATGTCTGTACATGCTAGGCTCGTCAAGTCAAACCCAAGTATTTCCGCGTGTGCAAAACTTGCTTGCACCCGTTGTATGTGAATGTAGAGTTTATAGCACCCGATCATCACGTGATGCTTGAACACGATGAACTTTCGCAACAGTGCATACATGGGGAAAACACAGTTTTATCTTGATTCTTAAGTGAGAAATCATCTTATAATGCTACCGTCGCGATCTAAGCATAATAAGATACATAAAAGGATAAACATCACATGCATATAATTTTATGTGACATGGTATAGCCAATCTCCGCGCAATGATATCCATATTGTGCGTGCCAGCATGATCTCCATCACTCCACCATGATTGCCTCCACCACGAATAGCAACTACAACTATTGCTAACTACTTAGCGATAAAGTAAAGCTATTACATGGCGTATAAGAAGTTGACACACAGGTCATACACAATTATAAAGACAACCATATGGCTCCTGCCGGTTGAGTACTCATCGACATGCAAGTCGTGAAGCATTACAAAACATGATCATTGCATACAACATACACATCACATCTTGGTCCATACCATATCACAAAAACACTCCCTGCAAAAACAAGTTAGACGCCTCTACTTTGTTGTTGCATGTTTTACGTGGCTTATGGGAGTAACAAGCTAAGAACAATTCTTACCTATGGAAAGCCACAACGGTGATATTATGGTTGCCAACATCCGGTGTAAATCCCATGACAACTATAGTGAGAGAAACTGGCATCCACCAGCCGCATGTGTGGAACAAGCCACACGTCAAGTGTGAAGACGGTCATGACGAGGTCGTAAGTTGGCCTGGACCGCTTCGATCTCACTATCCCGCGTCATAAGAAGTACACAAACAAGAGGCTTGCAACAGAAAACATCAACGCCCGCAACAAGCATGTTGCGTTCTACTCGTGAAACACATCTACGCATAGATCTAGCTCTGATACCACTGAAGGGTTTCACAGCATAGTAAATCAAAGTTTTCTACGGATGCGAACGGGGAAGCCAAGATCTAATCTACGAGATGCAAACAACGAGGTGGGATAGATGAGATCTTCATACCCTTGAAGAAATCGCACAGCGAAACGTTCAACGGAACATGGTTGATGTATTCGTACTAGCCTTCTCCTCCTCGTGATCCGATCCGATCCAACGCCGCAAGTGGCGACGCCTCCGAGAGATACACACGTACGGCACCATGCCGTCTCCTCCTTCCTCGGTCCAGCAACTGGGGTGGAGAGATATATTGGATCTACAACACGACGACGTGGTGCAAAGGTGGAGTTCTGCGTGAGGCTTCGCCACGCGATCTGGGAGAGAGAGAGGCGAGGGTAGGCGGCTAGGGTTGAGGAGGTGTGGGGGGGGGGGGGTGCACCACTGCCCTCTTTATATAGAAGGCTGACCGGCTGACCCTTGCCCCCCTCCAAAACCTAGGGCCGGTGGCCACATGGGGTGGAGTGGGGGGCAAGTTCCCCCCCTTCTAGAAGCTCTCCCTAGGGTTTCCCTAGGGCTTGGCCGGCTGGGCCTATGGGGCCTTGTGCCCCTGGCCCAATGCGGCCAGGGCACTCCCTCGTAGGCCCACGCCCCTCCCGACAAGTGGGGCCACATTGGTCCCACTCCGGAAGGTTCTAGAAGCTTCCGGTACAATACCGAACATTCCAAAACAATTCCGAAATCCAAAAACTGCTTTCCCTTATATGAATCTTATTCTCCAGACCATTCCGGAACCTCTCGTGATGTCCTGGATCTCATCCGAGACTCCGAACAAAAACTCATAAACCAATTATCCATTCTATCCTAGCATCGAGACACATTAAGTGTGTGACCCTACGGGTTCGAGAATATGCAGACATGATCTTCTAACAATAATCAACAGCGGGGTCTGGAAACCCATATTGACTCCCACATATTCATCGATGATCATATCGGATGAAACACGATGCCAGGATTCAATTAATCCCATATATATTCCCTTCGTCGTGCGATATTTTACTTGCCCGAGATTCAATCGTCGGTATCGGCGTACCTAGTTCAATGTCGTTCCCAGCAAGTACTTTACTCATTCCATAATCCGATATCACATTGTGATTAACTCCTTAACCACGTGCTTGCAAGCGGTGTTGATATCGATTACCGAGTGGGCCCGAAGTATATCTCTCCGACTTGGGAGGGACAAATCCCATCTCGATACATACAACCCAACAGGTACTTTCCGATCACCTGAGAGACACCTTTATGATCACCCTCTCATAGGATGACGTTTGATGACATCAAAGATTTCTTCTGATACCAGGGAGTTGCATTATCTCATGGTCTAAGGAATACAATATTTGACATAAGAAAATCTTCACAAAGATGAACACGATGACACGATCTAATTGCTACGCTTGATTTGGTCATCCATCATATCATTCTCCTAATGACATGATCTCATTATTAATTGACAACTCATATCTATGGTTAGGAAAAATTAACCATCATTAATCAATGAGCTAGTCCATAGAGGCGTACTAGGGACACGGTGTTGTTCATAAACCACACAAGTATCAAAGTTTCCACTTAATACAATTCTAGCATGGAATATAAACTTTATCATGAACAAGAATTATAATAATAGCATCTTTATTATTGCCTCTAGGGCATAATTCCAACAAAGTGACCATGTTGATGAGGCTCTGGTGCCAGATTGTGTTGTTGAGGAGGTGCAGGAGGTGACGGAGACTCTTGGACATGTTGTGGGGAGGCCAGATGGTAATGGTAAGAAAAAGAAGAGCATAAACCTGTTGTGTGGTGTGAAACTTGTGAAGGAGAAGAAAACGAGGAAGAGCCAAAAGAAATAGACTTTGAATTTGGAACTTGTTGTTGTTGTAAACATTTGTTATTGTAATAATTTGGTACTTATTGTTGTTGTAAATATTTGTTATTGTAATAATTTTGCACTTGTTGTTGTTATTGTAAACATTTGTTATTATAATAATTTGGCACTTGTTGTTGATAATTTGGCCAAAATTCAAATATGATGGTAAATTTGAATTTCAACAAATGTAGCTATGTGTACTTTTCTATGTTGGTATGAGCTTCCACCGTTTTTCTCATATGTAGAGTACAACTCATCCTCACCCTGATCCCTTTTGTGACGTACAACTCACCCTCACCCAAAATGTGGTAGAAATGGGCTCCAAATCTAGGGTAAACCACCCCATTTGTAAGCAAGTTTTTTTCGGCCATTTCTAAAACCAAGTTTGATATTTTTCCTCACAACTATGTCACATAACATGACACCATGCGAAGGTTTTGTATTTTTTGATTTTTTTTGAATTATTTATGCACATTTGAATGTCTGGTCAAACTTTTTGAAGGGTTTTCATAAATATTCTTAGCTAGGGGCCGAGGCTCACAAAACTAGCATTGGATCTTTGATGAAATAGCATGTTGTGAACCTAAAAATGATTTTTACAAAAAATCATCAGCATGAAATCATGTACCTGTAGTTCATATATTACCCACTTCCAACCGATTCGGCAGGATTTGTCTTTTTCACCAGGGATGGAATAAAAGGTTTGAGATACTCAAGTTGGGAAATTGTACATGCTAGGTGGTCTAGTATTTTTAAAAAATAGGATGTTACCATTTTAAAACTTCAATTTGGTGGTTGCTTCACAAATGCACCCCTCTTTCGACACTTAGAAAATAGCAAATGGATTTTCTGTGCGTCGAAAAGGAAAACTTTGTACTACAACTTTGTTAGTCATCCCATTATACACATGCATGCCCAATATGGGCACATTATCACAAACTATGCCTTGATTCTAGCGATATCATTGGTCATTTGACCCGAAAGGCAGAAAACCTCGGAGGAGATAGGTCATTTTGTGAAGGGTTTTTTGAAATATGATCAATATACCAAGTTTTATATTTTTCCTCACAAATATGTCACATAACATGACACCATGCGGAGGTTTTGTATTTTTGTGATTTTTTTTGAATTAGTTATGCACATTTAAATGTCTGATCAAACTTTTTGAAGGGTTTTCATAAATATTCTTAGCTAGGGGCTGAGGCTCACAAAACTTGCATTGGATCTCTGATGAAATATCATGTTGTGAACCTAAAAATTATTTTTACAAAAAATATCAGCATGAAATCATGTACTTGTAGTTCATATCTTACCCACTTCCAACCGATTCGGCAGGATTTGTCTTTTTCACCAGGGATGGAATAAAAGGTTTGAGATACTAAAGTTGGGAAATTGTACATACTAGGTGGTCTAGTTTTTTTGAAAAATAGGATGTTACCATTTTCAAACTTCAATTTGGTGGTTGCTTTACAAATCCCCCCTCTTTCGGCACTCAGAAAATAGAAAATGGATTTTCTGTGCGTCGAAAAGGAAAACTTTGTACTACAATATTGTTAGTCATTCCAATTTACAGATGCATACCCAATATAGGCATATTATCACAAACTATTCCTTGATTCTAACCATATCATTGGTCATTTGACCCGAAAGCCAGAAAACCTCGGAGGAGATAGGTCATTTTGTGAAGGATTTTTTGAAATATGATCAATATACCAAGTTTTATTTTTGTATCACAACTATGTCACATAACATGACACTATGCGAAGGTTTTGTATTTTTTTGATTTTTTTTTGAATTAGTTATGCATAATTGAATGTCTGGTCAAACTTGTGAAAACCCCGTTGACTGCATCCTAAACCCAGCTAACCCATGCCGAATGAGGAACGTAGATCTAACCCTAGCGCGGCACTGTGACCGTCCGATCGCGTCTTCTAGAAGGATTCCGTGGGTGGATCTGGGCGAACCGTGGAAGGGCTTGTTCTGCAACATGATTGGTTGGCATCTCTTAGAAGGATTTCACGGCTAGCTCTTGGCGATCCGTGAGATGGATGCCATATAGCTGCCTCTCGCGTCGTAGTTTAGCTTTTTTGCGTGCAGCCAACCGACGCAGCAGCGCTACATCGTATTTACTCCCTCCTTCGTATTAAATAAGTGTATGTCTAACAACTTTCTTTAGTCAAACTTACCCCCCTCCGGTTCATACGCCCTAGAAAAAGTCAATATTTATAAACTTTGACTACGTATATAAGAAAAAATATCAAAATCTAAAATATGTAATAAATATAAGATACAGCGTGGCACACTCCATTGACCGTTGAACCGAGCGTAGCATGCGAGGGCACTGGGCGGGGCGGGTTGCAATATGCATGCAGCTGCCTCTCGTGTCGCAGTCTAGCTATTTTGCGTGCAACCAACCGGCACAGCACGCTGCAGCGTATTTACTCCCTCCGTCGCATTAAACAAGTGTACGTCTAACAACTTTCTTCAGTCAAACTTACTTCCCTCCGGTTCATGCGCCATAGAAAAAGTTAATATTTATAAATTTTGACTACGTGTGTAAAAACGAACGAGTTTGCTACATGTCGTGTGACAACTACCTTGGTCCTAGATTCCTGCATTTATTACCGAATAAATCAAGGCCAAATTCTATTTTCTCTTTTATTTTTTACTGCCAATGAACAACTACCTTGGACGTTTTTTCTCTCTTTCTCATTAATGCATGCATGCAGGGGCAGGGGCGACGGTGCAGGGGTCATGTCGCATCCTAGCAATTTTTTTGCACTGACCGTATTGATCACGCACGCGGCTACGCCCGCTGCCTGCACCAACGCAACACACGCGACTGGGCCAACGTAGGATTCCCATGCCGCCATTCACGCTGAGCCCTCAATAAATAGGCAAAAAGCCTTTGCCTCCGCATATCATCTTGCCCCTCATCTCATCTTGCCCCTCATCTTCAACCTCGAGCCCGTCCCTTTGCCTCCTCCCAGCCCCAAAAAACACTGTGGCGACCATGGCGACCTCCCCCCCTCGCCTCCCTTCGAAATCCGAGGTCAGCGATGAGGACAACCAGCCCAGACGATAGGCAGGTCTGGGAGAAGGAGGCGCCCACGCGCTCGAGGCGTGGCATTAAGGGGGGCAACGCAAAGCCCCACCCTGCCCCTAGGCCAAAGGCCCCTTCGTCCACAACCCCCTCCCCTGCGTCGGCGGCAACCTCCCCTCGGATGGCCCCTCCGACGAGTATTGGAAGGCGGCGGAGAAGCAGGAGGCGAAGGAGCTGGCTGCTTACGCCAAGTGGGAGCAGAAGAAGGCCGCGTGCGCCTTGAAGAAAAGGCGGAAACGGGAGTAGGAGGACTGACGGGAGGCCAATCGCTGGGCTTTCCAGGAGGAGCAGCGACGGCGGGAGCAACGGGAGAGGGCGGCGGCTTGGAGGGCGGCAGCACCGCCCCCACTGCCGATGGAGTAGGGAAGCCTCCCGGCGGCGAGGTTGACCGGTAGCCGGGCTAAACCCACGTAGTAGCTAGGGTTAGGGTTTAGCCCAGGGTTTAGGGGTCGGGCCCTTAGGATTAGTTTCCCTTAGGGTCTATATTGTACCCCTTGTCTTTTATTGTAATGTTATCTAATATATATAATGTTATCTAACAATTATCTATCCCGTGTTTTAGTCGTGCAATATTTAAAATCTGTTATCACTCGACTTGTGTTTTATTGTATTGTCATTTGTCAAAACACCCAAAACAACAAGTGCATAAAACAAAAGAAACAACATGGTTCATTTTCAAACAACACATGCGACACATGGTTGATTAAGGAAGAATAAGTCAACGTTATAAAATGATTTCATTTTCAAACAACACATGCAACACAAGTGCATAAAAAAAGTTCTCATATAATACTCGTGCAATATTTATAAAATGAGTGAAATTAGAAAAGCTCAAAAGGATGAATAAATTAACGTTATGATGGTTGATTATTTTCAAACAACACATGCAACACATGGTTTATTTTCACAAAATAAAAGATTGCGACCTGAGCACGAGTATATGCAGATCCACACGTCCCTAGTTAGATTGTAACGTGAGTACTATTTTTTTTGCCCAATCTACAAGTAATTACTATTGGGCTTGGATACAACCATTTTGGCCTGGCTAAGTTCTATTTGGGCCTGGCCTTTTTCAATCACTCCTCGTCAATTGTTTTTTTTTTACTTTTTAACCCCTCCCCCTCCCCTGCATACTGATGAAACTGAAGGAACACTGAAGAAACTGAAGCAACACTGATTTCGAAAATAGAGCAGCTCAAAATTTGCCTGAATTTGTGTTGCATTTTATTCAAGCCAAAGACATAGACCATTACTCGAACAAAGCATCACTCGAACACTGATTGCGCTCTCTAATGACTAACGATCAGGAGATAAACTAATGCGAGAGAAATTACACAAAAATAAAAAAACGTCCATCAGATTGTCCTGCTTCTTCAATTCGATGATTTTCCTTAGCTGCTTATTCATCTTCAGCTCGTCCTTCACTTCCGCATCCACCGTAGTACCAGCGGAAATGGGGTTGCCAGATCCCCCAATTGCTCCACCATGGATGGGTTTTCGAGCTCCCGAGATGCTACCTCCACCCCAATTCGCTCGATGTACTCATTAGGTCACTCAAAATGCACACATTTTGGCAGTTCCTGAAATCGCAGAGATGAACCCTAAATCCCAAATTCGATGAAATGCATGAAATTTCGAAAGAAAAGCAATAAATTGGCGCTCGGAACACTCAGCTCTCACCTTTCCCGGCGCGGGCTTGCTCTCACACTTCACAAATTCCTGGCCAATGTTGTTGTTCTTGTCGGTGGATGTGACAAGTCGCTTCAGGGGCGCGGTATGGGGGCAATCGGGGCACCTCCTCATCGGCGCCGCACCATACCGAGGCCATGAGCGGAGGTAGGCTGAAGCAGAGCTCGACATCCCTCGCCGGTGTTGCCGCACTTGCTCGCCGGAGAAGAAAACGGAAGGGGATGCGATGCTGGAACGGTGGCGGAGTGCTCGGGTGCGGGGACGGATCGGGCCAACGGCTCTCTTCAACCACAGCGTGGGTCCCATGATATGAGGTGGACAGCAGGTGAGTTCCGCCGTGACGTGGAGAGGTTGTGGTACTACTCTGCTCAGCTCATTCGAATTCGTTGACGGTCTCGTGAGGTTAAGTGGAAGAGTCGCACGGGAGCTATTTGCCGCTTTAGAAGTGTCGCATGCGAGCTATTCTTTGCAACGATGTCGTGTTCCTTCAAATTCCACGTAAAGACGTCGCATGGGAGCTATAAGCCCCTTATCCACATAGCCAACTTTGGTAGTTAAGTATTTTGTTGAGGTTATTATATCAGAGGACGTGAACGAGAGTCTCTGTTGTTCAATCTCATAGGAGGATATTCAATGCAAATTTCTAGATTGGTCCACTTAAGGCACCTCGCCCTGATGGTATTTCCTGCACATTTCTATACATGGAATTGGGGAATGCTCAAGCTTCATCTATATTTTGAATTAAAAATTATTTTGTTATTTGAAACCTAGTCAGTAAAGCTCTCACGAACTTGATGGCACACCTTATTTTCTTGCCCCTAATAAACTTGAACCATTGTGTCATCGAAGTTGTATATGCTTGCACCTATACGTTGGAATTAGCAGAACCGTGTTGTCACAGGGAACGCTTTCAACATTGCACCTGTAGTTAGTACACACAGTTGATATGATGCTCTTTTGTTTGCGGATGTCGTCGGTGTGAAATAAAAGGGGAGCTTGTAAATCCATGGAGTTATGTATGTGTGTTAGAGAAACGCCTGGGCCGCTAGCCTAAGCCATGCCTAATCATGGTGGAAACTTGGAGCATAACCATAGTGAGCAATCTGTGAAGCATCCTTAATAAAAACCTATGCAAATAGCAAATAAAAAGGTCGCTGAGATGCTCACTGTCTGCTTGCCTTGTCATTTTGATTATGGGATAGCTTATGTATCATGTGCAAGGGGTACCCCCTTGGCGGTTATTTATTATACACATGTACTTACAATGACAAGAACTTACCGGTAACTAAAGTTGAGTAGCATGAGGAGCAGCCCTCGTACTCAAGGGACATGAGATTGCCAACTATATTTCATCAAGCATATACTCCATCATTGTTCACTTTAACCTTAATCACCAAAAGATGCTTATGATAGGGGCAATGAGAGCTCAAAGCTAGTAAGTACCATAATCTTTTGAAAGCTCTTTATGAACTTGAAATCCCTGCTTCCCTCTATGAAGGGCCCTTTCTCCTACTTCTAAGTTGAGTTAGTAAACCTATTCCTCTCTATCTCCAGCAAGCATTTGAGTTGTTCTGTTTTAAGCATTCATATGATGATTTATTCAATCATGTTCTTTATCTTCCTTGTTTGCACAAGACTCTTATCTAAAGAGTATTACTTTGAAAGCCATCAATGTGAAAAACCTTTTATGTTTGAGCAAAGAGTATTCTTGTTGTAAACTTCTGCAAAAGCTTTATTTGAAAACTGTTTGCCAACTATTCTCTGACCAAGAACAAAGGTTGCCAATTCCAATTATGATTTATCTTTATGCATATTTATTGTGACCCATGTACTTATTGTGACTCATGTACTTATTGCAAGCTAAGTTATATAATGGTAAGTTGCTTTCTTCTATGAGTTGTGTATTGGTAAGTGTGATGCTTCTTGCCCGTATTCTTTTTATCGACACTTCACTCCATAAACATGTGGACATGTTTACTGAGCTCAGCTTTCGCTTGGGGACAAGTGAAGGTCTAAGCTCGGGGGGAGTTGATACGTCCAATTTGCATCACCATTCTATATCATATTTTGCCTCTATCTATTGATATATTTCGTATTAAGAGGTTTTTCTTATGTGTTTTCATCTATTTTTGCATGTTGGATGATTCTTGAAGGATGAACTGCCGGAGTCAGGATTTTGATGGAGAAAGAGGTGTTTCGATGAAATTTCCCGAAGATCAGAAAAATACCAGAAAAACTACGAAAAACCCTATTTTCCCAGAAGACGAAGGATGCCAGAAGGGGAGGCGGGGATGGGCCATAGGGGGCCCACACCCTCCAGACGCGGGCTACCCTAGGCCACGCCTATAGGGGGTGTGGCCCACCTGGTCCATCTCTGTCTCTGTCGTCTCGCCTATATCTTCTCCTCGAAACCCTAATACACGGGGAGTGACCACAGAAAGATTCCGTCGCCTCTACGGGGTGGAAAACATACAGAGAGAAAGAGCTCTCCGGCAGACAGATTTCTGCCGGGGAAATTCCTTCCCGGAGAGGGGAGATCATCCCCATCAACACCATCATCAAGCTAGACTTCATCGAGATCAACATCATCATCCACACCATCATCTCCACCAACACCATCATCATCACTCCATCCCGCTATAACAATTGTGTTGAATCTTGCATAGTTCTTAGGGGAAACTTTCCCGGTGTTAATTAATATTGTAGTTGATTCTTGTGAGTGGAACCATTGAATTATTGTTTATGTTCGGATTGTTATCCATCATTATATCATATTTGATCTTGATCCATATGATGTCTCGTGAGTAGTTCTTTTAGTTCTTGAGGATGTGGGAGAAGTCATGTTGTTAGTAGTGGATTTGTGTTGAAGTATTATTCAATAGTCTAGTATTTAAGTTGTGGTGCTATTCTTCTAGTGGTGTCATGTGAACGTCGAATACATGATACTTCACCATTTATGGGCCTAGGGGAATGCATTATGTATTTGGATACTAATTGTGGGGTTGCCGGAGTGACAGAAACCTGAACCCCCGTTAGAAAACCATTGCACAAGGGAGTGTAGGATCTCAGAGTTTAAGGCTGCGGTTAGGTTTATATGTTAATTGCTTTCTTGTAGTTGCAGATGATTGCAGGGGTTTAATCACAAGTATGTATTAGTCCAAGTAAGGTCGGTATATTAGCACAGGTTCACCGACACAACACTTATGAAACCAAAGAAGAATAATCAGCTATTTGAAGCGAAAGCACTTGATAGTATTCCCATGTGTCCTCGAGAACGTTTAGTCCTCATAAGTATTTCCGCTGGCTTGTCCTTTGTTAAGAAAGTATTGGGCCACTTGCTACATTTGTTTGTTGTTTTATTTACTTGCACTTTGTTTCCTTGCTTTATCAGAAAACCCCTAAAAATCCGTTTGCTAAGTATTTACAAAGATTTCCTGCTCCATACCACTAGTCAACACCTTCTTCTCCTCGTTGGGATCGACACTCCTATTTATCAAAAGTACTACGATACACCCCCTATACTTGTGGGTCATCACTCACATTCTCTCTAAACTGGGCTCAAACTTGTTTCTTTCTATGGATATTACGTTTGTATGGAAATAGATGCATAATCATGGTGTAGAAATTAGTAGAAGGCGTGACACGCCTGCAGCCGCTTGACATGGCAGAGCGGTCACTTGGGGCTTGGGAGGGCTCGAGGATAGATTTTGTTGAATGTTATTTCCTCTTGATGGGGCTAAGGACGGGTTCCACATGTCAAGCGAATACAATTCTAATTGTTCTCATCTCATTGGCGGATTATGCGTTGAGTCCCACATGTCAGATGGCAACATATCTATTTGGTTTAATCGCTGCTGACGGGCACAAGAGGATGTCCCACATGTAATAAAATGACACAAAATAGATGTCGAGTAAGCCCAACGTAAATGTGACCGGCCCTGTGTTTGTCTAGGGGCATGATGTAATGAATCTGGTCGGCGTGGCATTTCTCTAGTTGGTATATTAGTAGTGGAAGTCCCAATTTAAGTGTGAACTAGGGACTAGGGACACAGTCTAATAAACCCCAAGATATCTTCATACCATGTAGAGGCATGCAAACCTTGAACGTGTCCGCAAATCTCTGTAGGGGCCACATCACCGGTTGTTACTCTAGTGCCAAGTAACCTCCCCCTCTTAAATATAGTGTGTCATTGCATGAGTGCAGGAGCGGACCCCACCACCCCTACATCTTGGACAACCTCATAGGCTTGCCGAAGCGCGATGCCTTATATTTGTTGACTTTATGTAGTGATTTTGTTTAAAAAATGGCATCTTAGACATGTTTGCCCAGTCTTCCGGAACCTTTTGGGTCCGCCACTGCATGAGGGTGACTGCGTGAACACCCATTACCTAGGTTTTTGCTAGGTACAAGGCCCATGTCTTAGCATCCTTCATTGCACATGCGTCTTACCACTAGTGCACACGTACCCCTCTAACACCGGTTTGGAGGACCCTCTAACAGCGGTTCCACAACCGCTGTTGAGGGTTCGGTGTTAGAGGGGGGGCCCCTTTAACACCGGTTCCTATACGAACCGGTGTTAAAGGGTGGCGACGGGGGCTGCCAGTCTCAGCCCTTTAACACCGGTTCAGACCGAACCGTGTTAAAGGTTCTGTTAGAGATTTAGGCTGCCGCCGCAGAACTCGCCGCAGTGAAAACGGCCTAATCTGCCGCGCACTCTGCCCGCCTGCTCGGCGATTTACGGGGGGAGAGAGGGAAATCGATCGAGCCGATACTTATAAATCGTCATCGGTACATACGAGTACATGAATAATTAAGCAACTATTATTATACACAAACATCGCCATCGACATACATCGCCATCGCACATACATCGGCACATACATCTACATCGCCGAGGTGGATATCTAAAGAGTTCTCCGCCAGCGTGACGACCTCATCAAGTATGAACCCCGCCAATTCCTCTTGAATGGCTCGTATGCTCAAATGGTAGGAGTTGGTCCCGCATCCGCTCGATCTGAATATATATGAAGAATGGACCGTCAATATATATATAAGAATAAAACTCAACACAATTGATGGTAATAAAATAATGTTGTGGACTTTGTTTACTTACTCTAAGTTGTTCTAGTGCGGCTTGGCTGTCGTGACATATCGTGTTGCTAATGAATTCGCAAACATAGTACCCACATAAGTTATTGCCGTGTCCTTGATGCGCGCACTTTACGAGAATAGAGAGTTCAATCAAAATAATAATCAATAAAGCATGATATAATGGAATTGGAAGCTAGCTAGTATTACTTACATTTTGGTCTACAAATTTTAGTTCTTGACCATTCACCCACGGCCCTGCCCGTGAACATTTTCCAAACCTCGTCCGACAAAGAAAATGGATAAAAGAGTAATTAATTACTTATTGTCACGAAGTTGCCGATCTAGTGCGATAATATGATTGAAATTACCTCTGGAGCATCTCTAAAGTTTGCCCATAGCTCTTTTTCTTTTCGTAACGAGTCCATGACAAGGACTTTTCCGAGTCGGGTTGAATGACTAGCGGAATAAAGTGGAACTCAAGACGATAACTCATCATCGTTACACTTAACATCGAGTGTCAAACAAATGTAATGTACAAGAGAGAGGGCAAGACTCACGAAGTTGTAAGGCAATAGTATTTCCTTTGGTTTGTTGTCTCAAGAAAGACTTTAGCAAGTAATCTTCTGCTTGCCCGGTTTTTCTCTTACCACTTCTTCATGAACTCTATTTGGGTCAACGAACCCAATGTCAAAAGGGCCTCCTTTCCTGCATTCCATAACCTTTTTCCTGCATAATAGTATATACATATATGGTGAGCATATATATATACATGCAATTAATGAAGTGAATGAGTTGAGATAAAATTACGTAAATAGTACTTACACACAATAAAGGCTGATGGCAGCTTTGTCGAGTTCCTTCCGATTGAATAGAAAATGCAAGTCTTGAATGTTGAAGTCGATCGCGTCGTCGCACAAGAAAATCTCATCTCTTATATGCGCGTGATCCATTCTTCTTTTCTCGCCTTGCAGAAATGAAGGTACCACTTGTGCAATTTTCATCTTTGTTGGTAGATTTTGAGCTCCTCTTTCTTGACTAGATTCTTCCCATACTTCCATGGCTGTATGGGGTTGACATCGCATTTGGGCAAGTTGTCTCCCATGACGTTCAAGTATGCAATGTAAGTCATCCCATCTCATTGGCCTTTCTTTGTAGCTCGCCTCGTAATCATCTACGGAGGAGCGCCCGCTTGTCAAACATTTGGAGCGGGCGATGATTGGTTTTCTGCTCTCCGAGCATGGGAACTGTTTTGTGGGTGCCTCACGATCGCTACTTTCCCTCACGGCGCCTTGCATCCGCCTTCAAAATGGCGCTGAGTCCCAAGCACAAGTGGGGTTTCAGGTTTCAAAAGATTTTTGTAAAACTTCTCCACCACCGCCGATCTATTTTCTCCTTTGGCTCGGCCCGTCTAGGTGCAAAGAATTTCTTGACCTGTTCTCCGAGATCCTATTGGTCTCCTCGCTGCGATTCCACGGTAAAACCGGCAATGGCTTGGAAGGCTGCGGGACGTAGTTTTTGAACTCTTTGGCGACGGTTTCCGGATTTCTTTGTGGCGTACCGATGCTCTCGTGGCAAGGTTTCTTCCGCTTACGCCGAGGAGATGGTCAAGCACGGAGATGGCCGACGGCGGAGATGGCTGCCGCAGAGATGGCCGACGGCCGGAGATGGTCGCCACAGAGATGGCCGACGGAGATGGCTGCCACAGAGATGGTGAAGCGGCTCAGATCACTGACGCCATGGAGACGGGCGGAAAGGTGACCTCAATTTGGAAGCACAATGTGTTCCTTCTTCCAAAGAATGGTTGTTTTCACCGCAAATTTGAGTTGAGTTTCCCTTCACCGTAGCATGGTCAAGCTGTGCTTCCTCATATTCCTTCACAACCTCATCCACCCCGACAATAGCATAGCCATCCGAATCGGTCGGCAGTGGTAAGTTCCACCAGCCAGGAGGTAAGGCATAGCCGATACCACCTTAATGGATAAGCCCATTAATCTCACATGCAGCTCAGTGTTCGCTCTCCGTGATCTCATCAACGGGTATCGAGGACCCGTCATTTCAAGCGTGGCTGCGACGCGTTCTCCGTGGAAGCCACACGCTTCCGCAGAGTCCGCGGGCAGCTTCCAATGCGTGCTCTTCATGCCGCTGAGATGGGCCGGTAGCTTGATGGCTTCATAGCATTCACTTGCCTGCAGCCGCAAGTGCATGTTCTATCTGTCATCCGATCTGACGCTTTTTTCTTTTCTGCGCGCCATCTGTAAGAGTCGCTCCGGGCAAACCCATCCTTCCACGCCATACCCCTGTGCCTCGTGCATGTCCAGAGTGTTTTTTTACCGATGGCGCGGTGAGCTGGTCATTCTCTGTCGGATGGAAGGTCCCGGATGTTTCCTCGTATGCCGTGATGAGTTCGTGACGGGTTTGGCAAGGATGGTTGGGAAGATACACAATCGCTTTCGGGTCCAACCTTGCCCCGATTCCGTAGAACCAAGTCTTTGCACGTAGGTCCCACCCATCTGTCTGGGTGTGGTCCCTCTCGCAGGGCCTCTCCTTCCTCCCACTTAGGCCTCCGAGATATGTAGCCACCGACCCCGCCCTCCGGTGATATTCCTTCTTCAGGGCATTAAGCGTATTGGTTTCAATTCTTTTAGCTATAGCACTTTCTTTATATGTCTTAAATTCGGGCCGTTGAGGTCTTATCTTCGCATAATATGCGTCTTGAAATTTGAGTCTCGCCACTTTGACAAATTTGTTCAATTTTGTCTTCCATTCATGGAAAGCATCAGCCATCTTCTTTAGAGTCCACTCTTTGACCTTGTTCTCTATAACCGGTTGTTTTCATCCTCCTCTGGCGGAAGGGTGAAATTTACCAACAACGAATTCCAAAGCGCTTCTTTGGATCCATCATCGACAAAGGTACCGCCCTTCTTTGGCTTATTCCAATTTTCAATTGTGATTGGGATTTGGTCCCTAACAAGAACTCCACCGACGTATAAATTTGTTCTGCGCCTTCTTGGGCTCCATCGGCCTGCCATCAACACGATCGCTGATCGTGAACTTTGCACGATCTTTCAACCGCTCGCTACCGCTTGCTCTTTTTCGTAGAAGAAGATGGTTGCTGGCTGGTCGATCCAGAGGGCTAAAAGAAGAAAGAAGCGTTAATTAATACATGTAGAAGAAGATTGTTGGTGGAGTTCAGCTGAGGCTTAATCAATGCATATACCTCGCCGGACTTTGTAACCATTAAATTGCGTTCACCGGAGTCTTCATCTTCTCCATGACTAGTACTTGAGCTGTCGTCGTCATGTCCCTCCAAGTTCAGATATTGTGAGGTGTCCTCATCAATAATGTTCTCCATTATTTCTTCTTCTTCAAGGTTTCTACTAAGTGGATCCATAGTTTCTAAAACAATAATATTATCACGTAAATATCGTAATACATCTATTGAAATGCTCAAGCAAGGACGATGATATGACAGGTTAAAAGTATTGAAATGTAACCCTAATACATGCTTGGTCATTTCAAACCCTAATTGGAGAAACCCGGACTCATATGAGAGGGTACATTTACTTCTAATTAACTTGTCATCAAAGTTGATTAACATAGCATGGTTATTATAATGCTATATTGACAACGAGAGGTGGCGACGCTTAGGGCGAGAGCGGGCAGTGCGGGGGTGTGCGTTCGAACCAGACGACGTGATGGTCTACCTAACATGGGCGACACACCCTCGGCGTGTGTAGGCTCAGAGGACATAGGAGGTCGTGGCCGGCATAATGGTGGCGTGGTCGTCGGCGCACAAAATATACACATGCATATACAATACACATACAATACAAATCCTTTGAATCAAACATGCATAATTTCCTATAGGATTTCCTATAGGATTTAATCCTACAAATTTCCTATAGGATTTAATCCTACAAATTTCCTATACAAATCCTTTGAATCAAACATGCCCTTACTTATATCCTCATGGGATGGCGACGGCGACGGCGAGGGTGGTGTGGGCGAGGGCGACGGCGAGGCAGACACGGATGCGGTCTCGTCTGGCGGTGCAAGTTAGCGGCGTTTAGGCGTGGCCTATGAGCTCAAGCGGCGAGACGCCTCCGCACGGGAAGAGAGCGAGGTGGTCATTAGGGTTTAGGCGTGGCTATTATAATATCTTTGCTATAAGCTATTTTATTTTACTCCACATGCTTCTAATTCACATGTGCAAGGATTAAGGCCTAGATCTTAGGAGTCGCGAGGCCGGAGGCGGTTCCAGGAGGGCGCCGCGCCATGGTCGGGGCTGAGCTCTGCCAAAGGCACGACCAAGGAAGACGGCCTGGATCAAGTGAGCTATGCCTGATTCAGGGGCCGCCCAGCCCAAGAATTTTTTCCTAATATCCCTTCATATTTGACAAATTTTGGGTAAAAATAACGATATTTGGCCCATTTGCCCCCAATAGTGGCCCAAAGTGTCTCCTTGGCCCATTTGCCCCCAATTGGTTGGCCCAAGCTCCGCCAAAGGAGTGGGAGGAGGCGCGGAACAAGGGGCCACGGCATGGCGAGTCGACGGTCATGACATGGCGGCCGCAGGCCGGGAAGGAGAGGGGCAGGTCGGTTGAGGCGGGTCCACGTGGAGTGCTAGATGTTCCGTGATGGAGTTCTTGTCGGAGCTTCTTGGACAACTTCGACTGGTCTTGGCGTCTCGCGCCCGTGGTCTTGTGGGGTCCTATAGAATCAGCCTTCGCGTTCCGGAAAGTCGATCGTGGTGGGTTGTCCTCTAGTTGGGTTTCCGGAGAGGCAAGGTCGCATGAGGCCGAGGACGAGGCAGGTCGCGAGCGACGCGCCAGATAGGGCTCACGGAGGTGGCGTGGACTCGCAGAGCGACGAGGGGTCGCGCGACCGACGACCGCCACCGGGCGCGGGCAGACGGCGAGGCGAGCGGACGCACGCCGGCGAGGAGGTCATGGTCGGGACGGTCGGCGACGGGGACGCGACCCGCAGCGGCGCTGGCTTAGGGCGGCCGGCTGAGCGCGATGCCGACTGCCGGGCGCGAGGCGGAGGCACGGGCAGGCAGCGTGGCGTGGCGGGCGGCGTACGCCGGGCGCGGAGGAGAGCAGGGGAGGCGGCCGGGCGAGGCAAGACGCGGTGCTCGCGAGGCGGGCGCCGCGTGGGTTCTCTGGGGAAGGAGGTCGCGCGCGCGGGGCGGGTCGAGGCTTTGCCGAGGCGAGGCGACGGAGAGAGGCGGAGCTCGCAGCGAGCTCGGCGGTCGGAAGGCGACGGCGGAGCGGTCGGGGCCGTCGCGGTGGTGCGGCGGAGCGGGTCGCGCGTAGCTCCGGCGGGTCGGAGAGGGCGGCGACGGCGCGAGCGGCGGGTCGGAGAGAGGCGAACCTCGGGCGGGCGGCGCTCGATCGATCTGGCTGCGATGGGAGGAATAAGCGGAGGGTGAAATAAATACCTTTAACACCGGTTCGTGGCGAACCGTGTTAAAGGGGCGTTCAAGATGAGTTATTGCCCCTTTAACACCGGTTCCAGCCACGAACCGGTGTTAAAGAGGGAACATCTGGAAACTCTTAACACCGGTTCGTGGCCGGAACCGTGTTAAAGGCGTTCACAAGATGTACCCCCTTTAACACGGTTCCAGTACGAACCGTGTTAAAGAATAAATCTTTAACACCGCCCACCACGAACCGGTTAAAGGGGTGTTTTCACACAAGATATTACCCCCCCTTTAACACCGGTTCGTGGCTGGAACCGGTGTTAAAGGGGGGGCATTTAATTCAGGGGCTTTTTTAATTCAGGGGCTTTTTTAATTCAGGGGCTTTTTTAATTCAGGGGCTTTTTTAATTCAAAATATGAATAATATATCATAATTTTCAGAAAAATAATATCTATCCATTCATGTAAATCATTTTATATTTACTTTACATGAAATTTTTTAAAATAAATAAACACTTATTTCATGCATTAAAGGGGCTTTTTTAATTCAAAAAATATGATATGAATTTAGAAAATTCATATCTTTTTCATTTCAACTCAGAAAAATATGAATAATATATCATAATTTTCAGAAAAATAATATCTATCCATTCATGTAAATGATTTTTATATTTACTTGACATGAAATTTTTTAAAATAAATAAACACTTATTTCATGCATTAAAGGGGCTTTTTTAATTCAAAAAATATGATATGAATTTAGAAAATTCATATCTTTTCATTTCAACTCGAAAAATATGAATAATATATCATATTTTTCATAAAAATAATATCTATCCATTCATGTAAATGATTTTTATATTTACTTTACATGAAATTTTCTAAAATAAATAAACACTTATTTCATGCATTAAAGGTGCTTTTTTAAGATATATAAAAGAACTAAAAATTAAGATACATGGCCAGATTAAGTAACAATCGGCCGAACTGGAACTGAAAATTAAGATACATAAAAGAACTGAAAATCAAGATACATGGCCAGATTAAGTAACAATCGGCCGAACTTGTTTCGGAATGTTGGAGTGATTTAGTCATGCTCCTGCCTACACCTGTAATACTCGCCACTGTAGTCGTCGTACTTCGGGCCGTCATCATTTCGCCGCCGGGTCACCGTAATTGAACCTCTCGGAGTACGCGTGGGCTGGACTTGAGGGTAGCGTGGGCTGGACTTGAGGGTAGCGAGACGGGGTTAGAGTCGGCGGTGTCATAGGCCATGACGCTGGAGAGTCCGACCGCGCCACCATAGCCGACGGCCGGCCTCGTTGAAGTTAGGAGGAGGTGGGCCGTCCTCCTCGTGCTGGCGGCGCCCTCTCATGCCGATCCACGAAGAAGGCTTCCCAAGTAGAGAAATAGTCGGGATGCCATCCGGGATTCCTCCGCTTCCGGCGTGAGCTCGAGTAGTAGTGGTTCGTGATGGCCATCCGGCGCCACACCTAGAGGACAGGAGGAACGGCACACCTCCGACGCCAAAGATCCAGCGGGGACACAGAGGCCGGGCGGGGGGTAGTTCGAGGCAGCGCCTCGCCTCCCAGGGGTTAGTGCTACGGTGGAAGCCATGGGAAAGAGTGATGAGGTTGCGAGATATGAGTCTAGAGATGTGCAATGACAATGGAGGCCAACCCCTACATATATATATAGTGAACTAGCGGGAAGAACTGGAGGAAGAATCTGGCGGGAAGAAAAATGGCGGGAAGAAAAATGGCGGGAAGAATGGCGGGAAGAAAAATGGCGGGAAGAAAAATGGCGGGAAGAAAAATGGCGGGAAAAATGGCGGGATGAACCTTTAGTCCGGTTGGAGACACCAACCGACTAAAGATGAATCTAGTCGGTTGGAGACACCAACCGACAAAACACGATCAACACTAATAATAGAGGTGAGTGCATGTCGACATTATGTCGCATGGCGTGTACCTTGTCCGGATGGTGTCACCAACCGGACTAAAGATGAACCTTAGTCCCGGTTGGAGACACCAACCGACTAATAATAGGTGAGTGTCGACATTATTTTGTAAGTGTCAACACTATGTCGAGCTGCTTGTACTATAAATAGGCATCCTTGTGAGTCCAGTCCTCCGGCCCGGTTTGAGGCAGGACACCACTACGGCCAGTTTCGAGATGCGACGAGCCAGTCCTCCGGCATCTCCGAGAAACTGGTCATAGAGGCACTCCTAATATGTGAAATTAGTTAGCTCCGGTGTATTGATCTAGTTAGACAAGTTACAAAGCTGCAAGATGGTTTTAGAGAGCAGGACACCACTACGGCCGGTTCGGGGAGATGCCGACGATCCTCCGGCATCTCCGAGCGGTCATAGAGGCACTCCCTAATATGTGAAATTAGTTAGCTCCCTGGTGTATTGATCTAGTTAGACAAGTTACAAAGCTGCAAGATCGTTTTCGAGAGCAGGGACACCACTACGGCCGTGTGGCGACCGTGCGTGGAGATATGCACACCACTAAAGCTGATCATGAACGGGGTTGAGGCGCGAGAAGGCGGCCATTGGTGGGTGTGCTCTCTTTCTCGCTTGAGGACTAGGAATACTGGGGCAGGCGCTCTACTGCAGCACGGTGTTTATAAATAGCAGGAGGGAGGAAGGAGAACGGACAACACATAAAACCAACTTCTTCTCATACTCCCGGTCCATCCACAAGACATGTATTAATATTAAAAACATGAACTAGAGTTACATAATATGAGCATGAACTTCTTGGCATATGCCCTTCCTTATGATCGCTTCAGTCGTAACCATGGAGCATCTTCTTTACTTAACGGAATGCTTGGGTCAGTTTTCCTTTGTGAAGGGCGGAATTTCATCAAACTTATTATAATCTTCGACATGTCCTGTCTTGTCCTCGATTCCCACGATGTTTCTTTTCCCGAAAGAACTATGTGACGCTTTGGCTCATCATATGATGTATTCGTTTGCATATTTTTTTCTTTTTTTGGTCCGGAGGACATGTCCTTCACATAGAAAACCCGAGCCACATCATTGGCTAGGACGAATGGTTCTCTAAGTTCTTCATAAGATTGTTGAGATCCACCGTTGTCATTCCGCACTTCTTGTCTACCTCAACCCCTCCTCCTGTTAGCTTGACCCATTTGCATCGAAACAAGGGACCTTAAAATTAGGTCCATAGTCAAGTTCCCATATCTCCTCTATGAACCCATAATACGTGGTCTTTTGCCCATTGTCTTCTGCATCAAGCGGACACCACTGCTTTTGGTTGGTGCTCTTTTATCTTGGCCTATCGTGTAAAATGTATTCCCATTTATCTCGCCTTGGAAAGTACATACATCGAAGACGGTGTCACAGCCAACAAGTACACTGATCCCCAACAGGTGTTATTCGTGAGAAGTCTTTGCAGCCAGCCGCCAAAACTCGCCATGTGTTCACTTATAATCCATTCATCGACCGCCCGGTGTTTGAGGCGTATTAAATTCTTGTGTTCATTGATATACGGGCAACCAAGATAGATCTTTGTAAAACCGTGTAGTGTGCTTGATTGAGAGAATGCCCGTCCCTACATATCATTGCTTTACATCCTAGGGTGCCTTTTCCACAGTCTCCCTCATGTCGTGATTCGGAACACCAATCGCCTTAAGGTCGAATAAAATCAACACGAACTCAATGACCTCCTCATACATAGCCCTTGGAGATGCTTCCTTCGCCTAGCACGGTTATGAACATATTTCTTTAAGACTCCCATGTACCTCTCAAAGGGAACATATTGTGTAGAAATACAGGACCGAGAATGGCAATCTCTTCTACTAGGTGAACCAGAGATGCGTCATAATATTGAAGAAGGATGGTGGGAACACCAACTCAAAGTCGACAAGACATTGGGCCACATCTGCTTGTAACCTGGTAGGCTTTCGGATCGATTACCTTCGAGATATTGCATTGAGGAATGCACATAGCTTCACAATGGGTACTCGAACATTTTCGTAGAAGCCCCTCAATGCAATCGAAGCAATTGTGTCATAATCACGTGGCGATCATGAGACTTCGGTTTTGGAATTTTTTCTGCCATATTTATTATTCCCTTTATATTCGACGAAGCCGACGGGACCTTGATCGCTCGGACATTCAAAAAGATTTCCTTCTCGCTTTGGTAAGAGCGTATGGCGGGAGTTAAGTGGCATCGTTTACCCTTCTCGTTCTCGGATGCATAGGCTCTTCAGGCCTTGACGTTGCTGGTCTTGTCGTGCTTCCGGTGTATCTTTTGTCTTCCCATACACTCCTAGAAAGCCTAGCAGGTTCACGCAAACATTCTTCGTCACGTGCATCACGTCGATTGAAGAGCGGACCTCTAAGACTTTCCAATAGGGTAGGTCCCAAAATATAGATTGCTTCTTCCACATGGGCGCGTGTCCGCATCGTCATTGAACAGATAGACTGTCAGGACCTTTTCCAAAGATTACTTCTAGGTCCTTGACCATACCAAATACCTCCTCACCGATACGGAGGACAGGCTTCCTCCGGGGTTCTGCCAGACGTTTGAAATGCTTGCCTTTCTTTCTTCTTTGGATGCGAGTTCGAAGAAATCGGCGATACCCTAGGTACACAACCTTCTTACATTTATCCAAATATACACTTTCAGTATCATCTAAAAGTGTGTGCATGCATTGTATCCCTTGTTTGTCTGCCTGAAATGTTACTAAGAGCAGCCAATCATTGATGGTTCAAAAGCAATGCTCGTAGGTCAAATGGCTCCCCTTTGTGCTCATCCCACATACGTACACCTGGTTTGGCCCACAGCTGTAAAAGTTCTTCAACTAATGGCCTTAGGTACACATCAATGTCGTTGCCGGGTTGCCTCGGGCCTTGGATGAGCACTGGCATCATAATGAACTTCCTCTTCATACACAACCAAGGAGGAAGGTTATAGATACATAGGGTCACGGGCCAGTGCTGTGTTGCAGCTCTTCTCACCAAAAGGATTCATGCCGTCTGACTTAGACCAAACCTTAAGTTCCTTGCGTCACGTGCAAAGTCCGGGTACTCTCGCTCGACTTTTCTCCACTGTGACCCATCAGCGGGGTGTCTCAACATCGCGTCTTTCTTACGGTCTTCAATGTGCCATCGCAACAACTTGGCATGCTCTTTATTTCTGAAGAGACGTTTTAACCGTGGTATTATAGGAGCATACCATAACCTTGGCGGGAACCTTCTTCCTAGGGGCCTCGCCCTCAACATCGCCAGGATCGTCTCGTCGATCTTATCCGCTTGATGCTGGTGCATACCGGCATGCATCCAAATTCTCGTACTTCTCACCGCGGTAGAGGATGCATCATTAATGCAGGCATGTATCTTACGCACGTCTAATCCTAGAGGGCGCACAACCTTCTTTGCTTGGTATGTCGTCAGGGCAACTCATTATTTCTTGGAAGAAGATTCTTCATTTTTACCAACAACTTTGAAAATGCTAGTCGGTCACACCATTCTCTGCCTTCCATTGCAGCAAATCCAGTGTGGCACCTAGCTTTTGTGGCCATCTTCGCAAGTTGGATACAACAATGTTTTGTGATCCTTTAACATCTGCTCCAGCTTCTCCTTCTCCTGTTCAGTTTCACATTCTTCCTTTGCATCGAATGGCCCGACCAAGATCGTCATCACGGGCCCATCGCTCCCTCTTGATCTTCATTATCTACCCCGTTCGGTATCATCATATTCAGGATACATATTATGATAGTTTTCATCATCCTCTTCTTCTTCGTTGTCTTCCATCACAACCCCTTTTTCTCCGTGCTTGGTCCAACAATTATAGCTGGGCATGAAACCAGATCGAAGCGGTGGGCGTGAATGGTTCGTATTTGAGTAGTCTTTCTTGTTCGACGTGAACACACGGACAACACATAAAACCATTGTGACCACGGTTTGCATTAGCCACGATGAAATTTTGGAGGCCCGTAATGTACTCGGAAGTGCGGCGGTCACCGTACATCCATTGCCGATTCATCTGCATTAATATGTAGTATATATCAAAAATAATAGGGAGATGACCATTTATATATATAGTACATCAATGACACATGAAACTATAGTTGCCGACCTCGACCGAGACGGAAGAGCAACAAGAAAGCTTATTTTGAGCTCTCGGGCATTTCACGAACACCTCTAGTGCATATGAAAAAAACACAAACTAGCACTCTTCACACCCTCTTGCTAGGCTCCAAAATGTGAAAAATGGAAGAGTGGGGTGTGTGTGGGCTGGGGTGGTGTCTTATAGCCCCCTTTAACACCGGTTCGTGCCGAACCGGTGTTAAAAGTCTTGTAACCAGGTGGAGGGACCTTTAACACCGGTTCGTGGCACGAACCGGTGTTAAAGGGGGGGCTCCTTTAATGCCGCAGAGGCCACGCTGGTACGGCCCCCCCTTTAACACCGGTTCGTAGAAGAACCGGTGTTAAAGCCCATTTTCGGGATCAACAAAAGCCCGCGTTTCCACTAGTGTACCATTGTCCCCTTATAGAACGGTCATGTTTATTAACCGATCGTGATGTCAAATGCGTGGAAACAAAAATAAGAGCCAGTGTAACGTGATATCCGATGATGGCGTGCAACTAGCAAACTCTTTGTGCTACGTGTACGCTCATCGTACAGGTGGATGCAACCGCAACGGCTAAGGGGTCTGTTGAGTCTTTCCTCGCAAGCTCAGCTTGAGCGACATCTGGCACGACAATTTAATCGTCAAGCCCATTCGTGTACACACAAAGCGCTACCATCATTAGGAAGCCCTCTTCTCTTCGCCGGTGGGTTATTCCTATTTTTATCCCTTCTGCTTCAAACCCTTTCACTAGAAGCATACAACACTACGCTCTCTCCTTTTGAGCCTCCGAAAAACACAATACATGTTTACAAACAAAGAGCATGGCTTTGAGCCACCGCCATCATGTTGGCCGCACGAATATCCAAGGAGGCGCGGAAGGGTACAATTTTCATTCTAATTAACACCGTCGTGTGTCTCAAGACGCCACCACACGCCAAATTGTTTCTGTTGCCTCCAAGTTCCATAGCACGCGTATTCGGCATGCGAGCGCAAAGAGCAACAAGGTCTATGGGAGTGTATCATAGCTAGCCACATCGGCCCAGCCCGAGCCCTCTGTGGTCCATAAGCAAACCAGTCGCCCCCCCTTACAGGAGCTCTGCCCCTAGCCGAATGTGGCATCGCACAAGGTCCCGGTGATGCAATTGAAGGAACTCTTGTAGATAATCGAACCCTCAGATGTCCCACTAGAGGTCCCTCGAAACGTCTTGGAGAATCGTCGGTGAGAAACCGGACCCTTTGAGGTCCATAGGAGGTTGTGCCGACCTAGAAGCCTCGCATAATACGCTACGTCGAATCAAAGGAGTACGCAGGCCCGGAGACGACGGAAGTTGGTTCGACAACGAGTGTGCCCATGGGCCCGCCTACAAGTTCTGCCGCTGATTTCTTTTTTTTCTTTATTAATGTGTGCTTTCGTCCACCAACACACGGGCATGCTTCATCTCTAAGATGTTATGATGTTATGTTCATGCAAACCTTATGTTATCGTGCATCTCCGTTCATTTCTCACACGATGTGTTCATTGATGTTGGTTTGGCTGTTTGTCGTGAGCCCGTTGGTCCGCTCAGTATTACCTACATCTTTGAACTTATATGGTTATAGTCTTTAGGTCATGCTGAACGAGCGATTTTCCTAACAACCGTTCATGAATTTTTAAACGCCATGCTCCGGGGATGGTGATAGGCTCTAGTTGTAAGAGAAAATATCGTTGTAGATGTCTCCCACTGATTTCTTTTTGAATATAAGAAAAAAATAAGTAAATACGACGTCGACATAGAGAATTCTTGTTAATAATTATGAACCCGTACATTTACAATGGGTACATATTGGATTAAATATGAACACGATTCGGTTTCATCTTTCCATGCCTTTCGCCGGTGCACCATAAGAAAAAAATGCAAAGCGGTGATGGAGGAAAGGACAAAAGTGTCGCATGTTGTCTTCGTGCAACCGACAGCGCGCGAACAACAGCTAGTTCATGCCATTCCGACAGCCAATTCGCGCCAAAGAGAAAAGGTGGGTATCCTAGCTACTCTTTTTGCGTCCGTTCCAACAGCCAGTTCGCGCCATTCCGATGGCTAGCGCACGCGCGTTTAAACAGCTAGGCATTACTTAACAAATGAACACCATTTAATTTATTTTTCTTTTGAAAAGAAACACAGATATATTTCGTGGCGTGTTACAATTTATATATTTTTTCCCACATCCCACAACCATGGCCTCACACCCTTCCAATTTTGACAAACGTACTCCCAAATAGAAATGGATAGTACTTACTCCAGCCACCACATTAAATGAAACTATTAATTGTGCTAGCTGTAGATAGCTTGCCCAACGGTCTCTTTCCCGTTCTCAATCAGATCTGAGACAATATAAGGAGGGGCTGACAGAGCGAGAGGAGAACGTCGAGGAGAGCTGTGCCAAGGATGAGAGGCTTGCTGATCACAGACGAGGGGATGGAAGTGGAAGTACCGAAGAACGTCGAGGAGAAGGTGGAAGAGGATGTAGAGCAGCCACCAGATTGGCTCCCCGATGGCTGGATATAGTGGCGTTAGAGTTTTCATTAAAAAGTATTTTCATAATATGTATTTGCATATTAACTATTTGTTTGCATGCATATCCAAGCCTTTAAATGGATTTTATTATGTCATAGAAATATTATTACAACTTAACTTTGATGGTATGTATTGTTTAATTTGCATACAAGGTGCAAATCCAGCACAATGGTTTGCATGCAAAACGAACAAACTCGAGAATTTTCCTAACTCTCAATGAATATGGTGTTTATAACTGCCCACTGTTGAGGTGATGATGAAGGATTGTTACCAGCGGTTCATGCAACTTTCTACATGTGAAATAGCATTAAATGTAAATGATCGGATGTGAATTAAGAAAGCAGTACATGTTATGTTAACATAACATTCATGGGTCATATGAGAAACACAACTTATGTACAGATTGACATCAAAGTCAAACAATAAAATTCACTCATATCATACAGCAATTTTCATCAGATTATAACATTTTGCATATATTTTTTGCAGTTTTATGTTCACCCTGCACTAGGAGTACGACTAATGTCTAAACAAGATGTACTACTGTATGTTAAGGAAATGAATATCAATGTATGCGACACAGATGGACAATGCAACATAGACTCTCGAGATAATGTGTATTTCTTACTATCACTATTTCCGCTACATAACGAACAATTTATGTCTTAAATGATGTGACATTATAAATATATTTTGTATACTTATATTGTAGATTCTAGCAGAGGTGGAGTTCAACCCACCTGGGTTGCCACCAGGATGGGTCAAAGAAATAGTATACAGAAAAACAAAGCAGGGGATAAGGAAAGACCCGGTATAAAAAAATGAGAATTAAAACCTTCCCTTTTGTTGATTTTTTTATCTTCTGATCATTATTAATTGTGCAGTACATGACGGATCCTGTTAGCAATTATACCTTTCGTGCTATGAGGGCTGCACTTCGCTTCCTTGAAAGTGGGGAAGTCACAAAACACCAATTTTTTCAGAAGACAAGTGTCCATGACTTGTACTCCTTTGAAAAATCTGCTGATTTGGTAATTGATTTTTCAATATTGGATATTATGCTAGTAATATTCCTTACTAATAAGGTGCCTCTTTCTAGAGCTGCTTTTTTAATCGGATAGAAAAGCCACACAATTATTGTATCTTTTCTAAAAAAAAATATGCTTAAGTATCCATAATTTCGTAGACCAAAGTTGTAACCATAAAGTATAGCACAAGTTTAGTTCATATTTGCACACACGGAAAAAACATTCATCGTACTATATTCAAACATATAATATACTTTCTGTTTTACCACACGGAAAACCGAAAGTTTACGATATGTTTGAATAACAGAGGGTTAATCCTCCCTTCCGTGGGCATGCAAACTACAATATTATTTTTTCGATTGAAATAGTACAATGTTAGTTTAGTTGTATAGAAAAAACACATTTTCTTCAAACGGATATGCCTAATTTGTTCAAGCTTCGGATAACCTATATTAGACTAAAGACATTGAATAGTGTTGGTTTTCTCTATTAATGTGCTAATTCTTTAATTGTGACTTTGAAGAGTTTATTAAACTTACAACAAGAGCGGTGGCTACTGGGCTTGCATTTGTTACTTAGACCCTACACGATATGATGATTGAATTATAACTTGTAGGCTTAAAATAATGACACAACTTACACTTCTTAGGCAATTCACAATTAAGAATATTCCAAATAGTTTGACAAACACATGATAATTTTTGAATTCTAAGCTTACCAACATGAAGATTTCTATAACCTCGTTAAACTTCCCATTTTTGTGTAAAAATATATAATTATTTTGGCATACATGTATTACTATATATTGCATACATTTAAATGATTATTTTTGCAGCATGAGAGTTTGCGCAAGAGACTAACAGAAAAGAGGAAGGATGCCAAAACACCTACAAGTTCACCAAAGCCTAGAGGATCAACACTCACGAAGAAAAATAACTGTATTGGACAAACATCATATACAAGTAAGTTCCTTCTTATCGTTGATATGGTAGCCTTTTTATTCATACATATGTTGCACACATTCACTTCTTTAGGCTCTTCTATCCTATCTAGTATTGCTACTTTTCTCATGTTACCGAGAATAAAAAAATCACCTTATGTTGTCAGAACATATGTAGCTCCACAAGTAAGAACATCGATAAAACAAATACTTCAGGCACACTACTACATTTTATTCTAGTTAATCATATGCTTTATATGTGAATGTGTTGCTCAATAGTACAATTTGTTTTCTTCATATATCTCATGGTATCCGTTAGTACTCTAGTCTAATAGAGTAATCCCTTTGGTACTTGGGACTTTCCTCTTTCCTTTTTGTCATGTCATGAGTTTCTCCTTAATTAAAATATGAGGAAAATCTTTTTCCTCCGTTCAAAAAAATATATGAATACATTTTTCACTCGGACTTTATATTATCAAATATGTGCCTTTTATAAGTTCTTTATGTTACACTATATGTTGATTGCAATTCTCATTTTTATCAGTTCAGACTTTTGGTTGTGTTGGCTAGTATATGAAGCTTGACATGGTACCAGAGCATAAGGTCTCAAGTTTGAGTCATGACTATCGTTATTTGTTAAAAATTGTGGGTAGCCCCCTTTATGTCCATGTATAGATCTCTTAACCCACACGTGATATTCGCGGGCCATCGCTTTCTTCCGATTACACATGTTGACTTGTCTTATGGTCACACGTGAGAGGGTGTATGTGGATTGCACTAGCCATTTCTATTAATTCGGACTTTGGTTTTGTTAGCTAGTGCATGAAGCTTGACACCTTAATGTCTTTATATGCATTTTTTCTAAACATTAGATAAATATTTGATGTTAGTATATTATCTTCACGTCAAGTGACCAAATTGTGCGTACAATCTATTTCCAAACCAAATGTTGACCTTTCGATCCATTTGACTTTATTCAATATAATATTACAACTACATGCAAGCATTCTTGTCCATAGTTTTGAGAAGTAGAAAAACATGCATGTTTTCTCTTGAAAAAAACCATGGGTTGGATCTTAAATCTTTAAACACAACATTAACATCAATACAATAATATTAGCCTTTTATCTATCTACCTAATGCTAGTACACATTGTTTTTTTTGCGAAAATAGAAGACTAAATAAAATACATATTCGTTCGGAAAAATAAAAATTGTTCAAGTCTATGATTGGCATAGCTGATCTTAAGATTACATTTGCATGTCCTTCCAAGTAACTTTTTTTTGCTGGTACAGCCGAGGACGCTGACACGGACAGCTCTACAGACTCGGTTTCAAGTGAGCACCAAAACATTAGGAACAAAAGCATCGAGAATAAAAGGGGACATCCAAGCTCCTCTGAGTCTATCAAGCGTCCAAGAGGGAGGCCACCCAAAGTGCGGGATCAAATGGATGGAACACAAAGAAGCCTACGAGCTAAAGAGAATTCAAACAACATAATATCTAATTAAGCAAGGAATGAAAGGGCATGAAGCGAGGGCACAAACTATAGAAATCAATTGCTTTAGTCCCAAGTAATATTTAGTGAGAACGTTGTTCCATTTTGTTCGTACAACTTTGTTATGTAAACAACTTCCATTTGGAGTTAAGCTTGCTACGTAAAGAACTTCCATTTTGAGATGGGAACTCCGACATATACTCATTTTGTTCTGGTACCTTCTGTTTAGCCACATAGTTAGAGAAGCATGATTGCATCATAATTTATGATTCTTAAATGTTGCTGCATGGAGAAACCATAAATATTTCTCAAGAGAAGGAGAAGTCTGGTGCCCCTCTCCCTCTCTCCTTTCACAGGATAGAGCTAGTAAATGAGAGGAAACGTCGGAGGGGAGCAAGCCGTAGAGACGAAGCCATCAAAATCTATAGCACATCAAACATGTACTAGGTTGGTTCTTGGTGGATGCAAGGTACAATCGCCTCCACTAATTAAGAAATATGGTTATGCTTAGTCTTTTTCTTTTACTTGGATCGGAACTTCATATTTCCATTAAATAGGCTCAGTTGACTCGCTGGCCAAAATAGTGGTTACAGCCTCCGGAACATAGTCCAACCAAATTACACGAGGTTCCTCTTGAGCAGAACGAACCGGTACCTGAACTCCTGAAAGCTCTCAAGAAAGGCGACCTTGGTCTAGCTGCCGCTGCCACGACGCTGCTTTCTGCCGTCTTGCTTCGTCTGGGCGTTTGTACTACTCATTCTGACTTCAAGTTCCGGCAGGTGTGTCCTTGTCGCTCCGGTTGATTTGCTTTTCCCATGTACCTGGCTCCAGTGCGCTCAGGGTTTTGTTGTCGGGTGATGCAAGTTAATATCTCACACGGAAGTGCCTTTCTAATTGGCTGCATCTTGGGATTTTTATGGAAGTAACCTTGTTGATGCTTTCCTGGTATGACTAAATAAATGTACTCCCTCCGTCCGAAAATAAGTGAGTTGGATTTGTTTAAATTTATTGTATCTCCACATTGAAACGTGTCTAGATACGTGCGAATCAAAACAAACGGAGGGAGTAGAAGATTGCCATGCGATGAGCTTGGAGGTTAACCCCGGCCTGTTCGATTGGATGTACAACCCTTGGATGATCTGGCCAGACCAATGGAGATTACATATCCTTGAATTGTCACGGTTGTCCGAAAAGCCACAATTCGAAAGCTTGCAGTCTTGTCCAAACAAACATTCCAAATTTTGTTCCTCTCTGTGAATCTCGATAGAAAAGTGACAAGGATGAATAGGCGCCTTTGTCTCATCTGTTTTGCTGGATGTGATAGTGATTGCGTGAGCGGGTGGTGGCCCTGCCGTGGCATGGAATTTTCGTATTTGAAGTAAAGGAAATAACAGCTCGATACATAAATGCACAAGTACTTAAATGTGCATCAACTCCATTGTGGCGTTCTGACTTTCGTCTATGGGAAACCGAGGATGGATCATCGGCATCACATGTTGTACGTCTTGTGTGTGATGAGAGCGATATCGGCACTGCCGTGGTTTGTAGTAGGTGACTTTAACGAAGCGTCATGGCAATATGGGCATCTCTCAGCCTAACCTAAGCCAGGGAGCTAGATGGTGGAATTCCGGGATACTATGATGTTATACGAATTATAGAACTTGGGCTTCCAGGGGATGCCTTTCACATATGATAGTAGGCTACCTGGAATGCAAATATAAAAGTACACCTTGATCGACCCTTGGATGATAATAGGTGGCGAGATATTCTTCGGATGCTTTTGTGGTGCACCTAGTCTCCCCTTGCTCTAACAATTGTCCACTTTTGGTTAAATTAGAGAGGGAGAGTATACCTGTACTAATCTATAAATGCAAACGATATGAAATCATGTGGGAGAGTGAACATTCGTCGCATGAGGTCAAGTCTATCACCTGGCAGGATCAAGGGCCAAGAGCCGACCTTGGTGATACTAATGAATCTTTGAAGAAGGTGATGGATGTATTGCATGCAATTTGGAAATAAATTTTGGATTTATCTCACATCAGGTGCAGGCTGGAAGATTTATATAAGGACAATGCGCATATGTTGGAAATTCGTTCTACCTTGGATGCTATGTACCGTGTATCAAGGAAGGAGAGCGCAACACCAAATTATTTTATAGGAAGGTAGTTTGGCATGCTAAAAAAAAATAGAATTGCATCACTTATAGATCAAGATGGTGTGGTTTAGGATTCTCCTAGTGATATGGAGAGAGGATGGTCATGTCTTATTCAAGCCAGTATACACATGTGACTTATCCACGGGCTTATAGCTCCCATGCGACGTCTTTACGTGGAATTAGAAGGAACACGACATCGTTAAAAAGAATAGCTCGCATGTGACACTTGTGAGGCAGCTAATAGCCTAGGGCCACACGGGCCATAAAACGGTCGTTAAGGACACATTTAATTTTGTTCCAAGATTAAGGTTAAGCCAAACCGGTCGGTTGGGACAGCCAGTCAAACCAACCGCTTCTGACCGAGAGCGCGCGTCACACTGACTGTAGCTTCCCCGACGGCGGCGGCGGACCTCACCCATCGTTCTCGGCGCCGCCGCCAGCGTCAGGGCAATTCATTTAGGCGACGGCGCTTTCGTTCGACGGCGAAGGTGGTGAGTGCCATTTGAAAGCTAATTCCTCTTCCATTCTTATCAATTCGAGATCTGAGCGTGCCCATTGATGCTAGATTATGGAGGCGAGGGTGTGCTGAACGGGGCGAGTGGGAACAAGATGGAGCATGGAGAGGGGACTTCTAATCGACATATCTCGTATCTCTACACTTAATTTCTCTAAGGTTGAGCTCTTTGTTCGCTTCCGCTAGCTCACAGTGCCCGCAAAAAACAGGGGAGACGATGTTGTGCGCCAAACCTTCGAATTTTGCATCAATTTCTTTCCCTCTAGGGTTGTTTTAGTTGATGGCAGCACGTAGCTCATTGAGAGAGACACGGTTGTTAAATGGGAGGTGGAATTAGAACATGTTGATCTCCAAGAGCTAATAAACATGGGAGAGGAGGCGGTGAGGAAAATGGTGAAAAAAATTGGGGATAGTGTGGTTTGGGGGCCAAAGCAAGAAGTTTCTTTGTTACGATTTGATGATTGCAAATGTGACTATGTTAGGGTTGATACATGGGAACATATAGTTGATGAAATCGATGAGCGAAACGGTTGGACAAGCAAAACTGATCTGTTTTTAGCAGAGCTCATTGATCTGAAACCTGATTCGAGGGTTGGATATGTGGCCTCGAAGCTGGCTGCTCAGATGGTCGAGGATGATTGGGCTGCACAAAGGCAAGTAATGCCTATACTTATTGAGTTGGAAGTGTTAACAGTGCAGGATGATGCTAATGCACAAGGGGAGGCTGCAGATGCTAATGCACAAAGGATTGTAACTGTTGATTGGAATTCAGTTGAGATACATGACTGGACTGATTTGGTCATTGTACCAATAGATGACATTGAAATGGCAAAGCTTTTTGGCATTCCTATAGATGACAGAGACAAGGAGAAGAAGAGGGATGAAGCTGAAAATGATGGTGACAACCATTTAAGAGATGAAGAGGCAGATTTAGATCTAGAGTTGTTGGAAAATGCTGCAGTTCATATAGATGATGCACATGATGATGAGCTAGTAATATTTTATGACAAAGAGGACCTAGTTATTGAAGTTTGGAGATTGTTTCCAAGCAGGGATGAATTCAGGATGTGTTTCAGGACATATGCAGTCAAACGTGAGTTTGCTACCAAGTCTATGTGGACTGATAAAAAGAAGTTCTATGCAAAATGCATAGGTTATGATGGTGGTGCCAAGCCTTGCAAGTGGTATATATCTGCTAGACGCCAACCTGATGGAAGGACAATAAGAGTGAATTAAATTCCAAAACCTTATACTTGCATTACAAGTTCTCAAACAGTTACAAAGATGACATCACAATTATGGGTTGCCGAAAATATCAAGCCCATTTTAGCTACAACACCAAACAACACTACAAAGAAACTGAAAATAGACTTGGAAAAGCAGTACCCCATTAAGCTGAATTATACTACAGTGTGGAAGGCAAAGGAAAGGGCAATGAAAGAGCTATATGGTGATTGGGCAAATACCTTTCGAATGCTTTATAACTTCAAAGAAGAAGTAGAGAAAAGGTCACCTTGCAGTGTTGTGGAGATAGATACTGAGGTAACATCTGATGGGAAAGTCTTCTTCTCTAAATTCTTCATGGCTTTAAAGCCTTGCATCGATGGCTTTAAAGAAGGGTGCCGTCCATATTTGAGTATAGACTCATCTTTCTTGACTGGAAAGTGGAATGGTCAACTAGCAGCATGCAATGCTTTAGATGGACACAATTGGATGTTCCATGTAGCTATTGGCATGTTTCAGCCTAAGACAGAGGCATCATGGACATGGTTCATGATGCAGTTGAAAAGATGCATAGGGCCAGTCTCTCCATTGGCAGTGCACACAGATGCATGTAAAGGTTTAGAAAATGAAGTGAAGATTGTTTTCCCTCATGCTGAGCAGAGGGAGTGCTTCGGCCATATGTGGATGAATTTGATCAAAAAATTTAGAGAAGATGATTTTGGACGCATGTGGATAGCAGCAAGATCTTACACCAGACAGACACATTCATATCACCTTGAGAAGATTAAGGTGGCATGCTCTGAGGAGGATAGGGTCAAGTTTTGTACATGGTTGGAAACCTACTATTCTATTTTATGGTACAGGTCAGGTTTTAACACTGCCATCAAATGTGATCATATCAACAATAATTTGGCAGAAAGTTTCAACAACAAAGTGAAGGAGTTAAAAGACTTGACTGTCCATGACATGGTTGACTAGATCAGGATCATGATCATGAGGTTGTGGGAATTGAGAAGAAGGCTTGGTGATGTTCTTCAAGGAGATAAGCTTCCTGATGTTTTGCAGCATGTGGTCAACAGGAGCAGAAATCTTAAACATTTGCGTGTTGAGAAATCCTCATTGTGGGGTGCTGAAGTCAGAGATACAAAGACTGGCAGGAAGCATGTTGTTGACACTCAATTGCATGAATGAACATGCCTTGAGTGGCAACACACTGGGAAGCCTTGTGAGCATGCCATACTTTTCTTGGCCTCCAAACACAAGCTAAATATGCACCCATATTTGCATGAGTATTATTTTGTAGCAAAATTCAAGGCTACATATGGAACACCAATTCCAGCACTTACATATCAGTCTCAGTGGCCTGAAGTGGACATTCAGTTCTCCTTGTGTCCTCCTTTGATGAAAAGAAAGGCTGGCAGGCCCAAGCAGAGTAGATTCAAGGATTGGTTTGAGAAAGGTGGGAGCAGCAAGAAGGGAAAGAAAGATGCCAAGCGTAAAAGGGCCCAAAAAGGTAACAAGAATAGATGCAAACTCTATGAAGAACTTGGACACCAAGCTGGCTCTACCAAGTGCAAATACACTGCTGAAAAGCCAAAGTATGTTTGTCTTGGTGTGGAACACGGCAGAGCCATCGGGGATGGCAAATAAGGGACACACGGATGCATTCGGTGGCTCACGCAACGGGTTGGGCATGGTGCACTGCAAACACAGGGACGTACCCAGGTTCGGGGCCCTCCTGGCGAGGTAACACCCCTACTCTTGCAAGATGAACTATGTATGGGAGCTTGATGCTCAATACAGATGCTCCTTGAGCTATTTCCTTAGCTACTATCGGTGGCTAGAGGAAGATGGGAACTAGATGCTAACACTTCTCTACTTCTATCGTTGCCTACTTAGGACCCTGGATCTGCCCTCCCTTATATACTGGTCTGGGGGCAGATTACAGATCGGGTCATAGGGTTTATGTTTCGATATGGGTTTACAGGACAGGGCCTGCTGCAGGGCCTAGCCGGTGGGCCAGGACCCAGTCCACCCTTCTTTTAGCGTCATCCTTCTCTTTAGTGGTCACCTGGGCTTCCTTTGGGGTGTCACCCTTGCTTTAACGGTCACCCGGACCGCTTTCGCCAATCCATCCGACCGTCTCGCTTTATCTTCGTCGGGTAGCACTACTCATGAAGGCATGCCAGCTTCCTTGATGAAGAGGAAGATCCAGAAGCGTACCCCGCACGGAGCGTTAGTCCTTCCGTGCTCTCCATTCGAATCCGAGGTGAGCCGGGTGGGAACGGCCACCCGAACGGTTCTCTGGGCCACCGGCTAGACGGGCCAGCCGGGAAGGTTATAAGCCCAGCTGGGCTTGCTTGCTAGTCGGCTAGAGTCGTCTTTCCTAGGGGCCAGACGGCCTGCATCTTCTAGAGCCGGCCTACTTATGCCTGGCTTTCCCCACCCAGGGGTTATCCCCCTGACACTAGTCCCCGAGCACATATGGGCTTGGCCGGTGGGCAAGACCTTCCGTGCTCCTTCCTGTCCTGAGAGGGTTGCTTTATTTTCACCGGCTGCGAATTTTGCTTTTGCTTTCTGGCTGGAGTTAACTGGCTGCGGAATCGATGGCCGTCCACTGGGTGTAAACAGCGAAGACAGGTACCGGCTGGCGGAGCTGACAACGAAACGTTTGGCTATATGACGTCGTTGATGTAGTCACCCATGACTGTGGCTCTAGCGCATGTCGCGTCAGTTTGACTTCTGTGTCGCTGCGTCAGTTTTTGGCAACTGCACACGCAAACTTTCCGCAGCGTTTCCTCGGGACAAGTGCGCATGCCTCGTCTCCTGCTGCCCGTGGATCTTTTGTGGCAGTTACGACGACGCAGAGGATCTGGAGCCGAAGCGTCGCGCGGCTGTGGTTCCGTGACGCCACGCGTCGGGCAGAAGCCGAAGTGGCGACGATGCCGCTTGCGGGGATAAACAGAGCTCTGAGGGGGATCGGTTCCCACACTTGTCCATCCTCCGGCTCATCTTCTCCTCGTGCTCCAGCGTTCCTTGTTCTTGCGCGCCCTCTCCTTGACGCTGCAGGCCACTTTCTTTCCGCCCGCCACGGCCTCCTCCTCTTCCGAGATGCTGCCAGAGCAGCGCGGCGGCTGGTGCGTGTCCTTCGTGACCGACGAGCTCATAAAAAAGTATCGGCGGGGGAGGTTTCTAACTTCGTCGATTCTTGTGAAGCACCGGTTTACGCCGGAGGGGGAGCGGGTGCGGAACCCTCGGTCGGGGGAGCGTGTTGTATTCCTCACGCACTTCGCGTGCGCCTTCGGCCTCCCCGTCAGCCCGTTCCTCCTCCAGCTCTTCCTCTTGTTCGACCTCCAGCTTCATCACCTGGGCGCCAACGCCATGGCGCAGCTGTCGCATCACGCGGCCTGCTGCGAGTCGTATCTTGGGGTGTGGCCCGAGGTGGCGAACTTTCTCTAGTTCTTCCACTTCAAGGCCCAGAACATCACCAAGGGTGGCTCGCTGACGCGGACGGGCTGTTGCGCCGTCTATCCGCGGTTCGAGCTCCCCGACACCGTCAAGCTGTGGCAGCGCTCATATTTCTATGTGAGCAATGCCACGGAGATTGACTGGATCTGCCTTCCTCCTTTTGCCGATGTTCCCTCGACGCAGAAGGCCTGGACGACGAAGAGCATGGTCGCGGTGGCGGACCGCGATCGGATGGCCGCCCGGCTGGAGACGATGGTGGGGACGGAGAGGCTCACCGCCCGGGACATCACCTTGTCGTGGATGGTGCGCCGCGTGCTTTCGCTGCAGAAGCGATCACACAAGATGTGCCATCTTTCGACCGCCAATGATCCGACGAGGACGCCGCGGAAGGATATGCCCTACCAGGACCTGCAGAACTGGATCTCCATGATCTCCAAGTTCTTCATTGAGGCCAACTGGGCATACTCCTGCCCCCGTACCATCGCGGCCTTATGCCCCTCTTTTTGATTAGTTGTTCACAGCGCAGATGGCTGAGGATGGCATGGGTGACTTCCCGCTTCCGTCCTTCTTGGAGGACAGGAAGCCGAAGAAGTACCCCCAGACGGAACCCGAAGGGTTTCCCGTCCAGGCGGATGACGGCCCCTCAGATCCTCATGGTATGTTGCTGACCGTAGCCTTTTCTTTCCCCTTTGTTCTTGAGGTTATGGTCTTTACTCTTTGCCTGTGCCGCAGTCGATGTCACCGACGAGGAGGGTGGCCGAGTGAAACCCACGGCGAGAGCCCGGGGAAAGAGGGCGACACATGTTGCCGCTCCCGCTCCAGTTGAGACGAAAAAGACGCGCCGAGGGTGTTAGGTTGTTGCTCCACCTTTCGTCGCTGGGTTAGTATCTCTCTTGCCCTTGCTTGCCACTCTGCTGTTTTGCTTGTTTCTCCTTTGACTCTTCGTTCCGCGTAGCGAGGCCATGGTGCTTGGCGATGGTGGTTTCACCGTCATGCCTCCTCCGCCGGTTGAAGAGGTGGCGAGGTCGCCGGCTGCGCCCGCGCCGGCTGCGGCCAGCCCGGCTGCATCAGTCGTGCCATCTCCACCCAGGGTGCCTGAGGGCTGTGCGACCACGGGGATTCTGCACCAGGCGCCTGCGTTCTCGCGGTTGGTCCAGCTATTTGCGGCTGCGCAGGACCCGGAGACCCCCCCTCCTTCGTCTCGGGACTGGCGTGAACCCGGCTTGGAGCGATGCTCCAAGCAGCTCCGCCAGGCCCGTCATTACGGAGGGAGCAGGGGTCGCGCAGGCGGCTGTGACGGATGCTGGCCAGCCGGATGGTGGTCAACCAGCTGGGAGGGAGTTGGTGGTGGCTACGCCTTCGGGTGTAGCTGCCGATGATGACGAGGTTATCGTCACCGGCTCGAGGCCAGCTCCGGCTGTGCTGACGCTGGGTGCGATCCTTGCCCAGCTCTCCGGCTCGGCGCCCGTCGCACTCAGCCAGGTTCGCCACCTGGTTGAGGGAATGGAAAGTGGCCTTGGCGAGGCCAAAAAAATTGTCTGTTTGATGGAGGTAAGTCGTTGCCCTTCACACGTTTTCCGTTTTTTCATCCGGCTTGCTTCCTGTTGCTCATTTGCTTTCTTGCTTGCAGAAAGCATTTATGGAGTCTGTGAAGAACATTCGGGACCCTGGCCGTAAGATTGCTTCTTCAGATCTGTCTTGGCGATTGGCTCCCTTTTCCCGTTTTTTGTTGACCATCGGGTATCCTCCTACAACCATGATCCAGGACAAGGAGAAGGAGGTGGAACGCCTCAAAGCTGAGGTTTCCCGACTGGAGGAATCGAACAAGGCGGGACAGGCGTAGTTCGGTCAACTTGCCACGGCCAAGCACCAGCTTGAGGTTAGCATGGAGCGGGGCAAGAAGACGGCTGACATCCGGGCGGAGGCGCTGAAGAACTTTGAGATGATCTCCACCCAGCAGGAGGAGACAATCCAGGTTCTTCGCCGCATGGAGGAGGAGTTACTCAGCACCTCCAGAACATCTCGAAGATGGTCATCAGTAAGTTCTTCCTCTTCCTTCTTCCGTTGTGCTGTGACTTGCTCGATCTTGTCTGTTTATTCTGCTTTGCGCCTGGCTGCAGCTCATTACCCTGAGGTGACCGAGATGGCCATGGAGAAGCTGCCGGTGGAAGAGGTTGGCCGTGAACTGACTGCCCTTGACTTGGTCAAGGTGGTGGCGGAGGAGAGCAATGGCTTGCGCGCCGTTGGCAATGATCTCTTCCACTACATCTGGCCGGACGCGGGCGATGTGCACGACATGGCCAGCCTAGCTATGGTGCTGTCCAAGGGCATCGACGTGCTGGACGTGCACAAAGAGTGGGTTGCTCGAGGCAGAGTGGAGATGGCGCTTGCTCTGGTGAAGTCATGGTACCCTGGTGTCGACCTGAGCGTGCTCACCCGCGGCTTCCTCCTTGGGAGGACTTATGAGGGTCTTCACGCCAGCATTCCTGCGCTCCAGACCTGCGGGGTGAATATTGGCACCTACGTGGACTTGGAGCGTGACTTCAGCGCCCCCGAAGAGCCACGGCCGTTCCACTGGGTCCCGACGCCTTGGAATCCCCTTGACGTTGCCTCCAGCAGCCAGCCTCCTTCCACTGACGCTGGTGCCGCCCCTGTTGAACCAGCCCCTGCCCTGCTCCTTCTGCTTCGCTTGCTCCGAACTCTTGATCCCCGGGATGCCGGGTGTATTTTTGAAAGTTGTTACTTGCTGTGCTACACTTCGGTTGACTTCTGTCACCGACTTTTGAATCTGCGTGGAGCCTTCGTGCTCCGCTTTATGGCTTGGTGCCTTTTTCTTAACTTTGTTTGTGTCTCCGTCATTTGCGGTCTTTTATGCTCGCGTCGGCTGGGATAGCCACCCGGGTTCGAGATCTTTTGTCGTCATGTCTTGGTTTTGTGGGTGCGCGGGAGCGCGTCCACTGGGTGTAGTCCCCGAGGTTCGGGCCGGCTGGGGTAGCCAGCCGAGGCGAAGCTCTTTTGGCTACCTTGACTTGAGTTTGTGGGTGCGCGGGAGCGCGTCCACTGGGTGTAGTCCCCAAGGTTCGGGCCGGCTGCGGTAGCCAGCTGGGGTGAAGCTCTTTTGGCTACCTTGACTTGAGTTTGTGGGTGCGCGGGAGCGCGTCCACTGGGTGTAGTCCCCGAGGTTCGGGCCAGCTGTAGCCAGTCGGGGCGAATCTCTTTTGGCTACCATGACTTGAGTTTGTGGGTGCGCAGGAGCGCGTCCACTAGGTGTAGTCCCTGAGGTTCGGGCCGGCTGGGGTAGCCAGCCGGGGCGAAGCTCTTTTGCCGCCTTATTTCCTGCCAACGTGTGACTCGGGTCGTGCAAGACAAAGCGTCGCTTTGGGTTAGTTTTCTAGCGCATATGCTCATGCGTTAGTTGGTAATTATCGTAGGAGGAAAATGGACATGCGCCCCTTCAAGTTAGGCCGCTAGCAACTCCCCTTTTCTCAGCGAGTATTGGCCCTTCGAACATTTTTCCTTGCCGGCCGTCAGCCGGGTTGCGGTCTACAGCCGGAACTGAAGGACTTGCTATGTTGGTGTGCCTCGCGATACTTCGGTTCGCTGTTGTTGGCTTAACTTTTGTAGGGCGCAACCGGTTCACCTGGACGCCCTTGCTTTCTACGCCGGCATCTTCTTGTCACATGCGATTTGAGTTTTTGCCCTTGCTTTCTACAGCCGACGTGCGTACTGAAGCCGGAACCGAAGAGGTTACTCTAGACGCCGCGTGCAATATTATGCCGTCTATAGAAATCGTGGGGCCTAGGCCAGCGAACCGGTTTGGGGTGTGGAACACGGCAAAGCCATCGGGGATGGCAAAGAAGGGACACACGGATGCATTCGGTGGCTCATGCAACGGGTTGGGAACGGTGCACTGCAAACACAGGGACATACCCAGGTTCAGGGCCCTCCTAGCAAGGTAATACCCCTACTCCTGCAAGATGAACTATGTATGGGAGCTTGATGCTCAGTATAGATGCTCCTTGAGCTGTTTCCTTAGCTACTATCGGTGGCTAAAGGAACATGGGAACTAGATGCTAACACTTCTCTCCTTCTATCGTTGCCTACCTAGGACCCTAGCTCTGCCCTCCCTTATATATTGGTCTGGGGGCTGATTACATATTGGGTCCTAGGGTTTACTGTTTGGATATGGATTTATAGGGCAGGGCCGGCTGCAGGGCCTAGCTGGTGGTCCAGGACCCAGTCCGCCCTTCTTTTAGTGTCATCCTTCTCTTTAATGGTCACCCGGGCTTCCTTTGGGGCGTCACCCTTGATTTAACGGTCACCCGGACCGCTTTCGCCAGTCCAGCCGACAGTCTCGCTTTATCTTCATCGGGTAGCGCTGGTCATTACGGCATGTCAGCTTCCTTGATGACGAGGAAGAGCCAGAAGCGTACCCCGCACAGAGCATCTGTCCTTCCGTTCTCTCCATCGAATCCGAGGTGAGATGGGTGGGAACAGCCACCCGGCCGGTTCTTCTGGCCACCGGCTAGACGGGCCAGCCGGAAGGTTATAAGCCCAGCCAGGCTTGCTTGCCAATCGGCTAGAGTTGTCTTTCCTGGGGGCTAGGCGGCCTGCATCTTCTAGAGCCGGCCTACTTATGCCTGGCTTTCCCCACCCGGGGGTTATCCCCCCAACAATGTTCATCCAAAATCTATCCCATTTCTTGTTGATGATTTTCTCCCCCAGCTAACTTGCTTGTTTTCAGGAGGAATCGTGGAGAAAAAGGCCCACCTCTTGTTGTTGACGAATGCTGGCCAGTGAAAAGGGCAAGAATGAATGGCCAAAGAAAGAAGAGAACTAACCAGATCATGTTTGGTGCTGATGAGGTGCAACCTGAACTTGTTTTGGAGGATGATGTGCAAACTGTTGAGGCTTTAGGGCACACCGTTTCTGATTTGGAAGCTCTGGTGCAAAATGAGGGGCAAAATGAGCATGTTGTTGAGGCTCTAGTGCAAAATGAGTCTGTTGTTGAGGCTCTGGTGCAAAATGAGCCTGTTGTTGAGCCTCTGGTGCAACATGAGCATGTTGTTGAGGCTCTGGTGCAAAATGAGCATGTTGTTGAGGATCTGGTGCAAACTGACCATGTTGATGAGGCTCTGGTGCAAAGTGACCATGTTGATGAGGCTCTGGTGCCAGATTGTGTTGTTGAGGAGGTGCAGGAGGTGAAGGAGACTCTTGAACATGCTGTGGGGAGGCCATATGGTAATGGTAAGAAAAAGAAGAGCATAAACCTGTTGTGTGGTGTGAAACTTGTGAAGGAGAAGAAAACGAGGGGTAAGAAGAGCCAAAAGAAATAGACTTTGAATTTGGAACTTGTTGTTGTAAACATTTGTTATTGTAATAATTTGGCACTTGTTGTTGTTGTAAACATTTGTTATTGTAATAATTTGGCACTTGTTGTTGTTGTAAACATTTTTTATTATAATAATTTGGCACTTGTTGTTGATAATTTGGCCAAAATTCAAATATGATGGTAAATTTGAATTTCAACAAATGTAGCTATGTGTACTTTTCTATGTTGGTATGAGCTTCCAACGTTTTTCTCATATGTAGAGTACAACTCATCCTCACCCTGATCCCTTTTGTGAAGTACAACTAACCCTCACCCAAAAGGTAGAAATGGGCTCCAAAGCTAGGGTAAACCACCCCATTTCTAAGCAAGTTTTTTCTCGACCATTTCTAAAACCAATTTTGAATTTTTTCCTCACAAATATGTCACATAACATGACACCATGCGAAGGTTTTGTATTGTTTTGATTTTTTTTGAATTAGTTATGCACATTTGAATGTCTGGTCAAACTTTTTGAAGGGTTTTTATAAATATTCTTAGCTAGGGGCCGAGGCTCACAAAACTAGCATTGGATCTCTGATGAAATAGCATGTTGTGTACCTAAAAATGATTTTTACAAAAAATCATCAGCATGAAATCATGTACCTGTAGTTCATATCTTACCCACTTCCAGCCGATTCGGCAGGATTTGTCTTTTTCACCAGGGATGGAATAAAAGGTTTGAGATACTCAAGTTGGGAAATTGTACATACTAGGTGGTTTAGTATTTTTGAAAAATAGTATGTTACCATTTTGAAACTTCAATTTGGTGATTGCTTCACAAATCCCCCCTCTTTCAACACTCAGAAAATAGAAAATGGATTTTCTGTGCGTCGAAAAGGAAAACTTTGTACTACAACATTGTTAGTCATCCCATTATACACATGCATGCCCAATATGGGCACATTATCACAAACTCTTTCTTGATTCTAGCCATATTATTGGTCATTTGACCCGAAAGCTAGAAAACCTCGGAGGAGATAGGTCATTTTGTCAAGGGTTTTTTGAAATATGATCAATAGACCAAGTTTTATATTTTTTCTCACAACTATGTCACATAACATGACACCATGCGAAGGTTTTATTTTTTTTTTTGATTTTTTTTGAATTAGTTATGCATATTTGAATGTGTGGTCAAACTTGTGAAAACCCCGTTGACTGCATCCTAAACCCAGCTAACCCTAAGGCCAAATGAGGAACATAGATCTAACCCTAGCGCGACACTGTGGCCGTCCGATCGCATCTTCTAGAAGGAATCCGCGGGTGGCTATGGGTGATCCGTGGAAGAGATTGTTCTGCAACCTGATTGGTTGACGTATTTTAGAAGGATTTCACGGCTAGCTCTTGGCGATCCGTGGGATTGATGATTATGGAATCTGATTGGCTCGCATCGTTTTTCCATGAACAGATAAGGTACAGCGTGGCACACTCCATTGACCGTTGAACCGAGCGTGGTATGCGAGGGCGCTGGGCGGGGTGGGCTGCACCATGCATGCATGCCATGCAGCTGCCTCTCGCGTCGCGGTCTTGCTATTTTGCGTGCAGCGCTACAGCGTATTTACTCCATCCATCGCATTAAATAAGTGTACGTCTAACAACTTTTTTAGTCAAACTTACTCCCCTTCGGTTCATGCGCCATAGAAAAAGTCAATATTTATAAACTTTGACTACGTATATAAGAAAAAATATCAAAATCTAAAATATGTAATAAATATAAGGTACAGCGTGGCACACTCTATTGACCGTTGGACCAAGCGTGGCATGCGAGGGCGCTGGGCGGGGCGGGCTGCACCATGCATGCAGCTGCCTCTCGCGTCGCAGTCTAGCTATTTTGCGTGCAACCAACCGATGCAGCAGCGCTGCAGCGTATTTACTCCCTCCGTCGCATTAAATAAGTGTATGTCTAACAATTTTTTTCAGTCAAAATTACTCCCCTCCGGTTCATGCGCCATAGAAAAAGTCAATATTTATAAACTTTGACTATGTGTGTAAAAACGAACGAGTTTGCTGCATGTCGTGTGACAACTACCTTGGTCCTAGATTCCTGCATTTATTACCGAGTAAATTAAAGCCAAATTCTATTTTCTATTTTATTTTTCACTGCCAATGAACAACTACCTTGGACGTTTTTTATCTCTTTCCCATTAATGCATGCATGCAGGAGCGGGGGCGACGGTGCAGGGGTCACGTTGCATCCTAGCAATTTTTTTGCACTGAGCGCATTGATCACGCACGCGGCTACGTCCGCTGCCAACACGCAATGCAGCGCACGCGAATGCGCCAACGCAGGATTCCCACGCCGCCCTTCACGCCGAGCCCTCAGTAAATAGGCAAAACGCCTTTGCCTCCTCATCTCATTTTGCCCCTCATCTTCAACCTCGAGCCCGTCCCTTTGCCTCCTCCCAGCCCCAAAAAACACTCCGGCGACCATGGCGACCTCCCACACCCCCCCCCCCCGCTTCCCTTTGGAATCCGAGGTCAGCGACGAGGACAACCACCCGGACCATAAGCAGGTCTGGGAGCAGGAGGCGCCCACGCGCCCGAGGCATAGCAACAAGGGGGGGCGACGCAAAGTCCCGCCCTGCCCCTGGGCCGAAGGCCCCTTCGTCCACAACCCCCTCCCTAGCGTCGGCGAAAACCTCCCCTCCGACGGCCCCTTCGACGAGTATTGGAAGGCGGCAGAGAAGCAGGAGGCGAAGGAGCTGGCTGCTTACGCCAAGTGGGAGGAGAAGAAAGCCGTGCGCGCCTTGAAGAAAAGGCGGAAACGGGAGGAGGAGGACCGACGGGAGGCCAATCGATGGGCCTTCCAGGAGGAGCAGCGGTGGCGGGAGCAACGGGAGAGGGCGGCGGCGGCACCGGCACCGCCCCCACCGCCGATGGAGTAGGGCAGCCTCCCGGCGGCGAGGTTGACTGGCAGCCAGGCGAAACCCACGTAGTAGCTAGGGTTAGGGTTTAGCCCAGGGTTTAGGCGCCGGGCCCTTAGGATTAGTTTCCCTTAGGGTCTATATTGTACCCCTTGTCTTTTATTGTAATGTTATCTAATATATGTAATGTTATCTAATATATTATCTATCCCGTGTTTTACTCGTGCAATATTTATAATCTATTATCACTCGACTTGTGTTTTATTGTATTATCATTTGTCAAAACACCTAAAACAACAAGTGCATAAAACAAAAGACACAACATGGTTCATTTTCAAACAACACATGCAACACATGGTTGATTAAGGAAGAATAAGTTAACGTTATAAAATGACTTCATTTTCAAACAACACATGCAACTCAAGTGCATAAAAAAGTTCTCATATAATACTCGTGCAATATTTATAAAATGAGTGAAATTAGAAAAGCTCAAAAGGAAGAATAAGTTAACGTTATGATGGTTGATTATTTTCAAACAACACATGCAACACATGGTTCATTTTCAAAAAATAAAAGATTGCAACCTGAGCACGAGTATCTGTAGATCCACACGTCCCTAGTTAGTTTGTAACGTGAGTACTATTTTGTTGCCCAATCTACAAGTAGTTACTATTGGGCCTGGATACGACCATTTTGTCCTGGCTAAGTTGTATTTGGGTGTGGCCTTTTTCAATCACTCCTCGTCAATTGTTTTTTTAACTTTTCAACCCCTCCCGCTCCCCTGCACACTGATGAAACTGAAGGAACACTGACGAAACTAAAGGAAGACTAATTTCGAAAACAGAGCAACTCAAAATTTGCCTGAATTTGTGTTGCATTTTATTCAAGCCAAAGACATAGACCATTACTCGAACAAAGCATGTCTCGAACACTGATTGCGCTGTCTAATGACTAATGATCAGGAGATAAACTAATCCGAGAGAAATTACACAAAAATAAAAAACCCGGCCATTAGATTGTCCTGCTTCTTAAATTCGATGATCTTCCTTAGCTGCTTGTTCATCTTCTTCAGCTCGGCCTTCACTTCCGCATCCACCGTAGTACCAGCGGAAATGGGGTTGTCAGATCCCCCCAATTCCTCCACCACGGACGGGTTTTCGAGCTCCCGAGATGTTACCTCCAACCCAGTTCGCTCGATGTACTCATCAAGCCACTCAAAATGCCCACATTTTGGCAGTTCCTGAAATCACAGAGATGAACCCTAAATCAAAAATTCAATGAAATGCATGAAATTTTGAAAGAAAAGCGAGAAATTGGAGCTCGGAACACTTAGCTCTCACCTTTCCCGGCTCGGGCTTGCTCTCACACTTCACAAATTCCCGGCCAATGTTGTCGTTCTTGTCGGTGGATGTGACAAGCCGCTTCAGGGGCGTAGTACGGGGGAAATCGAGGCACCTCCTCATCGGCACCGCACCATAACGATGCCATGAGCAGAGGAAGGCTGAAGCAGAGCTCGACATCCCTCGCCGGTGTTGCTGCACTTGCTCGCCGGAGAAGAAAACGGAAGGGGGTGAGATGATGGAACGGTGGCGGGAGTGCTCGGGTGCAGGAAAGGATCGGGCCAACGGCTCTCTTCAACCACAGCGTGGGTCCCACGATATGAGGTGGACAGCAGGTGAGTTCCGTCGTGACGTGGAGAGGCTATGGGTCCTACTCTGCTCAGCTGATTCGAATTCGTTGACGGTCTCGTGAGGTTAAGTGGAAGAGTCGCACGGGAGATAGTTGCCGCTTCAGAAGTGTCGCACGCGAGCTATTCTTTGCAACAATGTCGTGTTCCTTCCAATTCCACGTAAAGACGTCGCATGGGAGCTATAAGCCCCTTATCCACATAGCCAACTTTGGTAGTTAAGTATTTTGTTGAGGTTATTATATCAGAGGACTTGAACGAGAGTCTCTACTGTTCAATCTCATAGGAGGAGATTCAATGCAAATTTCTAGATTGGTCTGTAGGGGTTCGTAGCATGGAAAACAAAAAAATTCTACCACATGCACACAAACAAGCCAAGATCTATCTAATAGATTGTAGCAATGAGTCGATAGAAGCACTCACCCTTGAAGATTCCAAAGCGGTTAACGAGAGCAGATTCTCGTGGGTGATGTAATCATACACTTGCCGATCTCAAGATCGTGAAGACGGTCCTTCCGGTGCTGCGTTCCGGCAGCGTTTCTGCAGTCGGTCACACGTTCGGTACTCGATGAAGACCTTCCTATCCCTTTTTCCACCAGGCAGCGGAGGTTGTAGTTCTCCCCTCGTGAATCCGTAAGCACGACAGCGTGGTGTCGGAAGTAGAGGGAAGATCCCACTGGGCTTCACCTAAGAAGGTGCGAGTTATGGTGGATTAGGGTTTCCCGAAAATCTAGGGTTTAGAAAACCGGGAGGAGGAGAAGGTGTCGTGGCTAGAGCGGCAATGACGGACGCGCGTGCAAGCGGCGGCGACGACGGCGGCGGCGACTCGGGTGGAGAGGGGCTAGGGCTTGTATGCTTTGGGGCAGCCCTCCCCCTCTATTTATGAGAGGGGGTAGTCTTGGGAGGGGTGGGTTTCAATCCAAACCCAAACCTAAGTTGGATTGAGAGAAGGACTTGTTTCTTCTCCCACTAGGAAACCATTGTTCCTGTTTGACTTTTCAAACTTCTCGTTTGACTTTCAATTTAGAGCTTTAATTCTCTCTTGCAAATGCACACACACCAAGTGACCAAGGATATGATCCAATCATTCCACTTACCCATGACACATTCATGGACCATTCTCCTTCCGGACCGGTGATCCTTCTAGAACCTTCTAGAACCTCTCCGATGAAAACATCGGAATCTTTCCCGAACTCCGGAATCAGACTTTCCTTATACGAATCTTATTCTCCGGACAATTCCAGATCTCCTAGTGATATACCGGATCCCATCCGAGGCTTTGAACAACATTCGGTATCCCTACTAACATTCCATATCTACTAAACAACATCGACTCCTTAAGTGTGTCTCCCTACGGTTCGTGAATTATGCGGACATGACTGAGACATTTCTCCGATCAATAACCAATAGAGGAATCTGGAAATTCATATGGCTCCCACATATTTCTACGATTACTTTGCGATCGAATGAACCAGTTACATATGATACCAATTTCCATTTGTCTCACGATAGTTTACTTATCCGAGGTTTTGATTGTCGGTATCTCTACATACCTAGTTCAACCTCGTTACCGATAAGTACTCTTTTCTCGTTCACGTGATATGTGATCCCTTGTGAGCCAGTCACATGCTTGCAAGCCAATTGGATGACATTCCACCGAGAGGGCCCAGAGTATATCTATCCGTCATATGGATGGACAAATCCCACTCTTGATCCATGTGCTTCAACCCATACTTTCCAAACACTCCATGCCACCTTTATAGCCACCCAGTTACGGTGTGGTGTTTGATGTCATCAAAGCATCCTTCCGGTGATGGTGATTAGCATGATCTCATGGTCAAAGGAATTAGGTTACTATGTATCAGAAAGCTTATAGCAAACGAGCTATTAAAATGACTTGATCTTTATGCTACGCTTATCTATATGAGTATGTCCATCACACCATTCTCCTAATGATATGATCTTGTTGTTAATAACATCTCTATGTTCATGATCGAGAAACCACGATCATCTATTAACCAACAAGCTATTATTATAAAGAGGCTTTAGTAGGGACTCTAATTTAGTTTAGAAATCACACAGGTATTAATGTTTCCGGTTAATACTATTATAGCATGAATGTAAACATTTATCATAAACACAAAGATATAATAATAACCACTTTTATTATTGCCTCTAGGGCATATCTCCAACAGTCTCCCACTTGCACTAGAGTCAACTAATCTAGATTACATGGTAATATACCGAACACCCATGGCGGTTTGGTGCTAGTCATGTTTTGCCCTCGGGAGAGGTTTAGTCAATGGATCCGCCATATTCAGACCTGTGTGTACTTTGCAAATCTTTATGTCACCATCTTGGATGTGCACTCGAATAGCATGAAAACCTAGCTTGATGTGCTTCAGCTTCTTGTGTGACATTGGTTCTTGCGCATTGGCTATGGTGCCCATGTTATCACAGTAGATAGACATTGGGTCCAACGCACTTGGAACTACACCGAGCTCTGTAATGAACTCCTTCATCCATATCGCCTCTTGTGAAGCCTCTGAAGCAGTTATGTATTCCGATTCAGTTGAATATCTCGCCACAACGCTTTGATTTGCACTCCTCCAGCTAACTTCTGCACCATTCAAAGTAAATACGTATCCAGATTGAGATTTAGAATCATCTGGATCGGTGTTCCAACTAGCATCGGTGTAACCATTAACAACGAGCTGTTCATCACCTACATAAGAAAGAACCATATCCTTAGTTCTTCTCAAGTACTTAAGGATGTTTTTGACCGCTCTCCAATGATCCACTCATGTATCACTTTGATATCTGCTAGTCAAACTAACAGCATATGCAATGTCGGGTCTAGTACATAGCATGGCATACATAAGAGATCCTGTGGCTGAGGCGTAGGGAGTCTTACTCATCCTTTCTCTATCTTCTGTCGTTGCTGGACTTTGAGTTTTACTCAAGGTCGTATTGGGCAACATGGGCAAGAATCCTTTATTGCTATCTTCCATTCCAAACCTCTTTAGAACTTTTTCCAAATATGTACTATGTGACAATGATATTAGGCACCTTGATCTATCTCTATAAATCTTTATGCCTAATATATAAGCTGCTTCGCCAAGATCTTTCATTGAAAAACTATTATTCAAATAATCCTTGACACTATTAAGAAGGTCTACATCATTCCCAATCAACAATATGTCATCTACATATAGTATTAAGAATGCTACAGAGCTCCCACTCACTTTCTTGTAAATATAAGCTTCTCCATAAGTTTGTATAAAACCAAAGCTATTTATTACTTTATCAAAACGTTGATTCCAACTTCGGGATGCTTGCTTCAATACATATATGGACCGTTGAAGTTCGCATACCTTGTTAGCATCTTTAGGATCGACAAAACCTTTGAGTTGCATCATATACAACTCTTCATCAATGTCTCCATTGAGGAACGCCGTTTTGACATCCATCTGCCATATCTCATAATCATAATATGCAGCGATTGCTAACATAATCCTCACAGACTTTAGCTTCGCTACTGGTGAGAAAGTCTCATCGTAGTCAACCTTGAATTTGTCGAAACCATTTTGCGACAAGTCGAGCTTTATAGACAGTAACATTACCATCAGCATCTGTTTTCTTCTTGAAAATCCATTTGTTCTCGACAGCCTTCCGCCATCCTAAGAAGTCCACCAAAGTCCATACTTGGTTTTCGTACATGGATCCAATCTCGGATTTCATGGCTTCTTGCCATTTATTGGAATCTGGGCTCATCATCGCTTCCCCATATGTCGCAGGGTCATCGATGTTTTCCACCAACATGACACTCATAACGGGATCATACCAATCAGGAGTGGTAGGAGTTCTCGTTGACCTACGAGGTTCTGTAGTAAATTGAACCGAAGTTTCATGATCAACATTATTAGCTTCCTCTCTTATTGGTTCTGTAGTTCGAGAGAAGGTTCAACAACCTCATCGAGTTCTACTTTCCTTCCAGTCACTTCTTTCGTGAGAAACTCCTTCTCTACAAAGGATCCATTCTTGACAACGAAGATTTTGCCCTCGAATCTATGATAGAAGGTATACCCAATAGTTTCCTTCGGGTATTCTATGAACACGCATTTTTCCGCTTTGGGTTCAAGCTTGTCTGGATGTAACTTCTTTACATAAGCTTTGCAACCCCAAACTTTAAGGAACGACAATTTAGGTTTCTTCCCAAACCATAATTCATACGGTGTCGTTACAACGGATTTAGATGGTGCCCTATTTAAAGTGAATGCGGCTGTTTCTAATGCATAACACCAAAACGATAGCGGTAAATCTGTAAGTGACATCATAGAATGAACCATATCTAAGAGAGTTCGATTACGACGTTCAGACACACCATTACGCTGTGGTGTTCCCGGCAGTGTCAATTGTGAAAGTATTCCGCATTTCTTCAAATGCTCGCCAAACTCGTAACTTAGATATTCACCTCCACGATCAGATCGTAGAAATTTAATCTTCTTATTACGTTGATTCTCTACCTCACTTTGAAATTCCTTAAACTTCTCGAAAGTTTCGGACTTATGTTTCATGAAATAGATATACCCATATCTACTCAAGTCATCCGTGAAGGTAAGAACATAACGATAACCACCGCGCAATGCTACACTCATTGGGCCACACACATCGGTATGTATGATTTCCAATAAGTCCGTAGCTCGCTCCATCATACCAGAAAATGGAGTCTTAGTCATTTTACCCATCAGACATGCTTCGCATCTTTTAAGTGATTCGAAATCAAGTGATTCAAGAAGTCCATCGGAATGGAGTTTCTTCATACGTTTCACTTCAATATGACCAAGACGATAGTGCCACATATTGTTGGAATTATTCCCTAGAGGCAATAATAAAGATGTTATTATTATAATTCTTGTTCATGATAAAGTTTATATTCCATGCTGGAATTGTATTAAGCGGAAACTTTAATACTTGTGTGGTTTGTGAACAACACCGTGTCCCTAGTACGCCTCTATGGACTAGCTCATTGATCAATGATGGTTAAGGTTTCCTAACCATAGACATGAGTTGTCAATTGATAATGAGATCATATCATTGGGAGAATGATATGGTGGATAGACCCAAACTAAGATAAGCAATTAGATCGTTTCATCGTGTTCATCTTTGAGAAGCTTTTCCTATGTCAAATATTGTATTCCTTAGACCATGAGATAATGCAACTCCCTGGTACCGGAAGAAAGCTATGAGGTCATCAAACGTCATCCTATGAGAGGGTGATCATAAAGGTGTCTCTCAGGTGATCGGAAAGTATCTGTTGGGTTGTATGTATCGAGATGGAATTTGTCCCTCCCAAGTCGGAGACATATACTTCGGGCCCACTCGGTAATCGATATCAACACTGCTTGCAAGCATGTGGTTAAGGAGTTAATCACAAAGTGATATCGGATTACGGAACGAGTAAAGTACTTGCTGTGAACGAGATTGAACTAGGTATGACGCACCGACGATCGAATCTCGGGCAAGTAAAATATCGCGACGAAGGGAATATATATATGGGATTGATTGAATCGGCATCGTGGTTCATCCGATATGATCATCGATGAATGTGTGGGAGTCAATATGGGTGCCTGCACCGCTGTTGATTATTGATAGAAGATCATGTACGCATATTCTCGAACCCGCATGGGTCACACACTTAACGTGTCTCGACGCTAGGATAGATTGGATAATTGGTTTATGAATTTTTGTTCGAGTCTCGGATGGGATCCGGATATCACGAGAGGTTCCGGAATGGTCCGGAGAATAAGATTCATATAAGGCAAAGGCAGTTTTGGAGTTCGAATTGTTCCGGTTAATCGGTATTGTACCGGAAGCTTCTAGAACCTTCGAAGGGGACCAACGTGGCCCCAACTTCCGGGAGGGCATGGGCCTATGAGGGAGTGTCCACCGCATTGGGCGGGGCACAAGGCCCCATAGGGCCCAGCCGATCTAGATAAGTTTAAACTCGTTTAAACTAGAGATAGGATTTCTAGATAAGGGAGAGTTTAAATCGTTTAAACTAGAGATAGGATTTCTAGATAAGGAGAGTTTAAATTGTTTAAACTAGAGATAGGCTTGGAGGAGGGCAAGGTCTGGCCGCCCCCTCTATATATAGAGGTGGTGCGCCTCCCCTACACACCTCCCTCCAAGCCCTAGTAGCCCCGCCTTCCTCTCTCCCTCCCGATTGCTTGTAGGCGAAGCCTGCAGAAATTCTCCACCATATACACCACGCCGTCGTGTTGTAGATCCAATCTATCTCTCCACCATACTCGCTGGTCCGAGGAAGGAGGAGAAGTCGAGGTGCGTGTGCACGGTGCATCTCACGGAGGCACCGCCACTTGTGGTGCTAGATCGATCGGATCGCGAGGAGGAGAAGTAGCACGACTACATCACCCACGCCCGATTTAACGTTCCGCTGTGCGAATCTTCAAGGGTATGAAGATCTAATCCAATCTCTCTCGTTGATTGCATCTCCTAGATTATATCTTGTCTTTCCCTCTGTTCGCATCCGTAGAAAATTTTGATTTACTATGCCACGAAACCCATCAGTGGTATCAGAGCTAGATCTATGCGTAGATGTGTTTCACGAGTAGAACGCAACATGGTTGTTGCGGGCGTTGATGTTTTCTGTTGCAAGCCTCTTGTTTGTGTTCTTCTTATGACGCGGGATAGTGAGATTGAAGCGCTCCAGGCCAACCTTACGCGACGCCGTCATGAGACCGGCCCGCACTTGACGTGTGGCTTGTTCCACACATGCGGCCGGTGGATGTCGCTTTCTCACTATAGTTGTCATGGGATTAACACCGGAGTTTGGCAACCATAATATCACCGTTGTGGATTTCCGTAGGTAAGAATCGTTCTTAGCATCTACTCCCATAAGCCACGTAAAACATGCAACAACAAAGTAGAGGCGTCTAACTTGTTTTTGCAGGGAGTGTTTTCTGTGATATGGTATGGCCCAAGATGTGATGTGTATATTGTATGCGATGATCATGTTTTGTAATGTTTCACGACTTGCATGTCGGTGAGTACACAATCGGCAGGAGCCATATGGTTGTATTTATAATTGTGTATGACCTGCGAGTCAATTTCTTATACGCCATGTAATAGCTTTACTTTATCGCTAAGTAGTTAGCAATAGTTGTAGTTGCTATTCGTGGTGGAGGCAATCATGGTGGAGTGATGGAGATCATGCCGGAACGCACAAGATGGAGATCATTGCACGAAGATTGGCTATACCATGTCACATAAAGTTATATGCATGTGATGTTTATCCCTTTATGTATCTTATTATGCTTAGATCGCGACGGTAGCATTATAAGATGATTCCTCACTTAAAGATCAAGATAAAAACTGTGTTCTCCCCAAGTATGCACCGTTGTGAAAGTTCGTCGTTTCCAAGCATCACGTGATGATCGGGTGCTATAGACTCTACGCTCACATACAACGGGTGCAAGCCAGTTTTGCACACACGGAAATACTTGGGTCTAGCTTGACGAGCCTAGCATGTACAGACATGGCCTCGGAACACAAGAACCGAAAGGTTAAGCATGAGTCATATGAATGATATGATCGACACTTTGTTGTCCACCATTGAAACCACATCTCTTCTCGTGATGATCGGGTTAGGTGTGGTGAATTTAGATCGTGTTCACTAAACAACTTGAGGGATGTTGAATTTAGTGGGAGTTCATCTAGTAATTTGATTAAGTTGAACTGTTTATCATGAACATAGTCTAAATCATACTTGCTAATCAGAGATCACATGGCCAAATCCAACTTCAACTTCAACGCTTTTTCCGAGAAGGAAAAGCTTAGAAACAATGGGTCTAACTTCACCAATTGGTTCCGCAATCTAAGAATCATTACATGCGGCTGCTCATGGACAAAAGGACTATGTCCTTGGGAAAGCGTTAGGTGACCCTCACGAATCGCGCTACCGATGAGAAAGCTGTCTATCAGTCACGCAAAGATGATTATGGTGTGATTAAGAGCACCATGTTGTTTGCTATGGAACCGGAGCTTGAAAATCGTTTTGAAGAGTATCCCGGGCCCTTCGAGATTCTCGAGGAGCTGAAAACCATGTTTCATACTCAGGCCCGTTCTGAGAGATATGAGACCTCTGAGAAGTTCTTTAACTGCAAGATGGAGGAAGGGAGTTCCGTTAGTGAGCACGCCATAAAGATGTCGGGCTACACTCAACACCTTGAGCAACTGGAATGCACGATTCCAGAGGAGCTCAAGATTGACATGTGGTTCTCGCAATCACTCCCTCCCAGCTACAAAAGTTTTGTAGTGACTCATAATCAGATTGGTTCCATCGATACGATCACCGAGCTCTTCGCAAAGTCAAGGCTGCGAAGTGTACATCAAGAAGGATAATCATGTGTTGATGGTCAACAATCCCTCCTTTAAGAAAGGTAAGGAGCAAAGAAGCCTTCAAGAAGGGCGGCAAGCGCAATGCCCGCCGAGAAGAAGCTCAGGTCTGGTCCTAAGCCGGACACTGAGTGCTTCTATTGCAAGGACAAGGGTCACTGGAAGCGCAATTGTCTGAAGTACTTAGCGGACAAGAAGGCTGGCACCATCAAAGGTATATTTGATATACATGTTATTGATGTTTTCCTTACTAGCCCTCGTTGTAGTTCCTGGGTATTTGATACCGGTTCAGTTGCTAATATTTGTAACTCACAAAGAGCTACTAATAGACGGCGCTTGAGGGATGAGGTGACGGCGCGCTGGCAACGGATCAAGAGTTGATGTGATGGCCGCACACGCTCTCCTTAGTTTTACCTGGGATTAGTTTTAAACCTTAATAAGTGTTATTATGTGCCCGCTGAGCATGAACATTATTTCGGATCGTGTTTATTACAAGACGGTTATTCATTTAAATCGGAGAATAATGGCTGTTCTATTTATATGAGTAACATCTTTTATGGTCATGCACCTCTTGTAAATGGTTTATTTCTTCTAAATCTGAAAGGGATGAAACACACATCCATAACATTGAGGCTAAGAGATGCAAAGTAGATAGTGATAATACTACTTATTTGTGGCAATCGTCGCTCAGGTCATATTGGTGTAAAGCGCATGAAGAAACTCCATTCGATGGACTTTGGAGTCTCTTGATTTTGAATCATTTGACACATGCGAACCATGCCTCATGGGCAAGATGATCAAAACCCCGTTCTCCGGTATGATGGAGCGAGCAACGACTTGTTGGAAATCATACATACCGATGTATGCGGACCGATGAGTGTTTCGACGCACGGTGGATATCGCTATTTCCTCACTTTTACCGATGACTTAAGTAGATATGGGTATATCTATTTAATGAAACATAAATCTGAAACATTTGAAAAGTTCAAGGAATTTCAGAATGAAGTGGAGAACCATCGTAATAGAAAGATTAAGTTTCTACGATCCGATCGTGGAGGTGAATATTTGAGTTATGATTTTCTCACGCATCTTAAAGCAAGTGGAATCGTTTCACAACTCACGCCCACCCTAACACCACACTCAATGGTGTGTTCGACGCCGGAATCGAACCTATTAGATATGGTCCGATCAATGATGTCTCTTCTTGATTTGCCGTTATCATTTTGGGGTTATGCATTAGAAACCGCTGCATTCACTTTAAATAGGGCTCCATCTAAATCCGCTGAGATGACACCGTATGAACTGTGGTTTGGTGCTAAACCTAAGTTGTCGCTTAAAGTTTGGGGATGCGCTTACGCCAAGAAGTTGATGCCGACAAGCTCGAACCCAAAGCGGAGAAATGCGTCTTCATAGGATACCCTAAGGAAACTATTGGGTATACCTTCTAACACAGAACCGAAGGCAAAGTGTTTGTCTCAAAGAACGGTTCCTTTCTTGAGAAGGAGTTTCTCTCGAAATAAGTGAGTGGGAGGAAAGTAGAGCTGACGAGGTTATTGAACCTTCTCTTGAATTGGAGAGTAGCGCAAGACCTGAAATTGTTCCAAAGGTCTGCACCAACAATAGAGGAAGCAAATGACAAGGATCATGAAGCTCGGACGATGTCGCCATCGAACGTCACAGTCGACAAGGTCGCGTGGTCCTCCCGAGTGGTACAAGAACCTGTCTTGACTGTCTTGTTGGTAGAAGACGGTGAACCCACGAACTATGAGGAAGCGATGATGAGCCCACTCGAGAAATGGTCGGAAGCCATGAACCGAATTGGGATCCATGAGCGAAAACCAAGTATGGACTTTGGTGGACCCTCCTAGCGACCGAAAGTCCGTTGAGTGCAAATGGATTTTCAAGAAGAAAACGGACGCGATGGTAATGTTACCTTATAAAGCACGGTTGTCGCAAAAGGTTTTCGACAAGTTCAAGGTGTTGACTACGATGAGACTTTCTCTCCGTAGCGATGTTTAAGTCCATTCGGATTTTATTAGCAATTGCTGTGTTTCATGATTATGAAATATGGCGATGGATGTCAAGATCGCTTTCCTCAATGGGAACATTGATGAAGAGTTGTATATGATGCAACCAAGGTTTTGTCGATCCTAAGGATGCTAGTAAAGTATGCAAACTTCATTGCTCCATTTATGGATCAAGCAAGCATCTCGGAGTTGGAACCTTCGTTTTGATCAAGTGATCAAGAGCTTTGGATTTGTTCCAAATTGCTACTAAGCTTGCATCTACAAGAAAGTGAGTGGGAGCTCGTGACGCTTCGGTGCTGTATGTGGATGACATATTGATTATCGGAAATGACATCAACATGCTTAACGATGTGAAGAGTTATTTGAACAAGTGTTTTCAATGAAAGACCTAGGTGAAGCTGCTTATATATTGGGCATCAAAATCTATAGAGATAGACAAAGACGCTCGATAGCTTTAAGCGCAGTACATACCTAGACAAAGTTCAAAAGGTTCGTAATGGATAAGGCAAAGAAAGTTTCAGTGCCTATGTTGTCGTAAGATATTGAGCAAGGCTCGGTGTCCATTCTGCGGTAAATGATAGGGAAGCTATGAGCAAAGTGCCTTATGCCTCGCCATAGGTTCCATCATGTATGCCATGTGTACTAGACCGGATGTGTCCAATGCTCTTAGTTTGACGAGCGATATCAAAGTGATCCAGAAAGGAACACTGACAGCCGTGAAGAACATCCTAAAGTACCTAAATAGGACTAAAGAAATGTTCTTAGTCTATGGGGTGATGAACGACTTGTCGTAAAAGGTTACGCCGATGCTAGTTTCGACAATCGACAAGGATGATTCCAAATCTCGCATGTGATACGTTTATATTTTGAATGGAGGAGTGAGTCGGAGAAGCTGCAAGCAAAGCGTGATCGCGGATCTACAAGAAAAGCGGAATACATGGCTGCAGAAGGCCAAGTGAAGGAGTTTGGATCGAAACTTCATCATCGAAGCTTGGCGTGGTTCCAAGTGCATTGGACCCACCGGAGATATTGTGTGACAACACCGCGCCATAGCACTCGCTAAGGAACCAAGATATCATCCAAAGACCAAGCATATCAACCGCAAGTTTCATATAATCCGAGATTATATAGCGTATGGAGATCTCAAGATTAGCAAAGTACATACGGATCTGAATGTCGCAGATCCATTGACTAAACCTCTTCCACGTGTAAAACATGATCAACACCTCAGTTCCATGGGTGTGAGATTGTTGCCAAATTTAAACTAGATTATTGACTCTAGTGCAAGTGGGAGACTGTTGGAATTATGCCCTAGAGGCAATAATAAAGATGTTATTATTATAATTCTTGTTCATGATAAAGTTTATATTCCATGCTGGAATTGTATTAAGCGGAAACTTTAATACTTGTGTGGTTTGTGAACAACACCGTGTCCCTAGTACGCCTCTATGGACTAGCTCATTGATCAATGATGGTTAAGGTTTCCTAACCATAGTCATGAGTTGTCAATTGATAATGAGATCATATCATTGGGAGAATGATATGGTGGATAGACCCAAACTAAGCGAAGCAATTAGATCGTTTCATCGTGTTCATCTTTGCGAAGCTTTTCCTATGTCAAATATTGTATTCCTTAGACCATGAGATAATGCAACTCCCTAGTACCGGAAGAAATCTTTGAGGTCATCAAACATCATCCTATGAGAGGGTGATCATAAAGGTGTCTCTCAGGTGATCGGCAAGTATCTGTTGGGTTGTATGTATCGAGATGGAATTTGTCCCTCCCAAGTCGGAGAGATATACTTCGAGCCCACTCGGTAATCGATATCAACACTGCTTGCAAGCATGTGGTTAAGGAGTTAATCACAAAGTGATATCGGATTACGGAACGAGTAAAGTACTTGCTGTGAACGAGATTGAACTAGGTATGACGGTACCGACGATCGAATCTCGGGCAAGTAAAATATCGCGAGACGAAGGGAATATATATATGGGATTGATTGAATCCTGGCATCGTGGTTCATCCGATATGATCATCGATGAATGTGGGAGTCAATATGGGTGCCTGCACTGCTTGATTATTGATAGAAGATCATGTCTCGCATATTCTCGAACCCGCAGGTCACACACTTAACGTGTCTCGACGCTAGGATAGATTGGATAATTGGTTTATGAATTTTTGTTTGGAGTCTCGGATGGGATCCGGATATCACGAGAGGTTCGGAATGGTCCGAGAATAAGATTCATATAAGGCAGTGCAGTTTTTGGAGTTCGAATTGTTCGGATTAATCGGTATTGTACCGAAGCTTCTAGAACCTTCCGGAAGGGGACCAACGTGGCCCCACCTTCCGGGAGGGGCATGGGCCTATGAGGGAGTGTCCTGGCCGCATTGGGCACAAGGCCCCATAGGGCCCAGCCGATCCTAGATAAGTTTAAACTCGTTTAAACTAGAGATAGGATTTCTAGATAAGGAGAGTTTAAATCGCTTAAACTAGAGATAGGATTTCTAGATAAGGAGAGTTTAAATTGTTTAAACTAGAGATAGGCTTGGGAGGGGGGGTTGGCCGCCCCTCTATATATAGAGGGTGGTGCGCCTCCCCCACACACCTCCCTCCAAGCCCTAGTAGCCCCGCCGCCTCTCCCTCCCGACTGCTTGTAGGCGAAGCCTCAGCAGAAATTCTCCACCATATACACCACGCCGTGTTGTAGATCCAATCTATCTCTACCATACTCGCTGGTCCGAGGAAGGAGGAGACGTCGAGGTGCTGCACGTGCATCTCACGGAGGCACCGCCACTTGTGGTGCTAGATCGGATCGGATCGCGAGGAGGAGAAGCGAAGTACGACTACATCACCCACGTTCCGATTTAACGTTCCGCTGCGAATCTTCAAGGGTATGAAGATCTAATCCAATCTCTCTCGTTGATTGCATCTCCTAGATTAGATCTTGGCTTTCCCTCTGTTCGCATCCGTAGAAAATTTTGATTTACTATGCCGCGAAACCCATCACATATAGGTTGAGTTATTGCTCAATTTCAAACGTTTAGCTTCAATGTTATTAATGTGTGTATTACCACAATCGAGATTCAATAAGAATAGACCATCTATCAAAGGTGCATGTGCATAAAACATATTACTCATATAAATCGAACAACCATTATTCTCGGACTTAAACAAGTAACCGTCTCGCAATAAACATGATCATGATATAATGTCCATGCTCAACGCATGCACCAAATATCAATTATTTAAGTATAAAACTAATCCTGATGGTAGATGAAGAGGTAGCATGCCGACAGCGATCACATCAACCTTTGATCCATTTCCAACGCGCATCGTCACCTCGTTCTTTGCTAGCTTCCATTTATTCTACAGTACCTGTTTCGAGTTAAAAATATGAGAAACCGAACCAGTATAAAATACCCAGGCACTACTACGAGTACTAGTGAGATACACATCAATAACAAGTATATCGGATATACCTTTCTTCTTGATGTTGTCGTACTTCAAATCCGCCAAGTACTTTGGGAAATTCCGCCCAAAGGACCTTCTCCCTGCAAGAAAAGCACTCAAGATCGTGCTTAGGCCCAGCCTTGGTCTTCTTCGCCGGTGCGGTAACTTTCTTACAGCCCTTCTTGAAGTTTCCCTTTTTCTTAGACTTGCCTTACTTCTTGAATTTGGTGGTCTTATTGACCAACAACACTTGGTGCTCTTTCTTGATCTCCACTTGTGCAGATTTTAACATGGAGAAGAGTTCGGGTAACGACTTGTCCATGTTTTGCATATTGTAGTTCATCACAAAGTTCTTGTAACTTGGTTGTAGTGATTGGAGGACACGGTGAATCCCCAAAGCATTAGGAATCACTATACCCAAGCTTTGAAGCTTGCTTGCGTGCCCAGACATCTTAAGCACGTGTTCACTGATGGAGCTGCCCTCTTCCATCTTGTAGTTAAAGAACTTTTCAGAAGCCTCATAACTCTGAACTGCCGCGTGAGCCTCAAATATCATTTTGAGTTCATAGACAATATCATGTGGGTCATGGTTCTCAAACCTTTTCTGAAGCTCCGATTCGAAACCATACAAGATAGTACACTAAACTGTGGAGTACTGATTCTTTCGAGCGAGGAAAACATTTTTTACCTCATCGGTAGCATTAGATGCAGGCAGGTCACTCAGCGGTGCGTCCAGCACATAGGTCAAATTATCAGCATTGAGGATAATCCTGAAATTGCGGAACCAATCCGCAAAGTTGCTTCCGTTTTTTTTCAACTTTTCTTTCTCTCGGAACGCATTAAAATTGATGGTAGGGCCCGCCATTGATCTACAACATATTTGCAATAGTTTAGACTAAGTTTATGACAAATTGAGTTCTAATTAATAGTTAAATTAATCTAGGTGAACTCCCACTGAAAACAATATCACTCAAATTGTTTTAGTGATCACACGAACCAAATCCACCACATCAAAACCGATCATCACGAGAATTGATGTACCTTCAATGGCAAACAATCAACATGTTCATCATATCTACTAAATGATTCATGCTTTACCTTTCGGTGATCCGTGTTCCGAGACCATGTCTGTACATGATAGGCTCATCAAGATCAAACCTTAGCTTCCACATGAGCAAATCTAGCTTGCTCATGTTGTATACACTCGCAGAATCTAACACACCCGATCATCACGTGGTGCTTCGAAACAACGAGCTTAGCAACGGTGCTTACTAAGGATGAACACTTTAAAACTTGAATGTTTTGTGCTTGAGGGATCATCTTATAATGCTACCGTCGTGAACTAAGCAATACAAGATGCATAAAAGGATTAACATCACATGAAATTCATAATATGTGATATGATATGGCCTTTCTTCTTGTGCTTCCGATCTCCATCTTCAAGAACGAACATGATCTCCATCATCACCGGTATGGCGTCAAGGTCAATGGCACCGCTTCATGGTTGTCGTCCACCAGCATCAACTATTACAACTACTTTGAATAGACACGCATGTCTTAACGGAATTTAAAAGACAACAATATGGCTCCTGCCGGTTGCCAACTTACAATAAGGAACATTGCATACATCATATATAATCACAATCATGGCCATATCACATCACAGCACACCCCTGCAAAATAAAGTTAGACGCCTCTAATTTTCTTTGCATATTTTACGTGGTTTGGGGCTTTCAATAAGTGTCGTTCTAACTTACGAACAAGAACCACAATGTAGATGCTTGAACTATCAAGTGCCCGTTGTAAATTGAATCTATACTATGATGGGAGATACAGACACCCGCAAAGCCACTTATGCAATACAGGTTGCATGTTAAGCGTGGAGCAAGTCTCATGAACGATGTCATGTAAGGTTAGCTCGGGCCGCTTCATCCCATCATACCGTAAGATGCAAAGTACACAAAAAGCAATTGATAATAAAAGCACCACCGCCCACAATGACCATTGTGTTCTACTTGTGCAACAGATCTACATATAGACATGGCTCTGATACCACTGTAGGGGTTCGTAGCATGGAAAACAAAAAAAATCTTCTACATGCACACAAACAAGCCAAGATCTATCTACTAGATTGTAGCAACGAGTCGATAGAAGCACTCACCCTTGAAGATTCCAAAGCGGTTAACGAGAGTAGATTCTCGTGGGTGATGTAGTCGTACACTTGCCGATCTCAAGATCGCGTAGATGATCCTTCCGGCGCTTTGTTCCGCATAGCGCTTCAATGGGTCACACGTTCAGACTGATGAAGACCTTTCTCCCTTGTTCCAAGAAAATGAGGTTGTAGTTCTCCCCTCGTGAATCCGGAAGAACGACGACGTGGTGTCGGAAGTAGAGGGAAGATCCCGCAGGGCTTCGCCTAAGCCGGTGCGAGTTATGGTGGATTAGGGTTTCCCAGAAATCTAGGGTTTAGAAAACCAGGAGGAGTAGAAGGTGTCGGCGGCGGCTGGCGGCTCGGGTGGAGAGGGGCTAGGGCTTGTATGCTTTGGGGCAGCCCTCCCCCTCTATTTCTGAGAGGGGGGGAGCCTTGGGAGGGGTGGGTTTGAATCCAAACCCAAACCCAAGTTGGATTGAGAGAATGACTTGTTTCTTCTCCCACTAGGAAACCATTGTTCCAGTTTGACTTTTCAAACTTCCCGTTTAACTTTCAATTTAGAGCTTTAATTCTCTCTTGCAAATGCACACACCAAGTGACCTAGGATATGATCCAATCATTCCACTTACCCATGACACATTCATGGACCATTCTCCTTCCGGACAGGTGATCCTTCTAGAACCTTCTAGAACCTCTCCGATGAAAACATCGGAATCTTTCCCGAACTCCGGAATCGGACTTTCCTTATAAGAATCTTATTCTACAGACCATTCCGGATCTCCTCGTGATATCCCAGATCCCATCCGAGACTCCGAGCAACATTCGATATCCTACTAACATTCCATATTTACTAAACAACATCAAATCCTTAGTGTGTCTCCCTACGGTTCGTGGATTATGCGGACATGACTGAGACACTTCTCCGATCAATAAACAATAGAGGAATCTAGAAATTCATATGGATCCCACATATTTCTACGATTAATTTGCGATCGAATGAACCACTTACATACGATACCAATTTCCCTTTGTCTCACGATAGTTTACTTATCCGAGGTTTTGATCGTCGGTATCTCTGCATACCTAGTTTAACCTCGTTACCGATAAGTACTCTTTTCTCGTTCACGTGATATGTGATCCCATGTGAGCCAGTCACATGCTTGCAAGCCAATTGGATGACATTCCACCGAGAGGGCCCATAGTATATCTATCTGGCATATGGATGGAAAAATCTCACTCTTGATCCATGTGCTTCAACCCATACTTTCCAAACACTCAATGCCACCTTTATAGCCACCCAGTTATGGTGTGGTGTTTGATGTCATCAAAGCATCCTTCCGGTGATGGTGATTAGCATGATCTCATGGTCGAAGGAATTAGGTTACTATGTATCAGAAAGCTTATAGCAAACGAACTACTAAAATGACTTGATCTTTATGCTACGGTTATCTATAGGAGTATGTCCATCACACCATTCTCCTAGTGATATGATCTTGTTGTTAATAACATCTCAATGTTCATGATCGAGAAACCACGATCATCTATTAACCAACAAGCTAGTATTATAAAGAGGCTTTACTAGGGACTCTAATTTAGTTTACAAATCACACAAGTATTAATGTTTCCTTGTTAATACTGTTATAGCATGAATGTAAACATTTATCATAAACACAAAGATATAATAATAACCACGTTTATTATTGCCTCTAGGGCATATCTCCAACATGGTCCACTTAAGGCACCTCGCCCTGATGGTATTTCCTGCACATTTCTATACATGGAATTGGGGAATGCTCAAGCTTCATCTATCTTTTGAATTAAAAATTATTTTGTTATGTGAAACCTAGTCAGTAAAGCTCTCACGAACTTGATGGCACACCTTATTTTCTTACCCCTAATAAACTTGAACCATTGTGTCATCAAAGTTGTATATGCTTGCGCCTATACGTTGGAATTAGCAGAACCGTGTTGTCACGGGGAACACTTTCAACATTGCACATGTAGTTAGTACACAGTTGATATGATGCTCTTTTGTTTGCGGATGCCGTCGGTGTGAAATAAAAGGGGAGCTTGTAAATCCATGGAGTTATGTATGTGTGTTAGAGAAACGCCTGGGCCGCTAGCCTAAGCCATGCCTAATCATGGTGGAAACTTGGAGCATAACCATAGTGAGCAATCTGTGAAGCATCCTTAATAAAAACCTATGCAAATAGAAAATAAAAAGGTCACTGAGATGCTCACTGTCTTGCATGCCTTGTCATTTTGATTATGGGATAGCTTCTGTATCATCTGCAAGGGGTACCCCCTTGGCGGTTCTTTATGATACACATGTACTTACAATGACAAGAACTTACCGGTAACTAAAGTTGAGTAGCATGAGGAGCAGCCCTCGTACTCAAGGGACATGAGATTGCCAACTATATTTCGTCAAGCATATACTCCATCATTGTTCACTTTAACCTTAATCACCTCAAGATGCTTTTGATAGGGGCAATGAGAGCTCAAAGCTAGTAAGTACCATAATCTTTTGAAAGCTCTTTATGAACTTGAAATCCCTGCTTCCCTCTATGAAGGGCCCTTTCTCCTACTTCTAAGTTGAGTCAGTAAACCTATTCCTCTCTATATCTAGCAAGCATTTGAGTTGTGTTTTAAGCATTCATATGATGATTTATTCAATCATGTTCTTTATCTTCCGTGTTTGCACAAGACTCTTATCTAAAAAGTATTACTTTGAAAGCTATCATTGTGAAAAACCTTTTATGTTTGAGAAAAGAGTACTCCTGTTGTAAACTTCTGCAAAAGCTTTATTTGAAAACTGTTTGCCAACTGTTCTCTGACCAGGAACAAAGTTTGCCAATTCCAATTATGATTTATCTTTATGCATCTTTATTGTGACTCATGTACTTGTTGCAAGCTAAGTTATATAATGGTGAGTTGCTTTCTTCTATGAGTTGTGTATTGGTAAGTGTGATGCTTCTTGTCTGTATTCTTTTTATCGACACTTTACTCTATAAACATGTGAACATGTTTACTGAGCTCAGTTTTCGCTTAGGGGCAAGCGAAGGTCTAAGCTTGGGGGGAGTTGATACGTCCAATTTGCATCACCATTCTATATCATATTTTGCCTCTATCTATTGATATATTTCGTATTAAGAGGTGTTTCTTATGTCTTTTCATCTATTTTTGCATGTTAGATGATTCTTGAAGGATGAACTGTCGGAGTCAGGATTCTGATGGAGAAAGAGGTGTTTTGATGAAATTTCCCAAAGATCAGAAAAATACCAAAAAAACTACGAAAAATCCTATTTTCCTAGAAGACGAAGGATGCCAGAAGGGGAGGCGGGGATGGGCCATAAGGGGGCCCACAACCCCCAGGCGCGGGCCACCCTAGGCCACGCCTATAGGGGGTGTGGCCCACCTGGTCCACCTCTGGCTCCGCCCTCTCGCCTATATCTTCTCCTCGAAACCCTAATACACGGGCAGTGACCACAGAAAGATTTCGCCGCCTCTACGGGGCGAAAAACATAGAGAGAAAGAGCTCTCCGGCAGAAAGATTTCTGCCGGGGAAATTCCTTCCCGGAGAGGGGAGATTGTCCCCATCAACACCATCATCAAGCTAGACTTCATCGAGACCATCATCATCATCCACACCATCATCTCCACCAGCACCATCATCATCACTCCATCCCTCTATAACAATTGTGTTGAATCTTGCATTGTTCTTAGGGGAAACTTTCCTGGTGTTAATTACTATTGTAGTTGATGCTTGTGAGTGGAACCATTGAATTATTGTTTATGTTCAGATTGTCATCCATCATTATATCATCTTTGATCTTGATCCATATGATGTCTCGTGAGTAGTTCTTTTAGTTCTTGAGGATATGGGAGAAGTCATGTTGTTAGTAGTGGATTTGTGTTGAGGTATTATTCAATAGTCTAGTATTTAAGTTGTGGTGCTATTTTTCTAGTGGTGTCATGTGAACGTCGACTACATGATACTTCACCATTTATGGGCCTAGGGAATGCATTATATATTTGGATACTAGTTGTGGGGTTGCCGGAGTGACAGAAACCTGAACCCCCATTAGGAAACCATTGCACAAGGGAGTGTAGGATCTCAGAGTTTAAGGCTGCGGTTAGGTTTATATGTTAATTGCTTTCTTGTAGTTGCGGATGCTTGCAAGGGATTTAATCACAAGTATGTATTAGTCCAAGTAAGGTCGGTACATTAGCACAGATTCACCGACACAACACTTATGAAACCAAAGAAGATTAATCGGCTATATGAAGCGAAAGCACTTGACAGTATTCCCATGTGTCCTCGAGAACGTTTAGTCCTCATAAGTAATTCCTTTGGCTTGTCCTTTGTTAAGAAAGGATTGGGCCACTTGCTGCATTTGTTTGCTGTTTTATTTACTTGCACTTTGTTTCCTTGATTTATGAGAAAACCCCTAAAAATCTGTTTGCTAAGTATTTACAAAGATTTCCTGCTCCATACCACTAGTCAACACCTTCTGCTCCTCGTTGAGATCGACACTCCTATTTATCGAAAGTACTACGATACACCCCCTATACTTGTGGGTCATTGCTCACATTCTCTCTAAACTGGGCTCAAACTCCTTTATTTCTATGGACATTACGTTTGTATGGAAATAGATGCATAATCATGGTGTAGAAATTAGTAGAAGGCGACCGACACGCCTGTGCAGCCGTTTGACATGGCAGAGCGGTCACGCTGGGGCTTGGGAGGGCTCGAGGATAGATTTTGTTGAATGTTATTTCCCTCTGCTGATGGGGCAAAGTGACGGGTTCCACATGTCAAGAGGAATACAATTCTAATTGTTCTCATCTCCGCTGGTGGGTTATGCGTTGAGTCCCACATGTCAGAAGGCAACATATCTATTTGGTTTAATCGCTGCTAACGGGGCACAAGGGGATGTCCCACATGTAAGAAAATGACGCAAAATAAATGTCAAGTAAGCCCAACATAACGACAGCCGTCCTCAGGTCTGTCTAGGGATACAGATGTAATGAATCTGTGTCGGCGTGGCATTTCTCTAGTTGGTATATTAGTAGTGGCGGTCCCAATTTAGGTGAGAACTAGGGACACAGTCCTAAGAAACTCCAGTATCTTCATACCATGTAGAGGCATGCAAATGTTGAACGTGTCCGGCAAATCTACAGAAGGTAGGGGCTACATCACCGGTTGTTACTCTAGTGCCAAGTAACCTCCCCCTCTTAAATATAGTGTGTCATTGCATGAGTGAAGGAGCGGACCCCACCACCCCTACAGCCTGGACAGCCGCATAGGCTTGCCGAAGCGCGACGCCTTATATTTGTTGACTTTATATAGTGATTTTGTTTTAAAAAATGGCATCTTAGACATGTTTGCCCAGGCTTCCGGAACCTTCTGGGTCTGCCACTGCATGAGGGTGACTGCGTGAACACCCATTACCTAGGTTTTTGCTAGGTACAAGGCCTATGTCTTAGCATCCTTCTTTGCACATGTGGCTTACGATTGTCCCCTTATAGAACGGTCATGTTTATTAACCGATCGTGACGTCAAATGCGTGGAAACAAAAATAAGAGCCAGTGCAACGTGATATCCGATGATGGCGTGCAACTAGCAAACTCTTTGTGTTACGAGTACGCTCATCGTACTGGTGGATGAAACCGCAACGGCTAAGGGGTCTGTTGAGTCTTTCCTCGCAAGCTCAGCTTGAGCGACATCTAGCACGACAATTTAATCACCAAGCCCATTCGTGTACACACAAAGCGCTACCATCATTAGGATGCCTTCTTCTCTTCGGCGGTGGGTTATTCCTATTTTTATCCCTTCTGCTTCAAACCCTTCCACTAGAAGCATACAACACTACGCTCTCTCCTTTTGAGCCTCCGAAAAACACAATACATGTTTACAAACAAAGAGCATGGCTTTGAGCCACCGCCATCATGTTGGCCGCACGAATAGCCAAGGAGGCGCAGAAGGGTACAATTTTCATTCTAATTAACACCGTCGTGTGTCTCAAGACACCACAGGCCAAATTGTCTCTGGTGCCTCCAAGTTCCATAGCACGCGTATTCGGCATGCGAGCGCAAAGAGCTACAAGGTCTATGGGAGTGTATCATAGCTAGCCACATCGGCCCAGCCCGAGCCCTCTGTGGTCCAATAGCAAACCAGTCGCCCCCCCTTACAGGAGCTCTTCCCCTAGCCGATGAATGTGGCATCGCACAAGGTCCTGGTGATGCAATTGAAGGAACTCTTGTAGATAATCGAACCCTCAGATGTCCCACTAGAGGTCCCTCGAAACGTCTTGGAGAATCGCCGGTGAGAAACCGGACCCTTTGAGGTCCATAGGAGGTTGTGCCGACCCAGAAGCCTCGCATAATAAGCTACGTCAAATCAAAGGACTACGCAGGCCCGGAGACGACGGAAGTTGGTGCGACAACGAGTGTGCCCATGGGCCCGCCTACAAGTTCTGCCGCTGATTTCTTTTTCTTTCTTTATTAATGTGTGCTTTCGTCCACCAACACACGGGCATGCTTCATCTCTAAGATGTTATGATGTTATGTTCATGCAAACCTTATGTTATATTGTATCTCCGTTCTTTTCTCACTCGGTGTGTTCATTGACGTTGGTTTCTCTGGTTGTCGTGAGCCCCGTTGGTCCGCTCAGTATTACCTACATCTTTGAACTTATATGGTTATAGTCTTTAGGTCATGCCGAACGAGCGATTTTCCTAACAACCCTTAGTGACTTTTTGAACGCCATGCTCCGGGGATGGTGATATCGACAGGCTCTAGTTGTAAGAGAAAATATCGTTGTAGACGTCTCCCACTGATTTCTTTTTGAATATAAGAACAAAATAAGTAAATACGACGTCGACATAGAGAATTCTTGTTAGTAATTATGAACCCGTACATTTACAATGGGTACATATTGGATTAAATATGAACACGATTCGGTTTCATCTTTTCATGCCTTTCGCCGATGCACCATAAGAAAAAAAAATGCAAAGCGGTGATGTAGGAAATGACAAAAGTGTCGCCTGTTGTCTTCGTGCGATGACAGCGACAAACTCGACAGCTAGTTCATGCCATTCCAATAGCCAGTTCATGCCATTCCGACAGCCAATTCGCGCCAAAGAGAAAAGGTGGGTATCCTAGCTACTCTTTTGCGTCCGTTCCAACAGCCAGTCCGCCATTCCGACAGCTAGCGCACGCGCGTTTTAAACAGCTAAGCATTACTTAACAAATGAACACCATTTAATTTATTTTCCTTTTGAAAAGAAACACATATATATTCCGTGGCGTGTTACGACTTATTTATATTTTTCCCACATCCCACAACCATGGTCTCACACCCTTCCAATTTTGACAAATCGTACTCCCAAAGAGAAATGGATAGTACTTACTCCAGCCACCGCATTAAATGAAATTATTAATTGTGCTAGCTGTAGATAGCTTGCCCAACGGTCTCTTTCCCGTTCTCATTCAGATCTGAGACAATATAAGGAGGGGCTGACAGAGCGAGAGGAGAAAGGCGAGAGTTTGCACCTTGCAGAGCTGTGCCAAGGATGAGAGGCTTGCCGATCACAGACGAGGGAATGGAAGTGGAAGCACCGAAGAACGTCGAGGAGAACGTGGAAGAGGATGTGGAGCAGCCACCAGATTGGCTCCCCGATGGCTGGGTTATGGAGGTCAAACGTGGGGATGATGGCATCCCCTACCAGGTACGATTCTCTACTAACCATGTGTTCATGCAAGATGCGTACTAGTATCTACCAGGAACGTACAGATTTTAGTACATGAACGTTCTCTATGCATGATATTTTATTTATGTTGTTGTGTTTTGTTTTGAGATATGTGATTATTTTTTCTTCTCTAGTATTTCGTCTCCCCCGTGTCAGGGGCCAGATTCATGATGAAAGCGGAGGTTCTGAACTACCTTTTCTCCGAGATGGACGAGCACTGGATACAGTCTAAGAAGTCTGCTGAAAGTATCAGCTTTCTCCCTGTATGTTTTTCTTAATCTGGTGAGGTCATTATTTAATTTTATTATACCTATATCCATGACCGATCTATGGGTCGTTCTGTCATGAGATGCAGAAGGTGTATGAATGGCTTCCAAAGGGGTGGTTGCTAGAGATTAGAGCAGGGGGTGAGAAAATGGACAAGATGTTCAAGGTAATAGTCTTTGCCGTTACCATACCATGTGATATATCTGTTCATGAATAAATGACTTATTAGATATCATACAATCTATCTTAATATCTAAGCTACTAATATACACACTAAAAAACTTGGTTCATTAAGGTTCCAATATGGTAGCATTTGATAATATGTATTTGCATAATTTACTATTTGTTTGCATGCATATCCAAGCCGTTTAATGGATTTTAATATGTCATAGAAATATTATTACAACTTACCTTTGATGGTATGTATTGGTTAATTTGTGTACAAGGTGCAACTCCAGCACAACAGTTAGCAGTTAATTCTGCATCTGGTGTTTATAATTGCCTACCGTTGAGTTGATGATGAAAGGATTGTTACCAGCGGTTCATGCAGCTTTCTACATGGGAAATAGCATTAGATATAGATGATTGGATGTGAACTAAGAAAGCAGTACATGTTATGTTAGCATATGAGAAACACAACTTATGTACAGATTGACATCAAAGTCAACAATTAAATTCACTCATATCATACAGCAATTTTGATCAGATTATAACATTTTACGTATATTTTTTGCAGTTCTATGTTTACCCTGCACTAGGAGTACGACTAATGTCTAAACAAGATGTACTACTGTATGCTAAGGAAATGAAGATCAATGTATGCGATACAGATGGACAATGCAACACAGACTCTCGAGATAATGTGTATTTCTTACTATCACTATTTCCGCTACATAACCAACAATTTATGTCTTAAATGATGTGACATTCTGAAGATATTTTGTATCCTTATATTGTAGATTCTAGCAGAGGTGGAGCTCAACCCACCTGGGTTGCCACCAGGATGGGTCAAAGAAGTAGTATATAGAAAAACAAAGGAGGGGATAAGGAAAGACCCGGTATAAAAAATGAGAACTAAAACCTTCCATTTTTGTTGATTTTTTTAATCTTATGATCAGTATTAATTGTGCAGTACATGACGGATCCTGTTAGCAATTATACCTTTCGTGCTATGAGTGCTGCACTTCGCTACCTTGAAACTGGGGAAGTCACAAAACACCAATTTTTTCAGAAGACAAGTGTTCATGACTTGTACTCCTTTGAAAAATCTGCTGATCTGGTAATTGATATTTCAATATTGGATATTATGCTAGTAATATTCCTTACTAAGGTGCCTCTTCCTAGAGCTTCTTTTTTAATCGGACAGAAAAGCCACACAATTATTGTATCTTTTCTAAAAATTATATGCTTCGGTATCCATAATTTCGTACATCAAAGTTGTAACCATAAAGTATGGCACAAGTTTAGTTCATATTTGCACACAAGGAAAAAACATTCATTGTACTATATTCAAACATATAATATACTTTCTGTTTTACCGCACAGAAAATCCAAAGTTCACGATATGTTTGAATAATAGAGGGTTAATTTTCCTTCGTGGGCATGCAAGCTGCAACATTATTTTTTGATTCAAATAGTACAAGGTTACTTTAGTTGTATAAAAAACATTTTCTTCAAACGGACATGCCTAATTTGGTCAAGCTTCGGATAACCTATATTAGACTAAAGACATTGAATAGTGTTGGTTTTCTCTATTAATGTGCTAATTTTTCAATTCTGGCTTTGAAGAGTTTACTAAACTTACAACAAGGGCGGTGGCTACTGGGCTTGCATTTTTTTCTTTGACCCTACACGATATGATGAACGAATTATAACTTGTTGGTTTAAAATAATGACACAACTTACACTTCTTAGGCAATTCACAATTAAGAATATTCTAAATAATTTGACAAACACATGATACATTTTTTAATTCTAACCATGTTAAACTTCCCATTTTGTGTAAAAATATATAATTCTTTTTCCATACATGTATTACTTTATATTGCATACATTTAAATGATTATTTTTGCAGCATGAGAGTTTGCGCAAGAGACTAACAGAAAAGGGGAAGGATGCCAAAACATGTACAAGTTCACCAAAGCCTAGAGGATCAACACTCATGAAGAAAAATAATTGTATTGGACAAACATCATATAGAAGTAAGTTCCTCCTTATAGTTGCACATACATATGTTAGTTGCACATACAATTGATATGGTAGTCCTTTTTATCCATACATATGTTGCACATATTCGCTTCTTTAGGTTCTGCTATCCTATCTAGTATTACTACTTTTCTCATGTTACCGAGAATTAAAAAAATCACCTTATGTTGTCGGAACATATGTAGCTCCACAAGTAAGACCATCGAGAAAACAAATACCTCGGGCACATTACTACATTTTATTATAGTTAATCAGTCTGAATGTGTTGCTCAAAAGTTCAATTTGTTTTCTTCATATATCTCATGGTATCCGTTAGTACTCTAGTCTAATAGAGTAATCCCCTTTGGTACTTGGGACTTTCCTCTTTCCTTTTTGTCATGTCATGAGTTTCTCCTTAATTAAAATATGAGGCAAATCTTTTGCCTCCGTTCAAAAAAATATATTAATCCATTTCTCACTCGGACTTTATATTATCAAATATGAGCCTTTTATAAGTACTTTATGTTACACTATATGTTGCTTGCAATATTCATTTTCATCAGTTCAGAATTTTGGTTCTATTGGCTAGTACATGAAGCTTGACATGCTACCGGAGCATAAGGTCTCAAGTTAAGTCATGGCTATCGTAATTTGTTAAAAATTGTTGGTAGCCCCCTTTATGTCCATGTATAGACCTCGTGACTCACACGTGAGATTCGCAGGCATCGCTCTCTTTCGGTTGCACATGTTAACTTGTCTTGCGGTCACACATGAGAGGGAGTATTACGGTGTATGTGGATTGCACTAGCCATTTCTATTAATTCGGACTTTGGTTCTGTTAGCTAGTGCATGAAGCTTGACATCTTAATGTGTTTATATGAATTTTTTCTAAACATTAGATAAATATTTGATGTTAGTATATTATCTTCACGTCAACCAAATTGTACGTACAATCTATTTCCAAACCAAATGTTGACCTTTTGATCCATTTGACTTTATTCAATATAATATTACAACTACATGCAAGAATTCTTGTCCATAGTTTTGAGCAGTAGGAAAACATGCATGTTTTCTCTTGAAAAAAACAATGGGTTGGATCTTAAATCTTTCAACACAACATTAACATCAATACAATAATATTAGCCTTTTATCTATCTACCTAATGCTAGTACACATTGCTTTTTTTTGCGAAAATAGAAGACTAAATAAAATACATATTCGTTCGGAAAAATAAAAATTGTTCAATTCTATGATAGGCGTAGCTGATCTTAAGATTATATTTGCATGTCCTTCCAAATAACTTTTTTTTCTGGTATAGCCGAGGACGCTGACACGGACAGCTCTACGGACTCGGTTTCAAGTGAGCACCAAAACAGTAGGAACAAAAGCATCGAGAATAAAAGGGGACAGCCAAGTTCCTCAGAGACTATCAAGCGTCCAAGAGGGAGGCCACCCAAAGTGGCGGGATCAAATGGATGGAACACAAAGAAGTCTAGGAGCAAAAGGGAATTCAAACAACATAATATCTAATTAAGCAAGGAATGGAAGGGGCATGAAGCGAGGGCACAAACTATAGAAATCAATTGCTTTAGTCCCAAGTAATATTTAGTGAGAACGTTGTTCCATTTTGTTCGTACAACTTTGTTATGTAAACAACTTCCATTTGGAGTTAACCTTGTTATGTAAACAACTTCCATTTTGAGATGGGAACTCCGACATATGGTCATTTTGTTCCGGTACCTTCTGTTTAGCCACATAGTTAGAGAAGCATGATTGCATCATAATTTATGATTCTTAAATTTTGCTCCATGGAGAAACCATAAGTATATATTTCTCAAGAGAAGGAGAAGTGTGGTGCCCCTCTCCCTCTTTCCTTGCACAGGCTAGAGCTAGGAAATGAGAGGAAATGTCGGAGGGCAGCAAGCCGTAGAGACGAAGCCAACCAAGAAGATCAGCTGTATAGATAATACATGGAGGCACCGATCTTGTGTTGACGTGTATCATTCTTTTGATTTAGGCACAAATAGCAGGGCATCGAAAGATCAATCCGCCTCAAAATCTACAGCACATCAAACATATACTAGGTTGGTCTAGCTGCCGCTGCCGCTGCTTTCTGCAAGTGTGTGTTGTTATCGATCCAGCCGTCTTGCTTCGTCAGGGCGTTTGTACTATTCATTCTGACTTCAAGTTCCGGCAGGTGTGTCCTTGTCGCTCCGGTTGATTTGCTTTTCCCATGTACCTGGCTCCAGTGCGGCTCAGGGTTTTGTTGTCGGGTGATGCAAGTTAATATCTCACACGGAAGTGCCTTTCTAATTGGCTGCATCTTGGGATTTTTACGGAAGTAGCGTTGTTGATCCTTTCCTGGTATGACTAAATAAATCCTCTGTCCGGAAATAAGTGAGTTGGATTTGTTTAAATATATTGTATCTACACATTGAAACGTGTCTAGATACGTGCGAATCAAAACAAACGGAGGGAGTAGAAGATTGTCATGCGATGAGCTTGGAGGTTAACCCCGGCCTGTTCGATTGGATGTACAACCCTTGGATGATCTGGCCAGACCAATGGAGACTACATATCCTTGAATTGTCACGGTTGTCCGAAAAGCCACCGCAATTCGAAAGCTTGCAGTCTTATCCAAACAAACATTCCAAATTTTGTTCCTCTCTGTGAATCTCGATAGAAAAGTGACAAGGATGAATAGGCGCCTTTGTCTCATCTGTTTTGCTGGATGTGATAGTGATTGCGTGAGCGGGTGGTGGCCCTGCCGTGGCATGGAATTTTCGTATTTGAAGTAAAGGAAATAACAGCCCGATACATAAATGCACATGTACTTAAATGTGCATCAACTCCATTGTGGCGTTCTGACTTTCGTCTATGGGAAACCAAGGATGGATCATCGGCATCACATGTTGTATGTCTTGTGTGTGATGAGAGCGATATCGGCACTGCCGTGGTTTGTAGTAGGTGACTTTAACGAAGCGTCATGTCAATATGGGCATCTCTCAGCCTATCCTAAGCCAGGGAGCTAGATGGTGGAATTCCGGGATACTATGACGTTATACGAATTATAGAACTTGGGCTTCCAGGGGATGCCTTTCACATATGATAGTAGGCTACCTGGAATGCAAATATAAAAGTACACCTTCATCGAGCCTTGGATGATAATAGGTGGCGAGATATTCTTCGGATGCTTTTGTGGTGCACCTAGTCTCCCCTTGCTCTAACAATTGTCCACTTTTGGTTAAATTAGAGCGGGAGAGTATACTTGTACTAATCTATAAATGCAAACGATATGAAATCATGTGGGAGAGTGAACATTCTTCGCATGAGGTCAAGGCTATCACCTGGCTGGATCAAGGGCCCACTAGTAGAAAACATGCACTAGAGGAAAAAGGGCCATCCGTTCGCGACCCCTCGGAGCATTAGTCCCGGTTGCGCCACCAACCGGGACTAATGCTGGCACGCGTCCCGGTTGGAGCGGGCACGGGGCCAGGGGGCATGCGTCCCGGTTGGTAAGGGGGCATGCGTCCCGGTTGGAGCCACCAACCGGGACTAAAGGTTTGGCCACAGCCACGTGGCGTGGCACGCACCTTTAGTCCCGGTTGCTGGCTCCAACCGGGACTAAAGACCCCTGCCCTCTATAAATGCAACGCCCCAGCCCCTCTGCCTCCACTCTGTTTTTTCGAATGGTGGAAGGTGTGAGGGTGTGTGCTAGTTTTTTCTCATGCATGCATTAAAGGTGTTTGTTGAAATGTTTGAGTGAAAAATCCAGTTGAATTTCTCATAGAACAAAAATATAGAAGGTGTCCGAGACGCACTTGAGCTTTCTCCTCTTTATTTCCCTCGATCGAGGTTAGCAATCTTATCTTTTCTAGGTCATTGATACAATTCATGTGTCGGTGTGAATTGGTTATTTCACTATTTATGATGTCCTGTTTTTTGATAAACTTACTTATATGGATGCACGGTGACCGGCGGGTAGCCGGGTATATCAAAGGCGTGGATAAATTTATCAATGTGGCTACGGCAAACAAAGAGAATGGATTTATACGTTGTCCATGTGTTCAATGTCGGAACAACAAGGAGTACTCTTCCTCGAAAATCATTCGCCACCGATTATGAAAGGTTTCATGCCCAACTATAATTGCTGGACCAAGCACGGGAAAGAGGGGTTATGATGGAAGATGGTGAAGAAGAAGATGATGATAACAACTATCATCATATGTTTCTGAATCTGATACCGTAATGGAAGACAATGGAGAGGAAAAGGTGAAGAACGGGCATCGATGAGCCACCGATGAACTTGGTAGGGTCATTTCGATGCAAAGCGAGACTGTGAAATGAAAATGAGAAGTTGAAGTTAGAGGGCATGTTAGAAGATCACAAGAAATTGTTGTACCCAAATTGTGAAGATGGCAGCACAAAGCTCGGTACCACCTTGGAATTGTGGCGATGGAAGGCGAGTGTGGTCTAACTGACTCCTCATTTGAAAAGATGCTAAAATAATGAAGCAAGTTTCCAAAACATAACGAACTTCCCGAGAGTACCTACGCAAAGAAGACTCTCCTCTGGGATTAGATGTGCAAAAGATACATGCATGCATTAATCGCATCCTCTACATGGTAAGGAGTATGAGAATTTAGATAAATGCCCGGTATGCAATGCGTTCGGTATAAGATCGACGAGATGACCTGGTGATGTTGAGGGAGAGCCTCCTCGGAAGAGGGTTCTGCTAAGATTATGTGGTATGCTCCTATAATACCAAGGTTGAAACGCATGTTCAGAAACAAAGAGCATGCCAGTTGTTGCGATGGCACAAAGAAGACCGTAAGAAAGACGGGAGTTGAGACACCTGGCGATGGGTCACAGTGGAGAAAAATCGAGAGAGACTTCCGGACTTTGCGGTGACGCAAGGAACTTATGGTTTGGTCTAAGTAAGGATGGCATGAATCCTTTTGGGAGCAGAGCTGTACAAAGACTGCCTGCGTGACTCTATGTATCTACAACCTGCCTCCTTGGTTGTGCATGAACCGTAAGTTCATTATGATGCCAGTGCTCATCCAAGGCCCGAAGCAACCGGGCAACGACATTGATGTGTACCTTAGGCCATTAGTTGAAGAACTCTTATAGTTGTGGGGCAAACCAGGTGTACGTGCGTGGGATGAGAACAAACAGAGCCATTTAATCTACGAGGGTTGTTATTCAGAACCATCAATGATTGACTGCTCTTAGTAACCTTTTAGATGAGACAAACAAAGGATATAAGGCATGCACCCACTGTTTAGATAAGACCGAACGTACATATTTGCATAAATGCAAGAAGGTTGTGTACCTGGCGAATCGACGATTTGTTCCGACCAATCATCCCGTAAGAAAGAAAGGCAAGCATTTCAAAGGAGGCAGATCAGGAAGAAGCTGAACTCCCTGGTGATGATGTATTTGGTATGGTCAAGGACATAGAAGTAATCTTTGAAAGGGTCCCGGGTCAATCAGTTCAACGACGCCGCCACAGACACGCACCCATGTGGAAGAAGAAATCTATATTTTGGGAGCTGCCATATTGGAAAGTCCTGCGTGTCCGCTCTTCAATCGACGTGATGCACGTGACGAAGAATCTCTGCGTGAGCCTGCTAGGATTCCTAGGCGTGTATGGTAAGACAAAAGATACACCTGAAGCACGAGAGGACCAACAAATTATGAAAGACCCAAAGAACATGCATATAGATAACAAGACGGATAAAGGGCGTCACTTAAGTCGTACAGCTATGCTCTTACCAAAGCAGAGAAGGAAATCTTTTTGAAGTCCTTTACAAGATCAAGGTGCCGTCAGCTTCTCATCTAATATAAAGGGATAATAAATATGGCAGAAAAGTTCCAAAACCTGAAGTCTCATGACTGTCACGTGATTATGATGCGATTGCTTCCGATTGCATTGAGGGACTTCTACCGGAAAATGTTCGAGTACCCATTGTGAAGCTGTGCATTCCTCAATGCAATATCTCGAAGGTAATCAATCCAGATATTCGCCAAGGTTACGTAAGGATGTGGTACAATGTCTTGTTAGTTTTGAATTGGTGTTCCCACCATCCTTCTTCAATATTATGACGCATCTCTGGTTCATCTAGTGGAAGAGATTGCCATTCTCGGTCCGTTATTTTGCACAATATGTTCCCTTTGAGAGGTTCATGGGAGTCTTAAAGAAATATGTTCATAACTGCTACACCTAAGGAAGCATCTCCAAGATATGGAACAGAGGAGGGCATTGAGTTTTGCGTTGACTTTATTCCTGACCTTAAGCCGATTGGTGTTTCTGACTCGCGGCATGAGGGAAGACTAAGTGGAAAAGGCACGCTGGGAAAGAAAGCAATGATATGTAGGACGGAGATTCTTTCACTAAAGCACACTACACGCTTCTACATAATTCCACCTTGGCATTCAGATATCGAGGAACACAAGAATATTGTACGCTCCAAAAACCTGGGGAAGCCCGAATCATGGATTACAGATGAACACATGAAGTCTTTCGGTGGTTGGATGCGGACACATCTCTTGAATGACACCACTGTTGGAGATCAGCTATACTTGTTGGTCAGCCACCATCTTCTACGTATTGAATTTCCAAAGGGTACGAAATAAATGGGAATACATTCTACACGATCGCCAAGATAAAAAGAGCACCAACCAAAATAGTGGTGTCCGCTTTGATGCAATAGACGAGAATGGACAAAAGGACACATATTATGGTTACATAGAGGAGATATGGGAACTAGACTATGGAGTCTCTTATAAGGTCCCTTTGTTTCACCGCAAATGGGTCAACTGAATGGGAAGGGTAAAGATAGACCAGGTTGTATGAATGACAACAGTGGATCTCAACAATCTTGGTTATAGAGATGAACCATTCGTCCTAGCCAATGATGTGTCTCAGGTTTTCTATGTGAAGGACATGTCCTCCGACCAAAAAAAGAAAAATATGCAAACGAATACATCATATGATGAGCCAAAGCGTCACATAGTTCTTTCGTGGAAAAGAAACATCGTGGAAATCGAGGACAAGATGTACATGTCAAGATTATAATAAGTTTGATGAAATTCCGCCTTCACGGAAAACTGACCCAAGCATTCCGTTAAGTAAAGAAGATGCTCCATGGTTACGTCTAAGCGGGCGGTCATAAGGAATGACATATGCCAAGAAGTTCATGCTCATATTATGTAACTCTAGTTCATGTCTTTCGCGGTTGTGGCTTGACCGAAGGATATCTTTCGGTTTGTGGCCTTTAGTCCTGGTTTTGTAGTCTCGTTTTAATATTAATAAATGTCTTGAGTGTTAGCCCCATTTTGTGGCTGGACCGAGTGCCTCTATGACCAGTTTCTTGGAGATGCCGAGGACTGGCCGTCGGCATCTCCTCGAAACTGGTCAGTGGTGTCCTCGCTCTCGAAAACCATCTTGCAGCTTGTAACTTCACTAACTAGATCAATACGCCTGAGCTAACTAATTTCACATATTAGGAGTGCCTCTATGACCAGTTTCTCGGAGATGCCGGAGGATCGGGCCGCAGATCTCCTCAAACTAGCCGTAGTGGTGTCCGCTCTCGAAAACCATCTTGCAGCTTGTAACTTCACTAACTAGATCAATACGCCTGAGCTAACTAATTTCACATATTAGGAGTGTTCTATGACCGCTTTCGGAGATGCCGGAGGACTGGGCTCGTCGACATCTCCTAAACTGGCCGTAGTGGTGTCCTCGCTCTAAAACCATCTTGGAGATGCCTCAAACTGGCCGGAGGATCGGACTCACAAGGATGCATATTTATAGTACAAGCAGCTCGGCATAATGTCGACACTCACGACATAATGTCGACACTCACCCCTATTATTAGTGCGATTTTTTTTTCGGTTTTGGTGTCAACAACCGACTAAGAAGTTATCTTTAGTCCCTGTACAGACACCATCCGGGACAAGGTATGCCGCACATAATGTCGACACTCACCCCTATTATTAGTGTTGTCGCCCACTCCAAGAATCCTTCAACCGGTTGGTTTCTCCAACCGAGACTAAATATGAACCTCTCTTTATATAGGCATTTCCCTCTATTTATTAGGTAACACTTAAGACATTTATTAATATTAAAAACCGGGACAAATCGGGACTAGCTAACACTGTGCCTAAAGCAGCCCCTTTAGTCATAATCATGCCTAGTCCTATAGTACGCAGCTGTGGTCTTCATCGTCGTGCCATCATCATCTTCATCGTCACCGCCACTCCGGGATCCTCACCATCCATGGCATATACCAGGGCCATTCCAGCCTCGGATTCATGGCGGGTGGGAGAGGGTCTCGGAAGACGGCGATGCCACCGGGACAGTGTGGGGCCTATGGCGGGTGGACTCGTGGGCACCGTGGCGAGGATGGTCTCCCGGCGATGTAGCGCATCACTGATGATAGTACGGTTCTCCCACCACGACGACGGCCGACTTGCTAGATTCACCGGGCGGCCATCACCCTCGTACTGGCGAGCTCCTTTCCCGCCTATTAGCGAAGAAGGCATTCCGGTGTCATAGTTCGGGATCCCACTGGGATCCATCCGCTGCTCGGCGTGAGCTCGTGGTAGAAGTGGTTTGTGATGGTCACTGACGTGCGGAACCTTGAGGGACAGGAGGGACAGAACCCTCCTCACAAGATCCAGCCAAGGGCGGTACCCCGTGGACAAGGGTAGTTGGAGGCGCACCTGGCGGTCTCGGTCTCGAGGGTCGAATGGCCCAAGAGGCGTTGTCCATTGTTCTAAGAGAGGAAGGTGTGGATGTGGATAGCCATGACACGATCACCCTAAATATAGAGGAAAGGGCGGAAAACTTGGCGTGAAGCTTTGGGAAATGGCGGAATATCTTTAGTCCGGTTAGTGACTACATCCGGGACTAAAAGCTCTAGTAGAAAGGAAAGGGCGGAAAACTTGGCGGAAGAGGTGGAAATGGCGAAAATATTTTTAGTCGGTTTGTGACTACATCCGGGACTAAATGTGTGCTGAACAATGATCATGTTTCGAAAAAACCTTCACAAAATGACCTATGATGTTCGAGGTTTCATGGCTTTCGGTCCAAATGACCGATGTTATGTGCTGAATCACGGCATAGTTTGTGATGTTGTGCCCATATTATGCATGTGTGTGGACATTGGTATGGAGAACAATGTTGCAGGAGGAAGTTTTCCTTTTTGTCGCATACGGAAAAGCCCTTTTCCATTTTCCGAGCGCAAAAACGGGTCGCTTTGTGAAGTAACAACCAAAATGCCGCTTGAATGCTACCGTCCTATTTTCCTAAAATACTAGACCACCTTACATGGACTATATCCCAACCGGTACATCTCAAACCTTTTCGTCCATCCCGGTAAAAGGACAAATGTCCGAATCGGGGGAAGTGGGTCCGGTTTGTACTATGTACATGATCTACCGCCCGTGATTTTTGAAAAATCATTTTAGACTCGCAATATGTGGTTTCTTCAGAGATCCAATGCAAGTTCTAACAATGCCCGCCCCTATCTTCATGCACACCGTTCGACCATAGTTAGAAATTCAGATAATTCAAAACGGGCATAATAAATTCAAAAAATCCAACAATTAAAATCCTTCGCGTGGTGTCATATTATGTTACATAGTTGAAAGGAAAATACCAGACTTGGTATATTGATCATGTTTCAAAAACCTTCACAAAATGACCTATCATGTTCGAGGTTTCATGGCTTTCGGTCCAAATGACCGATGTTATGTTGAATCACGGCATAGTTTGTGATGTTGTGCCCATATTATACATGTGTGTGGACATTGGTATGGAGAACAATGTTGCAGAGGAAGTTTTCCTTTTGTCGCACGGAAAAGCCCTTTTCCATTTTCCGAGCGCAAAAAGGGTCGCTTTGTGAAGTAACCACCAAAATGCCGCTTCGAATGCTACCGTCCTATTTTCCTAAAATACTAGACCACCTTACATGGACTATATCCCAACGGTATATCTCAAACCTTTTCGTCCATCCCGGTAAAAGGACAAATGTCCGAATCTAGGAAGTGGGTCCGGTTTGTACTACAGTACATGATCTATCGCCTGTGATTTTTGAAAAATCATTTTAGACTCGCAATATGTGGTTTCTTCAGAGATCCAATGCAAGTTCTAACAATGCCCGTCCCTATCTTCATGCACACCGTTCGACCATAGTTAGAAATTCGATAATTCAAAACGGGCATAATAAATTCAAAAAATCTGAACAATTAAAATCCTTCGTGGTGTCATATTATGTTACATAGTTGAAAGGAAAAATACCAGACTTGGTATATTGATCATGTTTCAAAAACCTTCACAAAATGACCTATCATGTTCGAGGTTTCATGGCTTTGTCCAAATGACCGATGTTATGTCTGAATCACGGCATAATTTGTGATGTTGTGCCCATATTATGCATGTGTGTGGACATTGGTATGGAGAACAATGTTGCAGGAGGATGTTTTCCTTTTGTCGCATTTAAAAGCCCTTTTCCATTTTCCGAGCGCAAAAACGGGTCGCTTTGAAGTAACCACCAAAATGCCGTTCAATGCTACCGCCCTATTTTCCTAAAATACTAGACCACCTTACATGGACTATATCCCAACCGGTACATCTCAAACCTTTTCGTCCATCCCGGGTAAAAAGAACAAATGTCTGCCGAATCGGTAGGAAGTGGGTCCGGTTTGTACTAAGGTACATGATCTATCGCCTGATTTTTTGAAAAATCATTTTAGACTCGCAATATGTGGTTTCTTCAGAGATCCAATGCAAGTTCTAATGCCCGCCCCTATCTTCATGCACACCGGTTCGACCATAGTTAGAAATTGAGATAATTCAAAACGGGCATAATAAATTCAAAAAATCCGAACAATGAAAATACTTGGCGTGGTGTCATATTATGTTACATAGTTGAAAGGAAAAATACGACTTGGTATATTGATCATGTTTCAAAAACCTTCACAAAATGACCTATCATGTTCGAGGTTTCATGGTCCCCTATCACTTCTTATGTTTAAAGTTTTTCTAAATTCCAAATTGATATTAAAAAATATAAGTTAATTCATTTTAATTGTAAATGGTTCATATTTTAAATGGTTACATTAATTATTTTTAAAAGAAAATGTTTTTGAATTATTTATTTAAATCCAAACACTTTTTATGTTTAAAGTTTTTCTAAATTCCAAATTAATATTCAAAATATAATTTAATTCATTTTAAAAGGTTACATTAATTATTTTTAAAAATAGAATATGTTTTTGAATTATTTATTCAAATCCATACACTTCTTATGTTTAAAGTTTTTCTAAATTCCAAATTGATATTAAAAAAATATAAGTTATTTCATTTTAATTGTAAATGGTTCATATTTTAAATGGTTACATTAATTATTTTTAAAACAGAAAATGGTTTTGAATTATTTATTCAAATCCAAACACTTTTATGTTTAAAGTTTTCTAAATTCCAAATTAATTATCATTTAAAAACAATACAAATTTAAACCCCAAAATAAAAAATAAGGTGGAACAGAGAAAATACCTAAATTTTTTGAAAACAGAATATGTCGGTTGGAGCCACCAACCGACTAAAGACCTCAAGCAACCCTTGGTCTGAAAATATTGGATATAGGTCCCGGTTGGTGGCTCCAATCGACGATGATCTTTAGTCAGTTGGAACCACCAACCGGGACTAAAGGCCCTTTGATTATAACAACGCGCCTCTTCTTCTTCTTCTTCTTCTTCCCTTCCCCATCACTTCTCTGCTTCACCGACGCAAGACAACCGCCCCGACCGCAGGCTGCTCGCCGCCCCCGACGCCAGTCGCCTCGCCACCGCTACCGGTCGCTGCTGCCGCCGCTTCAAGCTTCCCGCCGCCGCCGTCAGCTGCCCAACGACGTCCGCCGCCACCACCTCCAACGACTGCCGCAGCTGCCACCGCCACCGTACGGCCTCCGTCCTCCCTCTCCATCATGCCTCGTCCTCCTCCTCCTCCCCGCCACGGCGGCACCGACGGGTGCGACACGGCGCGAGATGGGGCGCTGGCCGGCGGATGTGGCCACCGGCATGAGGCGCGGCGGCGGCTCACGCGAGCCCAACGTGGCATCTAGGTGGCATCCGCGTGCCCTGGTCCCACCAACACCTCTAGGGCTAGCTCCTTCTCGTGACAGATGACCTGTTCCTTTGCTTACGTGGGCCTTGAGGTGGCTCCGGCCCCACCACTATGGCTAGTTCTTACTATGGTGCAAAAGGTTTAAACATTTGATTTAATAATTTGAATTTGAATAAAACTTGTAAATTCAATAACTTTTAACTGTAATTCGTAAAAATACAAATAATATACCAAAATGTTCGTAAAAATGAGAACTAGCTATCTATGCCATAATAATGCATTGTTCAACAACCTAAATGACAAGTTTAATTAGAACACCCTAGTAACCCTAACAGGTGATTCCGGAGTTCCTTGAGTTAGGGTTTGCCCTCTAACCCCGATTAACTTGTCGAGCATGCTTTAGGGTTACATTCCAATGCACATTAACTTGTCGTATCATCATCATTGCTTGAGCATTGCATCGATGCCATGTGTTGATTGTTTCCTTTCTTTCCGGTGATTTGGTTCTTCCTTTTGTAGCTAGGTTTAGGGTTTCTCTTCATTTTTATTATTGTGTATGTATATATTAGGTTTCTCCTTAACTTTCTCCTTAGCCGCTTTGACTTATTCGCTTTTCCACCTATGCGTAAAATATGGACCCACACGCCGAGACGAAGAAAAGGAAGAGTTGATCCAAGGTGTGATCCGTGGGGAAGATAATTTAGACGTATCAACGTTTTGAACAACTCCGTGAGGGTGATCCTCTTTACCGGAGTAGACAACTTGTTTGAGGTTGAAGGTGTTGCCTCATGAGGGAGAAGGCGATGCCTTGTGTAATCGAGAAGACGACCGCTCCCAAGGTGCATGTAATATAAATCAATTCATTAATTAATCATCCGCTATCTATATAGAAATAGTAACGGCGATCTTTCTTCTTTTAGCCCTCCGGATCAAGGAATCTCAAAAAGAGCGAGGCCCAACCAAAAAGTTGCAAGACCATGAGAGGTTCAGGATCGAAGATGTCGCCAGAGACGGCAAGCGACCCGGAAGTTGTCGCAACCAAATTTGTGGCACAATGCGGAGTAATCGTTAGGGACTTAATCCCGATCACCATTAGAAATTGGAATAGGCCTGCTAATGCGGATGAAGAGGGAACATGTTTATTTGTCCCTAACCACGCCAAAGATTTACTGTGGAAGAGGCTCATGGTTAATTTCAAACTACCGAAGATAGAGATGGATCCAAATGCGGAGGATCCAGTTGAGGACGCCTTACAACATGGGAGAGCCATGGAGGCTAAGGTCAGGGAGTGGGCTTTGAAGAAGATGGCCCAATGTTTCACCAACTGGAAGAAAAGATTGCACCTTGACTATGTCGTGAAAAAGAAGACTCCCGATTTCAAGAATATTCAGTTTGAGAAGATAAAACCATTCTGGGATGAGTTTGTGGAATACAAGAAATCAGAAAAAGCTAAGAAAATGTCTGAAATGAATAAGCTGAATGCTGCTAAGAAGAAGTATCACCATACTATGGGGCAAGGTGGCTGCAAGGTTGGCATTCCTAAGTGGGAGAAACTTGAGCAGAACTGCGTGATAAAAATATCACCCTGCAGATGCATTTATTGGGTAGAACGCAAGGAATTGGTTTTACGGGCATGGGGGCACGTTGGACTCGGAAGGAGGTGTATATATAACATACGACATAAAGAAGACCCCTTGCCAATCGAGAGGATGAGAAAAGCAAAGAAGGTCATAAAGATGGGGACTTCATTCCGATAGAGAGAATGATGAGCTCACACTCGCCCTTGGAAATAAGGAACATGATGGACGAACACGAGGCACAATAGGCTCCCAATCATGGAGGACTGGGTTTCAAGAGAGGAAGAAATATCCCGATAGAAGCCATCGAGAAGTAAGGATAGGCGGTAGTTGAAAGAAAGTCGAAAGAGCGAATGCGTTTAATTGAAGAACGATTAAAGCAACAACAAGATGAAATTAACTCACTTAAAGAGCAAAGTACTACGCCCATCTCAGAAAGACACCGCATTCGATGCTACCGCCTATCGAATAATCAAAAAGCAGGTGGCTTCCACCGAGGTCCCGGTGATGACAATGGCGATGCCGATGATGCACCGACGATGGCTCTTGGCTACCCATGGATGATATCACGAGATGACACATCGCGAGCTACATGTCAAAGTTGTGAACATATCAATGAAGGTGGCGGCTATGCCTTACCAATTGGACCCACACCAACTTACCACCGTCCGGTTCCAGAGGGCTACGCTGTTGTCGGCGTGATGAAATCATGCCCACCTTTGAGGTTTTGGATCTTCACTACCTGTTTGGTGAAGGGATGTGGATCGTTGGGTGACACAAAAACGCCACCATTCTATGGCCGAAGGATTGTATCGTGCTTCAAATCACACGCCAAGGCCATCTTCGCCTCACCCGCCTCTCGCCGAGGTCGCCGCCGCGGCAGCCGTCTTCGCCGCCTCACCCGCCCGTCGCCTCACCAATCTCCGGCAGCCATCGCCGGAGCCATCGCCGCCTCGGATAAAAGCGAAGCGCATCGCCATCTAAGGCCGTAAGCGATCGCCAAACGTAAACAAGAGCCTCTTCCAAAAGTACCAACGGTTCCTCCCAAGAGAGCTTATGACTGTCATCAAGAGGAGATCGCGCGATCGTTGATGCGGAAACGACAGCTGTTTAAGCTAAGTCGAGGCGGCCGAAAGAGCGAGTTCCCCAGACCAAAGAAGAAAAAGCCAAAGTGTTGAAAATTCTAAAGACTCTTCATCAACCCGAGCCAAAGCTGTCATCGACTATGAGCGTTCTATTCTCAAGTCACATGCAGCACAAAAAGCCTCAAGAGCGATCGATGCAAGCGGAAATCTGTTGCCGCTCGAGAACAAGCAAAAGACTTGCGCCTCTCAAGGTGATTTCTCAAACCAATGTGGGTCGAGCAAATATGGGGCAAGAGCAAGATGATCCAGAGGTAGTTTCAACACGGAGAAGCCGCTCAAGGTATGAGTATTGCCCAAGACTTATCCCAATTAGAGTTCTTCCCGTGAGTGAAGTAGCATACCAATACCAAGACGGAAAACCTCTCACAAACTCGAGGAGGTAAACAATCTTCCAACAAAATGCTAAGATTGCATAACTGGTACATGCATGACACAAGGGCCGGGCTAATCGGATAGTGCCGAGGGTTACAAAAAGCATCATGGGAAAGATAAGGATGACATGATATCCATTGAATTTGATGAACTATTTCAATTATTCAATCAAGACGCCTTGGACAAATCGATCATGAGTGCCTATTGTGCGTAAGTACTAATTTGTAATTAATTTAGTCTCCATCTATAATATTTTGTTTATTGCATGTATATAATCATACTTTAATATGCAGAATGAAGATTCTCGAATGAAGCGGAGGACAAATCTATGACATTGGCTTCATTGACCCATATTGGGTTCATGAAGCTAATCTCAAAATAAGCCCCTGGATACGGAGGATAATATAGTACACGCGTTAAGGTTTCAAGAAACCAAAGGAAATACTATTTCCTTACAACTTCCAAGTGAGTGTTATTGTCTTGTATACACTTTCTATTTCGCTTACTCGATGTTAAGTATATAATTGATTAGTTCGCATTCGCAGTACCACTATATTCATTAATCATTTAACTTGACAAAGGCGTGTACTAGTCATGGACTCGAAACATAAACCCTTGAGACGTGGAAGGACATGCAGATACTTCTCCATGGTAATTCTAATCATTACGACACTATATCGGCAACGTTCGTGAATTTTATGATATCAAGTACTTAATAACTTATTTTATTCGTTTTCACGCCGACGCTTGGAAACGGTTCACCAAGAAGGCTAGGGTGTTTGGAAAGAGGAGCTTACATTTCAACCACTAGATGTAAGCACCACTAGCTATATCCGCATCTCTTTGATTCTAGTTTTGATACGTTATTATCATGCTTGATTATTATTTTGATTGAACTCGTTGTCGTAAAGTGCCCACGAGGACCGTGTAACAATCTATGTGGCGGGCGTGCGATGAGAAGGGCAGAAATTTAGAGCAACTCCACGTCGTAAACAATTTCTATAGTTTTTAATTACAATCAAATTGTGTTTAGTTTCATATTCATATAGGTGACTCCTTTTTAAATCAGATCGAACGTCTACGGACGATCTTACGCCAAAGGATCCCATACGAGCAATACGGAGGAATTGGCGGGATTCTTGGATCTGAAGTCCTAAACACACAAGGGAATACTACTCGGTGTGTATAGACAATAGGAATTGTAAAAATAGCAACTTTCAAGAAATTGGCGGTAGCATCGAATAGCAACTTTTGTATGTAGTGCATGAACTCGATCCGTATTGAATGTAAAATGTTGTCATGATGATCTTGTGTAATATAAGGTTCCTTCATTGATAAGTGCAAAACACTAAATAAACAATAAAACAACCTAAATGAATTCTACGCGCGGCACAAAAGTGGCGAAAATGCCGCGGCAACAAAATGTGCCAAAATGAATTCTACGCGGCAGAGAAATGGGCCAAATCTCTACAAGGCAAGAAGTTATTAGTCGGTTCGGTTATTACGACGGACTAATGCTCCACCCTCGGCTCGATGCCACGTGTGCCCCATTTATCCCGGTTGGTGGGGCAACCGGGACTAATGGTTAGAGCTTTAGTCCCGATTGCCCCGTCCCGGTTGGGCAACCGGGACTAATGGCCCTTACCAACCGGGACGCATGGGCCCTTTTCTACCGGTGTCTACACATTAAAACATGTCTAGATACGTGCGAATCAAAATAAATGGAGGGAGTAGAAGATTGTCATGTGATGAGCTTGGAGGTTAACCCCGTCCTGTTCGATTGGATGTACAACCCTTGGATGATCTGGCCAGACCAATGGAGACTACATATCCTTGAATTGTCACGGTTGTCCGAAAAGCCACCACAATTCGAAAGCTTCCAGTCTTGTCCAAACAAACATTCCAAATTTTGTTTCTCTCTGTGAATCTCGATAGAAAAGTGACAAGGATGAAGAGGCGCCTTTGTCTCATCTGTTTTGCTGGATGTGATAGTGATTGCGTGAGCGGGTGGAGGCCCTTCCATTGTGGCGTTCTGACTTTCGTCTATGGGAAACCGAGGATGGATCCTCGGCATCACATGTTTTGTACGTCTTGTGTGTGATGAAGGCGATATCGGCACTGTCGTGGTTTGTAGTATGTGACTTCAACGAAGCGTCATGGCAATATGGGCATCTCTCAGCCTATCCTAAGCTAGGGAGCTAGATGGTGGAATTCCGGGATATTATGATGTTATACGAATTATAGAACTTGGGATTCCAGGGGATGCCTTTCACATATGATAGTAGGCTACCTGGAATGCAAATATAAAAGTACAGCTTGATCGAGCGTTGGATGATAATAGGTGGCTAGTCTCCCCTTACTCTAACAATTGTGGATGATAATAGATGCCTTTCACATATGCTTTTGTGGTGCACCTAGTCTCCCCTTACTCTAACAATTTTCCACTTTTGGTTAAATTAGAGCGGGAGAGTATACCTGTACTAATCTATAAATGCAAACGATATGAAATCATGTGGGAGAGTGAACATTCGTCGCATGAGGTCAAGTCTATCGCCTGGCAGGATCAAGGGCCAAGAGCCGACCTTGGTGATACTAATGAATCTTTGAAAGACGGTGATGGATGTATTGCATGCAATTTGGAAATAAATTTTGGAGTTATCTCACATAAGGTGCGGGCTGGAAGATTTATATAAGGACAATGCGCATATGTTGGAAATTCGTTCTACCTTGGATGCTATGTACCGTGTATGAAGGAAGGAGAGCGCAACACCAAATTATTTTATCGAAAGGTAGTTTGGCATGCTCAGAAAAATAGAATTGCAGAACTTAGAGATCAAGATGATGGTGTGGTTTAGGATTTTCCTAGTGATATGGAGAGAGGATGGTCATGTCTTATTCAAGCCAGTCTACACACTACTGGAAAAACCCTCTTCGGTTCGACGTGAACAAGGCCAGCAGTCCCGGCCTGGCACAGCCCGCGACTAGTGGGAGCACTAGTCCCAGGCCGTGAGGCCTTTAATGGCGAGAAACGACCGTAGTCACTAGTCCCGTGCCGGACCAATACGGACCGGGACTAATGACCTGCAGCAGGCCAGCTGGTCTTTTCGTGGACTATTAGTCCCGGGTCGTATCACGGCCCGGGACTAGTTGTCCACCACTTTATATTCCGCTTCCTGTCCTGCTGCCCTAAAGCATATGGTGGCCATTTTTCTCAAAGAAGCAAGAGAGTTCATGCCATTTTTTTTCTCAAGATTTGTCAAGATTTAGTTTGCAACACCTAAATCCAAACCTTTAAAAGGTAAGAACTTCATTATTTCATCTCGTATTGCTACTTTAGCTCTATAATGCTCTAGAAGTATAGAGATATGGATCAATGCATGCATGCTCTAGAAGTAGCTAGAAGGATTTTGATATATATGTGTAACAAATTTTGATTAGGCACATAGTTACTGAAAATTTAAATGTGTAATTTTAGAGTTTCAGAGCTTAGAATGGAATGAGGTTTTCACTAATAGAACAATAATAAAAAACTCCACATTTATCATGTTGATTGTTTTCTCCAATTCACAAATTGGTGCATCTAAATTTTTAAAAATTCAAAATTAATGCTCTAGAAGCTCTCAATATAACTTGTAATAATTTTATCATGTTGTGTAATGGTTTTTGATATACTTTTACTATAATGCAGATGGTCCGAGAATGGATGTACGGTACTGACCAACGCTATGGCGAGTTCATTAATGGCGTGCATGAATTCATCCGTGTTGCTGATGCAAACAAGCACAATGGTTTTGTATTATGTCCATGTAATGGATATAGGAATCAGAAGGATTACTCTGACTCAAAAACCCTTCACAGCCACCTTATGAAGTCCGGCTTCATGCCCAGTTATAATTGTTGGACCAAGCATGGAGAGAGAGGGGTTATAATGGAAGACAATAAAGAAGAGGAGGAGGATGACAGCTATCATGGTTTCCTTGAGTACGGAGATACTTCCATGGGGGATGCTGAAGGGGAGGATGAAGAAGAGACACATGATGAACCCGCTGATGATCTTGGTCGGACCATTAACGATGCACGAAGATATTGTGAAACTGAAAAGGATAGGGAGAAGTTCAATCACATGTTAGAGGATCACAAAAGGTTGTTGTACCCAAATTGCGAAAATGGTCTAAAAAAGCTGGGCAGCACACTAGAATTGCTGCGATGGAAGGGTGAGTGTACTATACCTGACTCCTCATTTGAAAAGTTGCTGAAAATGATGAAGAATATGCTTCCAAAAGATAACGTATTGCCCGCCAGTACATACAAAGCAAAGAAGGTTGTCTGCCCTCTAGGTTTAGAGGTTCAGAAGATATATGCATGCCCTAATGACTGCATCCTCTACCGCGGTGAGGAGTACGAGAATTTGGATGCATGCCTGGTATGCACTTCACTTCGGTATAAGATTAGACGAGATGATCCTGGTGACGTTGAGGGAGAGCCCCCCCGGAAGAGGGTTCCTGCCAAGGTGATATTGTATGCTCCTATAATACCACGGTTGAAATGCTTATTCAGAAACAAAGAGCACGCCAAGTTGTTGAGATGGCATAAAGAGGAACGTAAGTCAGACGGGATGTTGAGACACCCCGCTGATGGGTCGCAATGTAGAAAAATCGATAGATAGTACCCGGACTTTGCAGATGATGCAAGGAGTTTAAGGTTTGGTCTAAGTACAGATGGCATGAATCCCTTCGGGGAGCAGAGCTCTAGTCACAGCACCTGGCCCGTGACTCTATGCATTTATAACCTTCCTCCTTGGTTGTGCATGAAGCGGAAGTTCATTATGATGCGAATGTTGATCCAAGGTCTGAAGCAACCCGACAACGACATTGATGTGTACCTAAGGCCATTAGTGGAAGAACTTTTACAGTTGTGGCACGAACCCGGGATACGCGTGTGGGATGAGCACAAGCAGGAAGAATTTAACCTCTGAGCATTGCTTTTCATAACAATCAATGATTGGCCTGCTCTTAGTAACCTTTCAGGACAGTCCAACAAGGGATACAATGCATGCACACACTGTTTAGATGACACTGAAAGTATATATTTCGAACATTGTAAGAAGAATGTGTACAATGAGCATCGTCGATTTCTTTTGGACAAGCATCCCTTAATAAAGAAAGGCAAGTATTTCAACGGTCTGGCATGTCAACAGACGAAGCCTAAGGAGCCTACTGGTGCTGATATATTTGATATGGTCGAAGATTTGGATCAAATGGTAACCTTTGGAAAGGGTCCTGGCGGAAAATCTGTTCCGAAGGACGCAGAAGGACACGCACCCATGTGGAAGTAAAGGAAATAACAGCCCGATACATAAATGCACATGTACGTAAATGTGCTTCAACTCCATTGTGGCGTTCTGACTTTCGTCTATGGGAAACCGAGGATGGATGTGATGAGAGCGATATCGGTACTGCCGTGGTTTGTAGTAGGTGACTTTAACGAAGCGTCGTGACAATATGGGCATCTCTCAGCCTATCCTAAGCCAGGGAGCTAGATGGTGGAATTCCGGGATACTATGATGTTATATGAATTATAGAACTTGGGCTTCCAGGGAATGCCTTTCACATATGATAGTAGGCTACCTGGAATGCAAATATAAAAATACACCTTGATCGAGCCTTGGATGATAATAGGTGGCGAGATATTCTTCAGATGCTTTTGTGGTGCACCTAGTCTCCCCTTGCTCTAACAATTGTCCACTTTTGGTTAAATTAGAGCGGGAGAGTATACCTGTACTAATCTATAAATGCAAACGATATGAAATCATGTGGGAGAGTGAACATTCGTCGCATGAGGTCAAGGCTATCACCTGGAAGGATCAAGGGCCAAGAGCCGACCTTGGTGATACTAATGAATCTTTGAAGAAGGTGATGGATGTATTGCATGCAATTTGGAAATAAATTTTGGAGTTATCTCACATAAGGTGCAGGATGGAAGATTTATACAAGGACAATGCGCATATGTTGGAAATTCGTTCTACCTTGGATGCTATGTACCGTGTATGAAGGAAGGAGAGCGCAACACCAAATTATTTTATCAGAAAGTAGTTTGTCATGCTTAGAAAAATAGAATTGCATCACTTATAGATCAAGATGGTGTGGTTTAGGATTCTCCTAGTGATATGGAGAGAGGATGGTCATGTCTTATTCAAGCCAGTCTACACATGTGACTTATCCACGGGCTTATAGCTCTCATGCGACGTCTTTACGTGGAATTGGAAGGAACACGACATCGTTGAAAAGAATATCTCGCATGCGACGCTTGTGAGGTAGCTAATAGCACAGGGCCACACGAGCCATAAAACGGTCATTAAGGACACATTTAACTTTATTCCAAGATTAGGGTTAAGCCAAACTGGTCGGTTGGGACATCCAGTCAAGCCAGTCAAACCAACCGCTTCCGACCGAGAGCGCGCGTCACACTGACTGTAGCTTCCACGACGGAGGCGGTGGACCTCACCTATCGTTCTCGGCGCTGGCGGCGATGGCAGGGCAATTCATTTAGGCGGCGGCGCTTTCGTTCGACGCCGAAGGTGGTGAGTGCCATTTGAAGCTAATTCCTCTCCCATTCTTCTCAATTCGAGATCCGAGTGTGCCCATTGATGCTAGATTGTGGAGGCGAGGGTGTGCTGAACGGGGCGAGAGGGAACGAGATGGAGCTTGGAGAGGGGACTTATAATCGGTATATCCCGTATCTCTGCACTTAATTTCTCTAAGTTTGAGCTCTTTGTTCGCTTCCGCTAGCTCACAGTGCCCGCCAGAAACAGGGGAGACGATGTTGCGCGCCAAACCTTCGAATTTTACATCAATTTCTTTCCCTCTAGGGATGTTTTAGTTGATGGCAGCATGCAGCTCATTGATAGAGACACGATTGTTAAATGGGAGGTGGAATTAGAACATGTTGATCCCCAAGAGCTAATAAACATGGGAGAGGAGGCAGTGAGGAAAATGGTGGAAACAATTGGGGATAGTGTGGTTTGGGGGCCAGAGCAAGAAGTTTCTTTGTTATGATTTGATGATTGCAAATGTGACTATGTTAGGGTTGAGACAGGAGAACATATATTTGATGAAATCGATGAGCGAAACGGTTGGACAAGCAAAACTGTTCTGTTTTTAGCAGAGCTCATTAATCTAAAACCTGATTCGAGGGTTGGATATGTGGCCTCGATCGGCTTTCGAGATGGTCGAGGATGATTGGGCTTCACAAAGGCAAGTAATGCCTATACTTACTGAGTTGGAAGTGTTAAGTGGAGGATGATGCTAATGCACAAGGGAGGTGCAGATGCTAATGCACAAAGGATTGTAACTGTTGATTGGAATTCAGTTGAGATACATGACCGGACTGATTTGGTCATTGCACCAATAGATGACATTGAAATGGCAAAGCTTTTTGGCATTCCTATAGATGACAGAGACATGGAGAATAAGAGGGATGAAGCTGCAAATGATGGTGACAACCATTTAAGAAATGAAGAGGCAGATATAGATCTAGAGTTGTTGGAAAATGCTGCAGTTTATGTAGATGATGATGAGCTAGTAACATTTTATGACAAAGAGGACCCAGTTATTGAAGTTGGGAGATTGTTTCCAAGCATGGATGAATTCAGGATGTGTTTCAGGACATATGCAGTCAAACGTGAGTTAGCTACCAAGACTATGTGGACTAATAAAAAGAAGTTCTATGCAAAATGTATAGGTTATGATGGTGGTGATAAGCCTTGCAAGTGGTATATATCTGCTAGACGCCAACCTGATGGAAGGACAATAAGAGTGAATCAAATTCCAAAACCTCATACTTGCATTACAAGTTCTCGAACAGTTACAAAGATGACATCACAATTATGGGTTGCCAAAAATATCAAGACCATTTTAGCCACAACACCAAACAACACTGCAAAGAGACTAAAAATAGACTTGGAAAAGCAGTACCCCATTAAGCTGAATTATACTACAGTATGGAAGGCAAAGAAAAGGGCAATGAAAGAGCTATATGGTGATTGGGAAAATACCTTTCGAATGCGTTATAACTTCAAAGCAGAAGTAGAGAAGAGGTCACATGGCAGTGTTGTGGAGATAGATACTGAGGTAACAGCTGATGGGAAAGTCTTCTTCTCTAAATTTTTCATGGCTTTAAAGCCTTGCATCGATGGCTTCAAAGCAGGGTGTCGTCCATATTTGAGTATAGACTCATCTTTCTTGACTGGAAAGTGGAATGGTCAACTAGCAGCATGCAATGCTATAGATGGACACAATTGGATGTTCCACAGCTATTGGCATGTTTCACTGAGATGAGGCATCATGGACATGGTTCATGATGTAGTTGAAAAGATGCATAGGGCCTCTCCATTGGCGGCACATAGATGCATGTAAAGGTTTAGAAAATGCGTGAAGATTGTTTTCCTCATGATGAGCAAAGAGTGCTTGACCATATGTGGATGAATTTGATCAAAAGATTCAGAGGAGATGATTTTGGACGCATGTGGCCATGAAGATCTTACACCGCAGACACATTCATATCACCTTGAGAAGATTAAGGCGGCATGCTCGAGGAGGATAGGGTCAAGTTTTGTACATGGTTGAAACCTACCATTATCTTTTATGGTACAGTCGTTTAACACGCCATCAAATGTGATCATATCAACAATAATTTGGCGAAAGTTTCAACAACAAAGTGAAGGAGTTAAAAGACTTGCCTGTCCATGACATGGTTGACGATCGATCATGATCATGAGGTTGTGGGAATTGAGAAGAAGGCTTGGTGATGTTCTTCAAGGAGATAAGCTTCTGATGTTGTGCAACATGTGGTCAACATGAGCGTAAATCTTGCACATTTGTGTGTTGAGAAATCCTCATTGTGGGGTCTGAAGTCGAGAGATACAAAGGGCGGAGGCATGTTGTTGACACTCAATTGCATGAATGCACATGCCTTGAGTGGCAACACACTGGGAAGCCTTGTGAGCATGCCATACTTTTCTTGGCCTCCAAACACAAGCTAAATATGCACCCATATTTGCATGAGTACTATTCTGTAGAAAAATTCAAGGCTGCATATGGAACACCAATTCCAGGACTTACAGATCAGTCTCATTGGCCTGAAGTGGACATTCAGTTCACCTTGTGTCCTCCTTGGATGAAAAGAAAGGCTTGCAGGCCCAAGAAGAGTAGATTCAAGGCTTGGTTTGAGAAAGGTGGGAGCAGTAAGAAGGGAAATAAAGATGAAAAGAAAGATGCCAAGCCAAAAAGGGCCCAAAAAGATAACAAGAATAGATGCGAACTCTGTGAAGAACTTGGACACCGAGCTGGCTCTACCAAGTGCAGATACACTGCTGAAAAGCCAAAGTATGTTCATCCAAAATCTATCCCATTTCTTGTTGATGATTTTTCTCCCCCATCTAACTTGCTTGTTTTCAGGAGGAAGCGTGGAGAAAAAGGCCCACCTCTTGTTGTTGACGAGTCTTGGCGGTGAAAGGGCAAGAATGAATGGCCAAAGAAAGAAGAGAACTAACCAGATCATGTTTGGTGCTGCTGAGGTGCAATCTGAACTTGTTTTGGAGCATGATGTGCAAACTGTTGAGGCTTTAGGGCACACCGTTTCTGATTTGGAAGCTCTGGTGCAAAATGAGGGAAAAAATGAGCATGTTGTTGAGGATCTAGTGCAAAATGAGCCTGTTGTTGAGGCTCTGGTGCAAAATGAGCCTGTTGTTGAGGCTCTGGTGCAAAATGAGCATGTTGTTGAGGCTCTGGTGCAAAATGAGCATGTTGTTTAGGCTCTGGTGCAAACTGGCCATGTTGATGAGGCTCTGGTGCAAAGTGTGAAGGGTTTCGCAGCATAGTAAATCAAAGTTTTCTACGGATGCGAACGGGGAAGCCAAGATCTAATCTATGAGATCTTCATACCCTTGAAGAAATCGCACAGCGGAACGTTAAACGGAACGTGGTTGATGTAGTCATACTACCCTTCTCCTCCTCGCGATCCGATCCAACGACGCAAGTGGCGACGCCTCCGAGAGATGCACACGTACGGCACCTCGACGTCTCCTCCTTCCTCGGTCCATCAAGTGGGGTGGAGAGATAGATTGGATCTACAACACGAAGGCGTGGTGAAAGGTGGAGAGTTTCTGCGGCAGGGCTTCGCCTACGCGCAATCGAGAGAGAGAGAGAGAGAGAGAGAGAGAGAGAGAGGGCAGCAGGTAGGAGGCTAGGGTTGAGGAGGTGTGGGGGGAGGGTGCGCCCCTGCCCTCTTTATATAGAGAGATAGCCGGCTGCCCCTTTCCCCCCTCCAAACCCTAGGGCCGGTGGCCACATGGGGTGGAGTGGGGCGCAAGTTCCCCCCCCCCCCTCTTCTAGAAGCTCTCCCTAGGGTTTCCCTAGGGCTTGGCCGGCTGGGCCTATGGGTCCTTGTGCCCCTGGCCCAATGCGGCCAGGGCACTCCCTCGTAGGCCCACGCCCCCTCCCGACAAGTGGGGCCACGTTGGTCCCACTCCGGAAGGTTCTAGAAGCTTCCGGTACAATACCGAACATTCCGAAACAATTCCGAAATCCAAAAACTGCTTTCCCTTATATGAATCTTATTCTCCGGACCATTACGGAACCTCTCGTGATGTCCTGGATCTCATCCGAGACTCCGAACAAAAACTCATAAACCAATTATCCATTCTATCCTAGCGTCGAGACACGTTAAGTGTGTGACCCTACGGCTTCGAGAATATGCAGACATGATCTTCTATCAATAATCATCAGCGGGGTCTCGAAACCCATATTGACTCCCACATATTCATCGATGATAATATCGGATGAACCATATATATATATATCCCCTTTGTCGCGCAATATTTTACTTCCCGAGATTCAATCGTCGGTATCGGCATACCTAGTTCAATCTCGTTCACAACAAGTACTTTACTCGTTCCATAATCCGATATCACATTGTGATTAACTCCTTAACCACGTGCTTGCAAGCAGTGTTGATATCGATTACCGAGTGGGCCCGAAGTATATCTCTCCGACTTGGGAGGGACAAATCCCATCTCGATACATACGACCCAACAGGTACTTTCCGATCACCTGAGATACACCTTTATGATCACCCTCTCATAGGATGACGTTTGATGACCTCAAAGCTTTCTTACGATACCAGGGAGTTGCATTATCTCATGGTCTAAGGAATACAATATTTAACATAAGAAAAAGCTTCGCAAAGATGAACATGATGACACGATCTAATTGCTCTGCTTGATTTGGGTCTGTCCATCATATCATTCTCCCAATGACATGATCTCATTATTAATTGAAAACTCATGTCTATGGTTAGGAAACCTTAACCATCATTAATAAATGAGCTAGTCCATAGAGGCGCACTAGGGACACAGTGTTGTTCATAAACCACACAAGTATCAAAGTTTCCGCTTAATACAATTCTAGCATGGAATATAAATTTTATCATGAACAAGATTTATAATAATAACATCTTTATTATTGCCTCTAGGGCATAATTCCAACAGTCTCCCACTTGCACTAGAGTCAATAATCTAGTTTACATCTGGTAACAATCTAACACCCATGGCATTAAGGTGCTGATCATGTTTTGCTCGTGGAAGAGGTTTAGTCAACGGATCTGCGACATTCAGATCCGTATGTACTTTGCTATCTCCATCTGTTATATAATCTCGAATTATATGAAATCGGCGGTTGATGTGCTTGGTCTTTGGATGATATCTTGGTTCCTTAGCCAATGCTATGGCACCAGTGTTGCCGCACAATATCTCCAGTGGGTCCAATGCACTTGGAACCACACAAAGCTCAGTGATGAAGTTCCTGATCCAAACTCCTTCACTGGACGCTTCTGCAGCCATGTATTCCAATTATACTGTAGATATCGCGATCACGCTTTGCTTGCAGCTTCTCCAGCTCACAGCTCCTCCATTCAAAATATAAACATATCCTATCTGAGATTTAGAATCATCCGGGTCGGTGTCGAAACTAGCGTCGACGTAACCTTTTACGACGAGCTGCTCATCACCTCCATAGACCAAGAACATTTCTTTAGTCCTATTTAAATACTTTAGGATGTTCTTTACGGCTATCCAGTGTTCCACTCCTGGATCACTTTGGTATCTGCTCGTCAAATTAAGAGCATTGGACACATACGGTCTAGTACACAACATGGCGTACATGATAGAACCTATGGCCGAGGCATAAGGCACTTTGCTCGTGGTTTCTCTATCGTTTACCGTAGCTGGACACTGAGCCTTGCTCAATATATTACCTGACAACATAGCCACTGAACCTTTCTTTGCCTTATCCATTCTGAACCTTTTCAGAACTTTGTCTAGGTATGTACTTTGGCTTCAAGCTATCAGGCATCTTTGTCTATCTCTATAGATTTTGATGCCCAATATATAAGCAGCTTCCCCTAGGTCTTTCATTGAAAAACATTTGTTCAAATAACTCTTGACATCGTTAAGCATGTCAATGTCATTTCCAATAATCAATATCTCATCCACATATAGTACCAAAAATGTCACTGAGCTCCCACTCACTTTCTTGTAGATACAAGCTTCGTAGCAATTTGGAACAAATCCAAAGCTCTTGATCACTTGATCAAAACGAAGGTTCCAACTCCGAGATGCTTGCTTCAGTCCATAAATGGAACTCTGAAGTTTGCACACCTTATCAGCATCCTTAGGATCGACAAAACCTTCGGGTTGCATCATATACAACTCTTCATCAATGTTGCCATTGAGGAACGCAGTCTTGACATCCATCTACCATATTTCATAATCATGAAATGCAGCAATTGCTAATAAAATCCGAATGGACTTAAACATCGCTATGGGAGAGAAATTCTCATCTTAGTCAACACCTTGAACTTGTCGAAAACCTTTCGCGACAAGTCATTCTTTATATACAATAACATTACCATCTGCATCCGTTTTCTTCTTGAAAATCCATTTGCACTCAACGGCCTTTCGGTCGCTAGGAGGGTCCACCAAAGTCCATATTGGTTTTCGCTCATGGATCCTAATTCGGATTTCATGGTCTCTAGCCATTTCTCAGAGTCTGGGCTCATCATTGCTTCCCCATAGTTTGGAGGTTCACTGTTGTCTACTAACAAGACAGTCAAGACAGGGTTACCGTACCACTCAGGAGGGGCACGTGACCTTGTTGACCTGCAACATTCAGTAGTAGCATCATCCGAAGCTTCATGATCCTTGTCATTAGCTTCCTCTATTGTTGGTGCAGACGGCACTGGAACAATTTCAGGTGCTGCGCTACTCTCCAATTCAAGAGAAGGTTCAATAACCTCGTCTAGCTCTACTTTCCTCCCACTCACTTCTTTCGAGAGAAACTCCTTCTCAAGAAAGGATCCATTCTTTGCGACAAACACTTTTCCTTCAGATCTGTGGTAGAAGGTATACCCAATCGTTTCCTTAGGGTATCCTATGAAGACGCATTTCTCCGCTTTGTGCTTGTCCGGCATCAACTTCTTGACGTAAGCTTCGCATCCCCAAACTTTAAGAAACGACAAATTAGGTTTAGAACCAAACCACAGTTCATACGGTGTCATCTCAACGGATTTAGATGGTGCCCTATTTAAAGTGAACGCAACAGTTTCTAATGCATAACCCCAAAATGATAATGGAAAATCTGTAAGAGACATCATTGATCGCACCATATATAATAGAGTTCGATTCCGGCGTTCAGACAAACCATTGCGCTGTGGTGTTCTGGGTGGCGTGAGCTACAAAACGATTCCGCTTGCTTTAAGATGCGTGAGAAAATCATAACTCAAATATTCACCTCCACGATCGGATCGTAGAAATTTAATTTTCCTGTTACGATGGTTTTCCACTTCATTCTGAAATTCTTTGAACTTTTCAAATGTTTCAGATTTATGTTTCATTAAATAGATATACCCATATCTACTTAAGTCATCAGTGAAAGTGAGAAAATAGCGATAACCACCGCGCGTCGAAACACTAATTGGTCCGCATACATCGGTATGTATGATTTCCAACAAGTCCGTTGCTCGATCCATTATTCTGGAGAACGGGGTTTTGATAATCTTGCCAATGAGGCATGGCTCGTATGTGTCAAATAATTCAAAATTAAGAGACTCCAAAAGTCCATCAGAATGGAGTTTCTTCATGCATTTTACACCAATATGACCTAGACGGCAGTGCCACAAATAAGTCGTATTATCACTATCTACCTTGCATCTCTTAGCCTCAATGTTATGGATGTGTGTTTCATTGCTTTCGAGATTCAGAAGAAATAAACCATTCATAGCAGGTGCATGACCATAAAATATATTACTAATATAAATAGAACAACCATTATTCTCCGATTTAAATGAATAATCGTCTTGCAATAAACACGATCCAGATATGATGTTCATGCTCAACGCAGGCACATAATAACATTTATTGAGGTTTAAAACTAATCCCGAAGGTAAAACTAAGGAGAGCGTGCCGACGGCCATCACATCAACTCTTGATCCGTTGCCAACGCGCATCGTCACCTCATCCCTCGCTAGCCGCCGTTTATTCCGTAGCTCCTGTTTCGAGTTACAAATATTAGCAACTGAATCAGTATCAAATACCCAGGCACTACAACGAGCGCTAGTAAGGTAAACATCAATAACATGTATATCAAATATACCTTTCATTGTGCCAGCCTTCTTGTCCGCTAAGTACTTGAACGATTGCTTCCAAAGGACCCTTGTCCTTGCAATAGAAGCACCTGGTCCCGGCTTAGGTCCAGACTTGAGTTTCTTCTCGAGGGGAAGCAACGCTTGCTGCCCTTCTTGAAGGACTTCTTTGCACCCTTACCTTTCTTAAAGCTGGGGGCTTGTTGACCATCAACACATGATTATCTTTCTTGATGTCCACCTCATGACTTTCAGCTTAGCGAAGAGCTCAGTGATCGTATCAGTGGAACCAATCTGATTATGAGTAACTACAAAACCTTTGTAGATAGGAGGGAGTGATTGCAGAACTCTGTCAATCTTGAGCACCTCTGGAATCTTGCAGTCCAGTTGCTCAAGGCGTTGAGTGTAGCCCGACATGTTGAAGATATGCCCTAGAGGCAATAATAAATGTAGTTATTATTATATCTTTGTGTTTATGATAAATGTTTACATTCATGCTATAATAGTATTAACAAGGAAACATTAATACTTGTGTGATTTGTAAACTTAATTTGAAGTCCCTAGTAAAGCCTCTATATAATACTAGCTTGTTGGTTAATAGATGATTGTGGTTTCCCTATCATGAACATTGAGATGTTATTAACAACAAGATCATATCGTTAGGAGAATGATATGGTGGACATACTCCTATAGATAAGTGTAGCATAAAGATCAAGTCATTTCAATAGTTCAATTGCTATATGCTTTCTGATACATAGTAACCTAATTCCTTCGACCATGAGATCATGCATATCACCTTTACCGGATGGATGCTTTGATGACATCAAACACCACACCGTAACTAGGTGGCTATAAAGGTGGCATTGAGTGTTCGGAAAGTATTGGTTGAAACACATGGATCAAGAGTGGGATTTGTCCATCCATATGACGGATAGATATACTCTGGGCCCTCTCGGTGGAATGTCATCCAATTAGCTTGCAAGCATGTGGTGGCTCACAAGGGATCACATATCAGGAACGAGAAAAGAGTACTTATCGGTGCGAGGTTGAACTAGGTATGCAGAGATACCGCGATCATAACCTCGGATAAGTAAAGTATCGTGAGACAAAGGGAAATTGGTATCGTATGTAAGTGGTTCATTCGATCGCAAAGTAATCGTAGAAATATGTGGGAGCCATATGAATTTCCAGATTCCTCTATTGGTTATTGTTCGGAGAAGTGTCTCGATCATGTCCGCATAATTCACGAACCGTAGGGAGACACACTTAAGGATTCGACGTTGATTGAGTAGTTATGGAATGATGAGAAAGAGACCGAATGTTATTCGAAGTCTCGAATGGGATTCGGGATATCACGAGGAGATCCGTAATGGTCCGAAGAATAAGATTCATATAAGGAAAGTCCCGTTTCGGAGTTGGAGAATGGTTCCGGTGTTTTCATCGGGAATGTTCTAGAAGGTTCCGGAATGTCCGGCACTCCGGGGGGGAAGGGGTACATGAATGTGTCATTACAAGTTGGAATGATTTCATCATGTACTTAGTGTCTTCGCTGTCCAAAATAAAGGGTTTATTCAAATCCTAGTTTGAAAAGTCAAACGGCTAGTTCGGAAAGTCAAACGGCAGTTTTTTTTTGGAAAGAGGAGGAGAGGTGGAAACCGAGTTGGGGAGGAGTTCCCTCCTCCAACCGGCGGCCCACCTCCAAGCCGAGTTGGGGAGGGACTCCTCTCCCTCCCCTTGGCCGGCCGTCCCCCTCCACCTATATAAGGAGGGGCAGGGCTCCCCTCCTTGACACACAACTCCTACTCCTCCAAACCCTAGCCCCAAGCCGCCGCCGCCTCCAAGCCGCCGCCGGCCCCTAGGGCACCAACTCGCCGCCGCCTAGCTAAACCCTAGCCGCCGGCTTGTGCCCTCCTTGGTGTGTCTAAACCCTAGAACACCGAGGACTCTCTCATACTCCACCATACTCGCTCCGGCTTAAGGCGAAGCCCTACGAGATCTCCCATCTACTTCCGGTATCACGTCGTTGTGCTGCCGGAATCGCAAGGAAAGTGCTACAACCTCCGCTGCCTGCTGGAACAAGGGAGAGGAAGGTCTTCGTCGAAAACGTGTGACCGATTGCGGGGATGCTTAGGAGCAACGCGAGAAGGATCGTCTCTGCGATCTTGAGACCGGGAAGAATCGACTACATCACCCACGAGAATCCGCTCTCGTTAAACACTTTGGAATCTTCGAGGGTGAGTTATTCCATCGACTCGTTGCTACAATCTAGTAGATAGATCTTGGCTTGTTTGTTTGTATGCGGTAGAAATTTTTTGTTTTCCATGCTACGAATCCCTACAGTGGTATCAGAGCCGTGTCTATATGTAGATCTATTGCACGAGTAGAACAAAATGGTCATTGTGGGCGTTGATGCTTTTATTGTCGATTGCTTCTTGTGTACTTTGCATCTTGCGGTATGTTGGGATGAAGCGGCCCGGGCTAACCTTACATGACATCGTTCATGAGACTTGCTCCACGCTTGACATGCAACTTGTATTGCATAAGTGGCTTTGCGGGTGCCTGTTTCTCCTAGCATAGTTAAGATCCAATTTACAACGGGTGATTATCAATACTAGTATCAATGTTGTGGTTCTTGTTCGTAAGTTAGAACGACACTTATTGAAAGCCCCAAACCACGTAAAACATGCAAAGAAAGTAGAGGCGTCTAACTTTGTTTTGCGGTGTCTTGTGATGTGATATGGCCATGATTGTGATTATATTTGATGTATGCAATGTTCCTTATTGTAAGTTGGCAACCGGCAGGAGCCATATGGTTGTTTTTAATTTATGTTAAGATCCGCGTGTCTATTCAAAGTAGTTGTAATAGTTGAAGCCGGTGGACGACAACCATGAAGAAGCGTCATTGACCTTGATGCAATGCCGGTGATGATGGAGATCATGTTCGTGCTAGAAGATGGAGATCGGAAGCACAAAGAAGAAAGGCCATATCATATCACATATTATGAATTTCATGTGATGTTAATCCTTTATGCATCTTGTATTGCTTAGTAGACGACGGTAGCATTATAAGATGATCCCTCATGCACATGAATTTCAAGTCATAAAGTGTTCACCCTTAGTTAGCAGCGTTGCTAAAGCTTGTTGTTTCGAAGCACAACGTGATGATCGGGTGTGTTAGATTCCGCAAGTGTATACAACGTGAGCAAGCCAGATTTGCTCATGCGGAAACTAAGTTTTGATCTTGACGAGCCTAGCATGAATCATATAGTAGATATGATGAACATGTCGATTGTTCGCCACTGAAACTACATCAACTCTCATGATGATCGGTGTTGATGTGGTGGATTTGGTTCGTGTGATCACTAAAACAATGTGAGGGATATTGTTTTGAGTGGGAGTTCACCTAGATTAATTTTATTATTAATTTGAACTCAATTTGTCATAAACTTAGTCTAAACTATTACAAATATGTTGTAGATCAATGGCAGCCCCTACCATCAATTTTAATGCGTTCCTAGAGAAAAAAAAGTTGAAAAACAATGGAAGCAACTTCGCGGATTGGTTCCGCAATTTGAGGATTGTCCTCACAGCTGGTAATTTGACCTATGTGCTAGATGCACCGCTGGGTGACCCACCTGCAGCTGATGCTGCCGATGAAGTAAAGAACGTTTACCTCACTCGGAAGACTCAGTACTCCACATTTCAGTGTGCTATCTTGTATGGTTTAGAATCGGAGCTTCAGAAAAGGTTTGAGAATTCAGACCCATATGATATTGTCGAGGATCTCAAATTGATTTTTGAGACTCATGCGGCAATTGAAAGTTATGAGGCTTCTGAAAAGTTCTTTAACTGCAAGATGGAAGAGGGCAGCTCCGTTAGTGAGCATGTTCTTAAGATGTCTGGGCACGCAAACAAACTTCAAAGCTTGGGTATTGTGATTCCTAATGCTTTGGGGATTTACCGTGTCCTCCAATCACTACCACCAAGTTACAAGAACTTTGTGATGAACTACAACATGCAAAATATGAACAAGACGTTGCCAGAACTCTTTGCCATGTTGAAATTTGCAGAAGTGGAGATCAAGAAAGAGCACCAAGTGTTGTTGGTCAATAAGACCACCAAATTCAAGAAAGGCGAGTCTAAGCAGAAGGGACACTTCAAGAAGGGTGGTAAGAAAGTTACCACGCCGACGAAGAAGACCAAGGTTGGACCTAAGCACGATCTCGAGTGCTTTTACCGCAAGGAGAAGCTCCTTTGAAGCGGAATTGCCCAAAGTACTTGGCGGTTGAAGAACGGCAACATCAAGAAGAAAGGTATATCGATATACATGTTATTGATGTGTATCTCACTAGTACTGTAGTAGTGCACGGGTATTTGATACGGTTCGGTTGCTCATATTAGTAACTCGGGCAGTGTGAGAATAAACGGAAGCTAGCGAAGAATGAGGTGACGATGCGCGTGGGAAACGGATCAAAGGTTGATGTGATCGCGGTCGGCACGCTACCCCTTCATCTACCATCGGGATTAGTTTTATACTTAGATAATTGTTATTTGGTGCCTGCGTTGAGCATGAACATTATATCGGGATCTTGTTTATTGTGAGACGGTTACTTGTTTAAGTCCGAGAATAATGGTTGTTCGATTTATATGAGTAATATGTTTTATGCACATGCACCTTTGATAGATGGTCTATTCTTATTGAATCTCGATAGTGGAAATACACATATCAACAACATTGAGGCTAAATGTTTGAAATCGAGCAATAATTCGACCTATATGTGGCACTGTCGTCTTGGTCACATTGGAGTGAAACATATGAAGAAACTCCATTCTGATGGACTTCTTGAATCACTTGATTTTGAATCACTTGAAATATGCGAAGCATGTCTGATGGGTAAAATGACTAAGACTCCATTTTCTGGTATGATGGAGCGAGCTACAGACTTATTGGAAATCATACATACCGATGTGTGTGGTCCAATGAGTGTAGCATCGCGCGGTGGTTATCGTTATGTTCTTACCTTCACGGATGACTTGAGTAGATATGGGTATATCTATTTCATGAAACATAAGTCCGAAACTTTCGAGAAGTTTAAGGAATTTCAAAGTGAGGTAGAGAATCAACGTAACAAAAGGATTAAATTTCTACGTTCTGATCGTGGAGGTGAATATCTAAGTTACGAGTTTGGCGAGCATTTGAAGAAATGCGGAATACTTTCACAATTGACACCGCCGGGAAAACCACAGCGTAATGGTGTGTCCGAACGTCGTAATCGAACTCTCTTAGATATGGTTCGTTCTATGATGTCACTTACAGATTTACCGCTATCATTTTGGGGTTATACATTAGAAACAGCCGCATTCACTTTAAATAGGGCACCATCTAAATCCGTTGAAACGACACCGTATGAATTATGGTTTGGGAAGAAACCTAAATTGTCGGTCCTTAAAGTTTGGGGGTGGGAAGCCTATGTAAAGAAGTTACAGCCGGACAAGCTTGAACCCAAAGCGGAAAAATGCGTCTTCATAGGATACCCGAAGGAAACTATTGGGTATACCTTCTATCATAGATCCGATGGAAAAATCTTCGTTGCCAAGAATGGATCCTTTCTAGAGAAGGAGTTTCTCTCGAAAGAAGTGACTGGAAGGAAAGTAGAACTCGACGAGGTTGTCGAACCTTCTCTCGAAATTGCGAGTAGCGCAGCACCGGAAGAAGTTCCTGTGGTGCCTGCACCAATAAGAGAGGAAGCTAATGATGATGATCATGAAACTTCGGTTGAAGTTGCTACAGAACCTCGCAGGTCAACGAGAACTCGTACCACTCCAGATTGGTATGATCCCGTTATGACTGTCATGTTGGTGGACAACACCGATGACCCTGAGACATATGAGGAAGCGATGATGAGCCCAGATTCCAATAAATGGCAAGAAGCCATGAAATCCGAGATTGGATCCATGTACGAAAACCAAGTGTGGACTTTGGTAGACTTACCGGATGGCCGGAAGGCTGTCAAAGAACAAATGGATTTTCAAGAAGAAAACAGATGCTGATGGTAATGTTACTGTCTATAAAGCTCGACTTGTCGCAAAAGGGTTTCGACAAATTCAAGGAGTTGATGTGGCATCCCGCAAAATCACTACTAGAAAATCGCGTTGAATTTGTGCATTGCATCGTCATCATCATGCATTGTTTGCATAAAACTATGTTTGCAAAACCCGTGTTGTTTTCTAAACGCCCCTCTTTATTTTCCAAACATCAAAACCGGGTCTCCGGAATATTTTGTTTTGGCCGCTATCGGTTTGCCAACGGCCCGTTTAAAACAAATAAAATTTATATTATTTTTAGTGGGGGCAGTCGAACGGGCCAGATCGACCCGAACGACCACCCCCAGGTTTTACAAACGGTCCACCCTGCACCGCCCCTAAATCCTAAAGCTACCCACTATCCTACCCACACCCCTGGCCACCTCACTCCCCCCAATCAGAACATGCCAACTCCCCCTCCCCCAAATCCCCACCATTCCCATGCTGCCACCTAGACCAGCCTCCCCACTCCTTTCTCTCTCTCCTCTCAACCCTCTCAGCCCCACACGCCCCACACAACCTACACTACACGCACACAGCGCCCCTGACCCTCTCCCTGCCCCTGGGACCCACGTCCTCCCCTGGCCCACCGTCAGCTGCACTCACCCTGGCCCTGCCTCAACCAACCAGCCCCCGCGCCTGCCCAAGACGCTCCCCACGCTTAGCACGCAGGCCCCTGCCCACCTCGACGCCGTCCTTCCTCCCACCTTCCTCACGCCCGCGCTCCTCACGACTCCCTTCACCTCACTCACGCTAGGCTCGCAGCCTCCCATCCTCTCACCGGCATGCGTTTTCACCTCCACTGGCGCCGCCGGCTCATGCGAGCCTCCTCCGCCGCCCGCCTCCAGTCCGCCTGCGCCGCCTCGCCCTTCCGCCGCTCTCCCGTCGCCGGACCACCTCACCCGCCGCCCGCAACCGCCTCACGCACAGAATCAGCCCGCCCGCCAATCAACACGCCCGGCCGCCGCCCCTGCAGTTTCCGACCCCTGGCGCTGACTCACCGGCCGCACCGCCCGCGACCCGACTGGCCCACCTCGCGGGCCGCGTGCCCGCGGCCTCGCGTCGCCTTCGCCCGCTGCGAGCTCCGTCGTCCTCCGCGCCCCTCTGCAAGACAGCGCGCTGGCGAGCCCGCCCGGCGGCCCCTCTTGGCCCGCTCAACTCCCTCGTCGTGCCTTCCGGCGTCGGTCCCGCGTCTCGCTTGCACGCCTCGCCGGTGTCGCCGCTGGCCCTCGGCCGTCTGCGCGCGCGCCCGCCAGGACCCGTCCTCCGGCGCCGAAGTCCACCTTCGCCGCGCCCTCGCCGACCGCAGGGCTGTTCCGTCTCCGTCGGCCTCCGCCACCGTGGTTCCGTGGCCGAGTTCGCCGTCTCCAGCGGCGCGCAACCGCCGCCTGGCCGGAGAGCCCGATCCTCGCGGCGTGCTAAGACTCGGTGAGGTCCTTTGGGCCCTCTGCGTACGCATCCTGTGCAGCTCGTGCCCCGAGAATCAACCGCCGATCGAGCCCCCCGGTGATTGATGCGAGAAGCCGAACCCGAACCCGAACGTCACTAGAAGGACCATCGGCAAGATCTTGCACGCGAACACCGAACATCTACGACATGGAACAACAGGGCCTCCTCTCGGAATGCCAGGCTCTTCTTCAAGGACGCCAAGTATTCTTATCTCCAAGACCGACCCGGCGAGTCGAGAGCCCCGACAAGAACTCCATCACGGAACATCTAGCACGCCGACACGGACCCTGGAGACCGGCGTCGAGCCCCAAGATCGTCCCCGATAATCAAGGTGGAGCCCCAAGACCCCGATGCGCCTGACGCCACGCCAAGTTCGTCTACCCGAACGCCAAGACCAACCCTGAGCTCCAAGAACGCTTCCGTCAAGACCTACCTCTGTTACCCAAGTTCGTCGAACCCTGGACCCGAGACCGACCCCGAACCCCGGAACACCAAGACCGTCGAGAACTCTAAAGTGTGACCCTTATCCGATAACCCTATTTTATAACATAATAACAACTTGTTGCATCTTTAATTGTCATTCTCGCATGTGTATTATCATGTGGTTTGGGGGCCTTATGCCGATTCACCTAATAATTAAATATGGGGCCCATATGCGGGCAAATCTAGTCTCATATCGGCCTCATTTAAACTTGTGTAGCGAACCGGTATCTTATCTTGCCTTGCTGAACAACATTTAATTGCGGGGTTTCTAAATAACTTGAACCATCTAATTAATTGTCGGGACCCCGGTTCCACCTAATCTGACCTAATTGCAACGCACCTTGCCATGCCATGCATCATACATGCATCATGCCGATCTTCTGTCGTTGTATTAAATATTGCATCCGGTGTTTATTCTAGCGTTTTGCTTCTTCGCGGATAAGGCCGTTGAGTTGATGTGAGCTTCGCCCCGATCTTCGGTTGAACCCTTCGACAATGTTTTCAGGCGAGCATCTCCCCCTTTCTACCTATCTTACTTTTATAGTAATTTACTCCTTCCTGTTGATCTATTGCTATCTGTGTTGCGATGCTCTAGTTTCGTACCCGTGAAATCCCTTGCAGCCCTATATTGCCTTGGACACATCCTATTACCTGTTGTTTGGTAGATAGTGGACTTGCGCGTCGTAGTTGCTTGCTCAAGTGCTGATGTGAGTCGTCATATGCCACAGTTGCTGATGTATTGCCGCATGTTGATGTTGGAGATGATCCTAGTTTTACTTATTGTTCACTTTACTTTCTGTTTAACAACTAAAATTGAAATAAGCAGAGGCATCGGTGGGTGATAGATAATATTTGGTTTCAACGCCCACTTGTGTCCGTGAAGACCCATTCCTTGTTTTATCGCGCTATCCACATCCGGGAGGTATATGGGACCCCCGAGCGAGCTTGATTCATCTTATTTCTTGGGGCCACAAACTAGTTTGAGGTTTTATTTACTATCCTGTACTTATGCCATGCTACTTTACGTATTTAAATTGTGAGAGCACCTTTGCATCTTGTTAGGATCATGGCCCGATTCATGGTGTCGACAAGCCCAGCCACACTTTGGGTTCCCGATCGTTCACACCGTCCCCATAACCTTGAGCCCGTCTCGGTCACGGCTTCGCTATGGGATCTACTTAAGGGGTGGCCCCCTGAAATAATTCTGAATCCTGTGATTGTTCAGTCGTGAAAGCCTCATTGGGTTTTGAGTTGGTTTTTCCGAGGTTGATCGAGCGTGTGTTGCTATTGGTGCACCCCGGCCGGGTAAAACTTTCTGAAAGCCGTGTCCGCGGATATGGACGACTTGGAGCACATTTTCTTGATCATAGACAAGCATAACTAAAGTTTATTGCTATAAATTTGACTTATAATGACTAGTAATCAGCTCCACTATAATGGAATGGCTAATTAATACTGCCCACAATTGCTTGTTTGGTTGTCGCTTGCGACAATTGTACCTGACTAGTAAATCTTGCAACTACAACAGAATGGCTGAATAAAAGTACCAACAACTGCTGGGTTTTGGGTTTATCTCATGTTATCGGTATCTGATTAGTAATTGTTGCAACTACAACGGAATGGTTAATTAAAAGTGCCCACTGCTTATTTTATCAGGACGATTATCTAAACCTGACTAGTAAAGTGCCGCAACTATAACTGAATAAATAAAACTGCCAACTGTGTGAGTTCCTCGGTTGACTTCCTCGTTTGGTCTCGAGGGGGAACCACCAGGATGGGTTTGTTTGGTGATAGCTTCAGGTTGGATCCGAATAGGTCATTCTTACCCCTCTCTGATAACCGCCATTTGTATCGAGTCTCTATAGGTTGTTTAGTGCATGATGCCGCTGCCGCTTCAGTCCACCATACCTATGTAGGCGAGGACCGCCGAATTCTAGCCTCGCCGTGTACTGGCCTCGATCGACGCTCCTTCTTTTCCTTTGCCCTTTGTCGGCACCCTTTTGTTTAAGCGGTTTTGAGATCGACGTCGTTAGCGGGGTTATCCTCCGGCTTGGCACAGGCAGGTTATGGACGCCATTGGTTATTCTTCAGGGCTCTTAGCCCCATTTGCATCTTGTCCGTAGTTGGACGCTCTATCGTTTTCAAGGTGATTTGGATCTTTGTACATTATATCTGTATTCTTGACTCCTGGAGTCGTGCTATATATATATATCTGTTCTGTGGGTCCCATCAAGGACTGTTGTGTAATGTTATTTTTCGCTTTCCACCGCATTTAAAGTGCCTGGTGGGCACCTTTGAATCGTTTCTATGCGGGTTTGGCGAATTTTGCTCAAACTTGCATAGGTCCGATTCTGAGGGTGTTACAGTTGACTACAATGAGACTTTCTCACCGGTAGCAAAGCTAAAATCTGTGAGTATTATGTTAGCAATCGCTGCATATTATGATTATGAGATATGGCAGATGGATGTCAAAACAGCATTCCTCAATGGAGACATTGATGAAGAGTTTTATATGATGCAACCCAAAGGTTTTGTCGATCCTAAAGATGCTAACAAGGTATGAAAACTTCAAAGGTCCATCTATGGATTGAAGCAAGCATCCCGAAGTTGGAATCAACATTTTGATAAGGTGATCAAAAGTTTTGGTATTATACAAACTTATGGAGAAGCTTGTATTTACAAGAAAGTGAGTGGGAGCTCTGTAGCATTCTTAATACTATATGTAGATGACATATTGTTGATTGGGAATGATGTAGACCTTCTTAATAGTGTCAAGGAATACTTGAATAATAGTTTTCAATGAAGGATCTTGGCGAAGCAGCTTATATATTAGTCATAAAGATTTATAGAGATAGATCGAAACGCCAAATATCATTGTCACAAAGTATATATTTGGACAAAGTTCTAAAGAGGTTTGGAATGGAAGATAGCAAGAAAGGGTTCTTGCCCATGTTGCCCAATACGACCTTGAGTAAAACTCAAAGTCCGACATCGGCAGAAGATAGAGAAAGGATGAGTAAGACTCCCTATGCCTCAGCCATAGGATCTCTAATGTATGCCATGCTATGTACTAGACCCGACATTGCATAGGCTGTTAGTTTAACTAGCAGATATCAAAGTGATCCAGGAGTGGATCATTGGACAATGATCAAAACATCCTTAAGTACTTGAGAAGAACTAAGGATATGGTTCTTTCTTATGGAGGTGATGAACAGCTCGTTGTTAATGGTTACACCGATGCTAGTTGGAACACCGATCCGGATGATTCTAAATCACAATCTGGATGCGTATTTATTTTGAATGGTGCAGCAGTTAGCTGGAGGAGTGCAAAGCAAAGCGTTCTGGCAAGATCTTCGACTGAATCGGAATACATGGTTGCTTCGGAGGCTTCACAAGAAGCGATATGGATGAAAGAGTTCATTACAGAGCTGGGTGTGGTTCCTAGTGCGCTGGACCCAATGTCTATCTACTGTGATAAGATGGGCGCCATAGACAATGCACAAGAACCAAGGTCACACAAGAAGCTGAAGCACATCAAGCTACGTTTTCACGCTATTCGAGAACATATCCAAGATGGGGATATAAAGATTTGCAAAGTACACATAGATCTGAATGTGGCGGATCCGTTGACTAAACCTCTCCCGAGGGCAAAACATGACCAGCACCAAACTGCCATGGGTGTTCGGTATACTACCATGTAATCTAGATTAGATGGCTCTAGTGCAAGTGGGAGACTGTTGGAGATATGCCCTAGAGGCAATAATAAATGTAGTTATTATTATATCTTTGTGTTTATGATAAATGTTTACATTCATGCTATAATAGTATTAACAAGGAAACATTAATACTTGTGTGATTTGTAAACTTAATTTGAAGTCCCTAGTAAAGCCTCTATATAATACTAGCTTGTTGGTTAATAGATGATTGTGGTTTCCCTATCATGAACATTAGGATGTTATTAACAACAAGATCATATCGTTAGGAGAATGATATGGTGGACATACTCCTATAGATAAGCGTAGCATAAAGATCAAGTCATTTTAATAGTTCAATTGCTATATTCTTTCTGATACATAGTAATCTAATTCCTTCGACCATGAGATCATGCATATCACCTTTACCGGATGGATGCTTTGATGACATCAAACACCACACCGTAACTGGGTGGCTATAAAGGTGGCATTGAGTGTTCGGAAAGTATTGGTTGAAACACATGGAACAAGAGTGGGATTTATCCATCCATATGACGGATAGATATACTCTGGGCCCTCTCGGTGAAATGTCATCCAATTAGCTTGCAAGCATGTGACTGGCTCACAAGGGATCACATATCACGGGAACGAGAAAATAGTACTTATCGGTAACGAGGTTGAACTAGGTATACAGAGATACCGACGATCATAACCTCGGATAAGTAAACTATCGTGAGACAAAGGGAAATTGATATCGTATGTAAGTGGTTCATTCGATCGCAAAGTAATCGTAGAAATATGTGGGAGCCATATGAATTTCCAGATTCCTCTATTGGTTATTGATAGGAGAAGTGTCTCGATCATGTCCGCATAATTCACGAACCGTAGGGAGACACACTTAAGGATTCGACGTTGTTTGAGTAGTTATGGAATGATGAGAAAGAGACCGAATGTTGTTCGAAGTCTCGAATGGGATTCGGGATATCACGAGGAGATCCGGAATGGTCCGTAGAATAAGATTCATATAAGGAAAGTCCCGTTTCGGAGTTGGAGAATGGTTCTGGTGTTTTCATCGAGAATGTTCTAGAAGGTTCTGGAATGTTCGGCACTCCGGGGGGAAGGGGTACATGAATGTGTCATTACAAGTTGGAATGATTGCATCATGTACTTAGTGTCTTTGCTGTCCAAAATAAAGGGTTTATTCAAATCCTAGTTTGAAAAGTCAAACGGCTAGTTTGAAAAGTCAAACGGCAGTTTTTTTTGGAAAGAGGAGGAGAGGTGGAAACCGAGTTGGGGAGGAGTTCCCTCCTCCAACCGGCGGCCCACCTCCAAGCCGAGTTGGGGAGGGACTCCTCTCCCTCCCCTTGGCCGGCCGGCCCCCTCCACCTATATAAGGAGGGGCAGGGATCCCCTTGTTGACACACAACTACTCCTCCAAACCCTAGACCCAAGCCACCGCCGCCGCCTCCAAGCCGCCGCCGGCCCCTAGGGCACCAACTCGCCGCCGCCTAGCTAAACCCTAGCCACCGGCTTGTCCCCTCCTTGGTGTGTCTAAACCCTAGAACACCGAGGACTCTCTCATACTCCACCATACTCGCTCCGGCTTAAGGCGAAGCCCTGCGAGATCTCCCCTCTACTTCCGGTATCACGTCATTGTGCTGCCGGAATCGCGAGGAGAGTGCTACAACCTCCGCTGCCTGCTGGAACAAGGGAGAGGAAGGTCTTAGTCGAGTATCGAACGTGTGACCGACTGCGGGAGCGCTGCCGGAAGGAACGTCTACGCGATCTTGAGATCGGAAAGAGTACAACTACATCACCCACGAGAATCCGCTCTCGTTAAACACTTTGGAATCTTCGAGGGTGAGTTATTCCATCGACTCGTTTCTACAATCTAGTAGATAGATCTTGTCTTATTTGTTTGTATGCGGTAGAAATTTTTTGTTTTCCATGCTACTAATCCCTACACGACATCTTAATGGCGTGCTCACTAACGGGACTCCCTTCCTCCATCTTGCAGTTAAAGAATTTCTCAGAGATCTCATATCTCTTAGAACGGGCCTGAGTCTGAAACATAGTTTTCAGTTCCTCAAGAATCTCAAAGGGCCCGGGGAACTCCTCAAAACGATTTTGAAGGTCCGATTACATAGAAAACAACATGGTGCTCTTAATCACACGATAATCATCCTTGCACGACTGATAAACATCTTTCGCATCAGCCGGCGCATCTACAGCAGGGGCCTCACCTAACGCTTTCTCAAGGACATAGTCCTTTTGTCCGCCAGAGAGAATGATTCTCAGATTGCGGAACCAGTTGGTGAAGTTAGACCCATTGTTATTATGCTTTTCTTTCTCAGCAAAAACATTGAAGTTGAAGTTGGACTTATCCATTTGATCTACAAAATTTGCAAGTACAATTTAGACTATGTTCATGATAACTAGTTCAACTTAATCAAATTACTAGATGAACTCCCACTAAATTCAACATCCCTCAAGTTGTTTAGTGAACATGATCCAAATTCACCACACCTAATCCGATCTTCACGAGAAGAGATGTGGTTTCAATGGTGGACAACAAGGTGTCGATCATATCATTCATATGACTCATGCTTAACCTTTCGGTTCATGTGTTCCGAGGCCATGTCTGTACATGCTAGGCTCGTCAAGTCCAACCCAAGTATTTCCGCGTGTGCAAAACTGGCTTGCACCCGTTGTATGTGAACGTAGAGTTTATAGCACCCGATCATCACGTGATGCTTGAACACGGCGAACTTTCGCAACAGTGCATACATGGGGAGAACACAGTTTTATCTTGATCCTTAAGTGAGAAATCATCTTATAATGCTACCATCGCGATCTAAGCATAATAAGATACATAAAAGGATAAACATCACATGCATATAATTTTATGTGACATGGTATAGCCAATCTCCGCGCAATGACATCCATCTTGTGCATGCCAGCATGATCTCCATCACTACACCATGATTGCCTCCACCACGAATAGAAACTACAACTATTGCTAACTACTTAGCGATAAAGTAAAGCTATTACATGGCGTATAAGAAGTTGACACACAGGTCATACACAATTATAATGACAACCATATGGCTCCTGCCGGTTGTGTACTCATCGACATGCAAGTCATGAAGCATTACAAAACATGATCATTGCATACAACATACACATCACATCTTGGTCCATACCATATCACAAAAACACTCCCTGCAAAAACAAGTTAGACGCCTCTACTTTGTTGTTGCATGTTTTACGTGGCTTATGGGAGTAACAAGCTAAGAACGATTCTTACCTACGGAAAGCTACAACGGTGATATTATGGTTGCCAACATCCGGTGTAAATCCCATGACAACTATAGTGAGAGAAACTGGCATCCACCAGCCGCATGTGTGGAACAAGCCAGACGTCAAGTGCGGAGCCGGTCTCGCGAAGGAGGTCGCGTAAAGTTGGCCTGGACCGCTTCGATCTCACTATCCTGCGTCATAAGAAGTACACAAACAAGAGGCTTGCAACAGAAAACATCAACGCCCGCAACAAGCATGTTGCGTTCTACTCGTGAAACACGTCTACGCATAGATCTAGCTCTGATACCACTGAAGGGTTTCAAAACATAGTAAATCAAAGTTTTCTACGGATGCGAACGAGGAAGCCAAGATCTAATCTAGGATATGCAAACAACGAGGTGGGATAGATGAGATCTTCATACCCTTGAAGAAATTGCACAGCGAAACGTTCAACGGAACGTGGTTGATGTAGTCGTACTACCCTTCTCCTCCTCGCGATCCGATCCGATCCAACGCCGCAAGTGGCGACGCCTCCGAGAGATGCACACGTACGGCACCATGCCGTCTCCTCCTTCCTCGGCCCAGCAAGTGGGGTGCAGAGATATATTGGATCTACAACACGATGGCGTGGTGCAAAGGTGGAGAGTTTCTGCGGCAGGGCTTCGCCTACGCGCGCGCAGTCGGGAGAGAGAGAGAGGAGGGCAGTAGGTAGGCAGCTAGGGTTGAGGAGGTGTTGGGGGAGCGTGCGCCCCTGCCCTCTTTATATAGAAGGCTGGCCGGCTGACCCTTGCCCCCCTCCAAACCCTAGGGCCGGTGGCCACATGGGGTGGAGTGGGGGGGGAAAGTCCCCCCCCCCCTTCTAGAAGCTCTCCCTAGGGTTTCCCTAGGGCTTGGCCGGCTGGGCCTATGGGGCCTTGTGCCCCTGGCCCAATGCGGCCAGGGCACTCCCTCGTAGGCCCACGCCCCTCCCTACAAGTGGGGCCACGTTGGTCCCACTCCGGAAGGTTCTAGAAGCTACCGGTACAATACCGAACATTTCGAAACAATTCCGAAATCCAAAAACTGCTTTCCCTTATATGAATCTTATTCTCCGGACCATTACGGAACCTCTCGTGATGTCCTGGATCTCATCCGAGACTCCGAACAAAAACTCATAAACCAATTATCCATTCTATCCTAGCATCGAGACACATTAAGCGCGTGCCCCTACGGGTTCGAGAATATGCAGACATGCTCTTCTATCAATAATCAACATCGGGGTCTGGAAACCCATATTGACTCCCACATATTCATCGATGATCATATCGGATGAACCACGATGCCAGGATTCAATTAATCCCATATATATTCCCTCGTCGCGCGATATTTTACTTGCCCGAGATTCAATCGTCGGTATCGTCATACCTAGTTCAATCTCGTTCACAGCAAGTACTTTACTCATTCCATAATCCGATATCACATTGTGATTAACTCCTTAACCACGTGCTTGCAAGCGGTGTTGATATCGATTACCGAGTGGGCCCGAAGTATATCTCTCCGACTTGGGAGGGACAAATACCATCTCGATACATACAACCCAACAAGTACTTTTCGATCACCTGTGAGACACCTTTATGATCACCCTCTCATAGGATGACGTTTTATGACCTCAAACATTTCTTCCGATACCAGGGAGTTGCATTATCTCATGGTCTAAGGAATACAATATTTGACATAAGAAAAATCTTCGCAAAGATGAACACAATGACACGATCTAATTGCTCTGCTTGATTTGGTTCTGTCCATCATATCATTCTCCTAATGACATGATCTCATTATTAATTGATAACTCATGTCTATGGTTAGGAAACCTTAACCATCATTAATCAATGAGCTAGTCCATAGAGGCGTACTAGGGACACGGTGTTGTTCATAAACCACACAAGTATCAAAGTTTCCGCTTAATACAATTCTAGCATGCAATATAAACTTTATCATGAACAAGAATTATAATAATAACATCTTTATTATTGCCTCTAGGGCATAATTCCAACAAAGTGACCATGTTGATGAGGCTCTGGTGCCAGATTGTGTTGTTGAGGAGGTGGAGGAGGTGAAGGAGACTCTTGGACGTGTTGTGGGGAGGCCAGATGGTAATGGTAAGAAAAAGAAGAGCATAAACCTGTTGTGTGGTGTGAAACTTGTGAAGGAGAAGAAAACGAGGGATAAGAAGAGCCAAAAGAAATAGAGTTTGAATTTGGCACTTGTTGTTGTTGTAAACATTTTTTATTGTAATAATTTGGTACGTGTTGTTGTAAACATTTGTTATTGTAATAATTTGGCACTTGTTGTTGTAAACATTTGTTATTATAATAATTTGGCACTTGTTGTTGATAATTTGGCCAAAATTCAAATATGATGGTAAATTTGAATTTCAACAAATATAGCTATGTGTACTTTTCTATGTTGGTATGAGCTTCCAACGTTTTTCTCATATGTAGAGTACAACTCATCCTCACCCTGATCCCTTTTGTGAAGTACAACTCACCCTTACCCAAAATGTGGTAGAAATGGGCTCCAAAGCTAGGGTAAACCACCCCATTTTTAAGCAAGTTTTTTTCGGCCATTTCTAAAACCAAGTTTGATATTTTTCCTCACAAATATGTCACATAACATGACACCATGCGAAGGTTTTGTATTTTTTGATTTTTTTGAATTAGTTATGCACATTTGAATGTCTGGTCAAACTTTTTGAAGGGTTTTCATAAATATTCTTAGCTAGGGGCCGAGGCTCACAAAACTAGCATTGGATCTCTGATGAAATAGCATGTTGTGAACCTAAAAATGATTTTTACAAAAAATCATCAGCATGAAATCATGTACCTGTAGTTCATATATTACCCACTTCCAACCGATTCGGCAGGATTTGTCTTTTCACTGGGATGGAATAAAAGGTTTGAGATACTCAAGTTGGGAAATTGTACATGCTAGGTGGTCTAGTATTTTTAAAAAATAGGATGTTACCATTTTGAAACTTCAATTTGGTGGTTGCTTCACAAATGCCCCCCTCTTTCGACACTCAGAAAATAGAAAATGGATTTTCGTAAATTAAAAGGACAACTTTGTTAGTCATCCCATTATACACATGCATGCCCAATATGGGCACATTATCACAAACTATGCCTTGATTCTAGCGATATCATTAGTCATTTGACCGAAAAAAGCCAGAAAACCTCGGAGGAGATAGGTCATTTTGTGAAGGGTTTTTAAATATGATCAATATACCAAGTTTTATATTTTTCCTCACAAATATGTCACATAACATGACACCATGCGGAGGTTTTGTATTTTTTGAATTTTTTGAATTAATTATGCACATTTGAATGTCTGGTCAAACTTTTTGAAGGGTTTTCATAAATATTCTTAGCTAGGGGCTGAGGCTCACAAAACTAGCATTGTATCTCTGATGAAATATCATGTTGTGAACCTAAAAATTATTTTTACAAAAAATCATCACCATGAAATCATGTACTTGTAGTTCATATCTTACCCACTTCCAACCAATTCGGCAGGATTTGTCTTTTTCACCAGGGATGGAATAAAAGGTTTGAGATACTCAAGTTGGGAAATTGTACATACTAGGTGGTCTAGTATTTTTGAAAAATAGGATGTTACCATTTTGAAACTTCAATTTGGTGGTTGCTTCACAAATCCCCCCTCTTTCGGCACTCAGAAAATAGAAACTGGATTTTCTGTGCGTCGAAAAGGAAAACTTTGTACTACAACATTGTTAGTCATCCCATTATACACATGAATACCCAATATTGGAACATTATCACAAACTATGCCTTGATTCTAGCCATATCATTGGTCATTTGACCCGAAAGCAAAAAAAACCTCGGAGGAGATAGGTCATTTTGTGAAGGGTTTTTTGAAATATGATCAATAGACCAAGTTTTATATTTTTCCTCACAAATATGTCACATAACATGACACCATGCGGAGGTTTTGTATTTTTTTGATTTTTTTTTGAATTAGTTATGCACATTTGAATGTCTAGTCAAACTTTTTGAAGGGTTTTCATAAATATTCTTAGCTAGGGGCTGAGGCTCACAAAACTAGCATTGTATCTCTGATGAAATATCATGTTGTGAACCTAAAAATTATTTTTACAAAAAATCATCAGCATGAAATCATGTACTTGTAGTTCATATCTTACCCACTTCCAACCGATTCGGCAGGATTTGTCTTTTTCACCAAGGATGGAATAAAAGGTTTGAGATACTCAAGTTGGGAAATTGTACATACTAGGTGGTCTAGTATTTTTGAAAAATAGGATGTTACCATTTTGAAACTTCAATTTGGTGGTTGCTTCACAAATCCCTCTTTCTAAGACTCGAAATAGAAAATGGATTTTCTGAGCGTCGAAAAGGAAAACTTTGTACTACAGCATTGTAATTCATCCCATTATACACATGCATACCCAATATGGGCACATTATCACAAACTATGCCTTGATTATAGCCATATTATTGGTCATTTGACCCGAAAGCCAGAAAACCTCGGAGGAGATAGGTCATTTTGTGAAGGATTTTTTGTAATATGATCAATATACCAAGTTTTATTTTTTTATCACAACTATGTCACATAACATGACAGCATGCGAAGGTTTTCTATTTTTTTGATTTTTTTTTGAATTAGTTATGCATATTTGAATGTTTGGTCAAACTTGTGAAAACCCCGTTGACTGCATCCTAAACCCAGCTAACCTAGGCCGAATGAGGAATGTAGATCTAACCCTAGCGCGACACTGTGACCGTCCGATCGCGTCTTCTAGAAGGATTCCGCGGGTGGCTCTGGGCGATCCGTGGAAGGGCTTATTTTGCAACCTGATTGGTTGGCGTCTCTTAGAAGGATTTCACCGCTAGCTCTTGGCGATCCGTGAGATGGATGATTCTAGAATCTGATTCGCTCGCATCATTTTTCCATGAACAGATAAGGTACAACGTGGCACACTCCATTGACCGTTGGACCGAGCGTGGAATGCGAGGGCGCTGGGCGGGGCGGGCTGCACCATGCATGCATGCCATATAGCTGCCTCTCGCGTCGTAGTCTAGCTATTTTGCGTGCAGCCAACCGACGCAGCAGCGCTATATCGTATTTACTCCCTCCGTCGCATTAAATAAGTGTATGTCTAACAACTTTCTTCAGTCAAACTTACTCCCCTCCGGTTCATACGCCCTAGAAAAAGTCAATATTTATAAACTTTGACTACGTATATAAGAAAAAATATCAAAATCTAAAATATATAAATAATATAAGGTACAACGTGGCACACTCCATTGACCGTTGAACGGAGCGTAGCATGCGAGGGCACTGGGAGGGGCGGGCTGCAATATGCATGCAACTGCCTCTCGCGTCGTAGTCTAGCTATTTTGCGTGCAACCAACCGGCGCAGCAGCGCTGCAGCGTATTTACTCCCTCCGTCGCATTAAACAAGTGTACGTCTAACAACTTTCTTCAGTCAAACTTACTCCCCTCCGGTTCATGGGCCATAGAAAAAGTTAATATTTATAAACTTTGACTACGTGTGTAAAAACAAACGAGTTTGCTGCATGTCGTGTGACAACTACCTTGGTCCTAGATTCCTGCATTTATTACCGAGTAAATCAAGGCCAAATTCTATTTTCTCTTTTATTTTTTACTGCCAATGAACAACTACCTTGGACGTTTTTTCTCTCTTTCTCATTAATGCATGCATGCATGCATGCAGGGGCAGGGGCGACGGTGCAGGGGTCATGTCGCATCCTAGCAATTTTTTTGCACTGGCCGCATTGATCATGCACGCGGCTACACCCGCTGCCTGCACGCAACGCAGTGCACGCAGGATTCCCACGCCGCCCTTCACGCTGAGCCCTCAATAAATAGGCAAAAAGCCTTTGCCTCCTCATATCATCTTGCCCCTCATCTTCAACCTCGAGCCCGTCCCTTTGCCTCCTCCCAGCCCCAAAAAACACTCCGGCGACCATGGCGACCTCCCCCCCCCTCGCTTCCCTTCGGAATCCAAGGTCAGCGATGAGGACAATCACCCGGACCACAGGCAGGTCTGGGAGAAGGAGGCGCCCACGCGCCCGAGGCGTGGCAACAAGGGGGTGCGACGCAAAGCCCCGCCCTGCCCCTAGGCCGAAGGCCCCTTCGTCCACAACCCCCTCCCCTGCGTCGGCGGCAACCTCCCCGACGACGGCCCCTCCGACGAGTATTGGAAGGCGGCGGAGAAGAAGGAGGCGAAGGAGCTGGCTGCTTACGCCAAGTGGGAGGAGAAGAAGGCCGCATGCGCCTTGAAGAAAAGGCGGAAACGGGAGGAGGAGGACTGACGGGAGACCAATCGATGGGCCTTCCAGGAGGAGCAGCGACGGCGGGAGCAACAGGAGAGGGCGGCGGCTTGGAATGCTGCGGCGGCGGCTTGGAGGGCGGCGGCCCCGCCCCCACTGCCGATGGAGTAGGGAAGCCTCCCGGTGGCGAGGTTGACCGGCAGCCGGGCTAAACCCACATAGTAGCTAGGGTTAGGGTTTAGCCCAGGGTTTAGGGGCCGGGCCCTTAGGATTAGTTTCCCTTAGGGTCTATATTGTACCCCTTATCTTTTATTGTAATGTTATCTAATATATATAATGTTATCTAATATATTATCTATCCCGTGTTTTACTCGTGCAATATTTATAATCTGTCATCACTCGACTTGTGTTTTATTGTATTGTCATTTGTCAAAACACCCAAAACAACAAGTGCATAAAACAAAAGACACAACATGGTTCATTTTCAAACAACACATGCAACACATGGTTGATTAAGGAAGAATAAGTTAATGTTATAAAATGATTTCATTTTCAAACAACACATGCAACACAAGTGCATAAAAAAAGTTCTCATATAAACTCGTGCAATATTTATAAAATGAGTGAAATTAGAAAAGCTCAAAAGGAAGAATAAATTAACATTATGATGGTTGATTATTTTCAAACAACACATGCAACACATGGTTCATTTTCAAAAAATAAAAGATTGCGACCTGAGCACGAGTATATGCAGATCCACACGTCCCTAGTTAGATTGTAACGTGAGTACTATTTTTTTTGCCCAATCTACAAGTAGTTACTATTGGGCTTAGATACAACCATTTTGGCATGGCTAAGTTCTATTTGGGCCTGGCCTTTTTCAATCACTCCTCGTCAATTTTTTTTTTAATTTTCAACCCCTCCCCCTCCCCTGCATACTGATGAAACTGAAGGAACACTAAAGAAACTGAAGCAACACTGATTTCGAAAATAGAGCACCTCAAAATTTGCCTGAATTTGTGTTGCATTTTATTCAAGACAAAGACATAGACCATTACTCGAACAAAGCATCACTCGAACACTGATTGCGCTGTCTAATGACTAATGATCAGGAGATAAACTAATCCGAGAGAAATTACACAAAAATAAAAAAACGGCCATCAGATTGTCCTGCTTCTTCAATTCGATGATTTGCCTTAGCTGCTTATTCATCTTCAGCTCGTCCTTCACTTCCGCATACACCATAGTACCAGCGGAAATGGGGTTGCCAGATCCCCCAATTGCTCCACCACGGACGGGTTTTCGAGCTCCCGGGATGCTACCTCCACCCCAATTCGCTCGATGTACTCATCAGGCCACTCAAAATGCCCACATTTTGGCAGTTCCTGAAATCGCAAAGATGAACCCTAAATCCCAAATTCGATGAAATGCATGAAATTTCGAAAGAAAAGCAAGAAATTGGCGCTCGGAACACTCAGCTCTAACCTTTCCCGGCGCGGGCTTGCTCTCACACTTCACAAATTCCCGGCCAATGTTGCTGTTCTTGTCGGTGGATGTGACAAGTCGCTTCAAGGGCGCGGTATGGGGGCAATCGGGGCACCTCCTCATCGGCACCGCACCATACCGAGGCCATGAGCGGAGGTAGGCTGAAGTAGAGCACGAGATCCCTCGCTGGTGTTGCTGCACTTGCTCGCCGGAGAAGAAAACGGAAGGGGATGAGATGCTGGAACGGTGGCGGAGTGCTCGGGTGCGGGGACGGATCGGGCCAACGGCTCTCTTCAACCACAGCGTGGGTCCCACGATATGAGGTGGACAGCAGGTGAGTTCCGCCGTGACGTGGAGAGGCTGTGGTCCTACTCTGCTCATCTCATTCGAATTCGTTGACGGTCTCGTGAGGTTAAGTGGAAGAGTCGCACGGGAGCTATTTGCCGCTTTAGAAGTGTCGCATACGAGCTATTCTTTGCAACGATGTCGTGTTCCTTCCAATTCCACGTAAAGAAGTCGCATGGGAGCTATAAGCCCCTTATCCACATAGCCAACTTTGGTAGTTAAGTATTTTGTTGAGGTTATTATATCAGAGGACGTGAACGAGAGTCTCTGCTGTTCAATCTCATAGGAGGATATTCAATGCAAATTTCTAGATTGGTCCACTTAAGGCACCTCGCCCTGATGGTATTTCCTGCACATTTCTATACATGGAATTGGGGAATGCTCAAGCTTCATCTATATTTTGAATTAAAAATTATTTTGTTATGTGAAACCTAGTCAGTAAAGCTCTCACGAACTTGATGGCACACCTTATTTTCTTGCCCCTAATAAACTTGAACCATTGTGTCATCGAAGTTGTATATGCTTGCACCTATATGTTGGAATTAGCAGAATCGTGTTGTCACAGGGAACGCTTTCAACATTGCACCTATAGTTAGTACACAGTTGATATGATGCTCTTTTGTTTGCAGATGTTGTCGGTGTGAAATAAAAGTGGAGCTTGTAAATCCATGGAGTTATGTATGTGTGTTAGAGAAACGCCTGGGCCGCTAGCCTAAGCCATGCCTAATCATGGTGGAAACTTGGAGCATAACCATAGTGAGCAATCTGTGAAGCATCCTTAAGAAAAACCTATGCAAATAGCAAATAAAAAGGTCGCTGAGATGCTCACTGTCTGCTTGCCTTGTCATTTTGATTACGGGATAGCTTCTGTGTCATGTGCAAGGGGTACCCCCTTGGCGGTTATTTATTATACACATGTACTTACAATGACAAGAACTTACCGGTAACTAAAGTTGAGTAGCATGAGGAGTAGCCCTCGTACTCAAGGGACATGAGATTGCCAACTATATTTCATCAAGCATATACTCCATCATTGTTCACTTTAACCTTAATCACCTCAAGATTCTTATGATAGGGGCAATGAGAGCTCAAAGCTAGTAAGTACCATAATCTTTTGAAAGCTCTTTATGAACTTGAAATCCCTGCTTCCCTCTATGAAGGGCCCTTTCTCCTACTTCTAAGTTGAGTCAGTAAACCTATTCCTCTCTATCTCCAGCAAGCATTTGAGTTGTTGTGTTTTAAGCATTCATATGATGATTTATTCAATCATGTTCTTTATCTTCCTTGTTTGCACAAGACTCTTATCTAAAGAGTATTACTTTGAAAGCCATCAATGTGAAAAACCTTTTATGTTTGAGCAAAGAGTACTCTTGTTGTAAACTTCTGCAAAAGCTTTATTTGAAAACTGTTTGCCAACTATTCTCTGACCAAGAACAAAGGTTGCCATTTCCAATTATGATTTATCTTTATGCATATTTATTGTGACTCATGTACTTGTTGCAAGCTAAGTTATATAATGGTAAGTTGCTTTCTTCTATGAGTTGTGTATTGGTAAGTGTGATGCTTCTTGCCCGTATTATTTTTATCGACACTTCACTCCATAAACATGTGGACATGTTTACTGAGCTCAGCTTTCGCTTGGGGACAAGCGAAGGTCTAAGCTCGGGGGGAGTTGATACGTCCAATTTGCATCACCATTCTATATCATATTTTGCCTCTATCTATTGATATATTTCGTATTAAGAGGTTTTTCTTATGTCTTTTCATCTATTTTTGCATGTTGGATGATTCTTGAAGGCTGAACTGCCGGAGTCAGGATTTTGATGGAGAAAGAGGTGTTTTGATGAAATTTCCCGAAGATCAGAAAAATACCAGAAAAAATACGAAAAACCCTATTTTCCCAGAAGACGAAGAATGCCAGAAGGGGAGGCGGGGATGGGCCATAGGGGGCCCACACCCCCCAGGCGCGGGCCACCCTAGGCCACGCCTATAGGGGGTGTGGCCCACCTGGTCCACCTCTAGCTCTGTCGTCTCGCCTATATCTTCTCCTAGAAACCCTAATACACGGGGAGTGACCACAAAAAGATTCCGCCGCCTCTACGGGGTGGAAAACATAGAGAGAGAAAGAACTCTCTGGCAGACAGATTTCTGCCGGGGAAATTCCTTCCCGGAGAGGGGAGATCGTCCCCATCAACACCATCATCAAGCTAGACTTCATCGAGATCATCATCATCATCCACACCATCATCATCACTCCATCCCGCTATAACAATTGTGTTGAATCTTGCATAGTTCTTAGGGGAAACTTTCCCGGTGTTAATTACTATTGTAGTTGATGCTTGTGAGTGGAACCATTGAATTATTGTTTATGTTCGGATTGTTATCCATCATTATATCATCTTTGATCTTGATCCATATGATGTCTCGTGAGTAGTTCGTTTAGTTATTGAGGATATGGGAGAAGTCATGTTGTTAGTAGTGGATTTGTGTTGAAGTATTATTCAATAGTCTAGTATTTAAGTTGTGGTGCTATTCTTCTAATGGTGTCATGTGAACGTCGACTACATGATACTTCACCATTTATGGGCCTAGGAGAATGCATTATGTATTTGGATACTAATTGTGGGGTTGCCGGAGTGACAGAAACCTGAACCCCTGTTAGAAAACCATTGCACAAGGGAGTGTAGGATCTCAGAGTTTAAGGCTGCGGTTAGGTTTATATGTTAATTGCTTTCTTGTAGTTGCGGATGCTTGCAAGGGTTTAATCACAAGTATGTATTAGTCCAAGTAAGGTCGGTCCATTAGCACAGGTTCACCGACACAACACTTATGAAACCAAAGAAGATTAATCGGCTATATGAAGCGAAAGCACTTGACAGTATTCCCATGTGTCCTCGAGAACGTTTAGTCCTCATAAGTATTTCCGTTGGCTTGTCCTTTGTTAAGAAAGGATTGGGACACTTGCTGCATTTGTTTGTTGTTTTATTTACTTGCACTTTATTTCCTTGCTTTATCAGAAAACCCCTAAAAATCCGTTTGCTAAGTATTTACAAAGATTTCCTGCTCCATACCACTAGTCAACACCTTCTTCTCCTCGTTGGGATCGACACTCCTATTTATCGAAAGTACTACGATACACCCCCTATACTTGTGGGTCATCACTCACATTCTCTCTAAACTGGGCTCAAACTTGTTTCTTTCTATGGATATTACGTTTGTATGGAAATAGATGCATAATCATGGTGTAGAAATTAGTAGAAGGCGACCGACACGCCTGTGCAGCCGTTTGACATGGCAGAGCGGTCACGCTGGGGCTTGGGAGGGCTCGAGGATAGATTTTGTTGAATGTTATTTCCCTCCGCTGATGGGGCTAAGTGACGGGTTCCACATGTCAAGCGGAATACAATTCTAATTGTTCTCATCTCCGCTGGCGGATTATGCGTTGAGTCCCACATGTCAGAAGGCAACATATCTATTTGGTTTAATCGCTGCTGACGGGGCACAAGGGGATGTCCCACATGTAAGAAAATGACGCAAAATAGATGTCGAGTAAGCCCAACTTAACGACAGCCAGCCTCGGGTCTGTCCAGGGGTACATATGTAATGAATTTGTGTCGGCGTGGCATTTCTCTAGTTGGTATATTAGTAGTGGAAGTCCCAATTTAAGTGTGAACTAGGGACTAGGGACACAGTCCTAATAAACCCCAGTATCTTCATACCATGTAGAGGCATGCAAACCTTGAACGTGTCCGGCAAATCTACAGAAGGTAGGGGCCACATCACCGGTTGTTACTCTAGTGCCAAGTAACCTCCCCCTCTTAAATATAGTGTGTCATTGCATGAGTGCAGGAGCGGACCCCACCACCCCTACAGCTTGGACAACCTCATAGGCTTGCCGAAGCGCGATGCCTTATATTTGTTGACTTTATGTAGTGATTTTGTTTAAAAAAATGGCATCTTAGACATGTTTGCCCAGGCTTCCGGAACCTTTTGGGTCCGCCACTGCATGAGGGTGACTGCGTGAACACCCGTTACCTGGGTTTTTGCTAGGTACAAGGACCATGTCTTAGCATCCTTCCTTGCACATGCGGCTTACGATTGTCCCCTTGTATAACGGTCATGTTTATTAACCGATCATGATGTCAAATGCGTGGAAACAAAAATAAGAGCCAGTGTAACGTGTTATCCGATGATGGCGTGCAACTAGCAAACTCTTTGTGCTACGTGTACGCTCATCGTACAGGTGGATGCAACCGCAACGGCTAAGGGGTCTGTTGAGTCTCTCCTTGCAAGCTCAGCTTGAGCGACATCTGGCACGACAATTTAATCGTCAAGCCCATTCGTGTACACACAAAGCGCTACCATCATTAGGAAGCCCTCTTCTCTTCGCCGGTGGGTTATTCCTATTTTTATCCCTTCTGCTTCAAACCCTTCCACTAGAAGCATACAACACTACGCTCTCTCCTTTTGAGCCTCCGAAAAACACAATACATGTTTACAAACAAGGAGCATGGCTTTGAGCCACCGCCATCATGTTGGACGCACGAATATCCAAGGAGGCGTGGAAGGGTACAATTTTCATTCTAATTAACACTGTCGTGTGTCTCAAGACGCCACCACACGCCAAATTGTCTCCGTTGCCTCCAAGTTCCATAGCACGCGTATTCGGCATGCGAGCGCAAAGAGCGATAAGGTCTATGGGAGTGTATCATAGCTAGCCACATCGGCCCAGCCCAAGCCCTCTGTGGTCCACAATCAAACCAGTCGCCCCCCTTACAGGAGCTCTGCCCCTAGCCGATGAATGTGGCATCGCACAAGGTCCTGGTGATGCAATTGAAGGAACTCTTGCAGATAATCGAACCCTCAGATGTCCCACTAGAGGCCCTTGAAACGTCTTGGAGAATCGCCGGTGAGAAACCGGACCCTTTGAGGTCCATAGGAGGTTGTGCCGACCTAGAAGCCTCGCATAATACGCTACGTCGAATCAAAGGAGTATGCAGGCCCGGAGACGACGGAAGTTGGTGCGACAACGAGTGTGCCCATGGGCCCGCTTACAAGTTCTGCCGCTGATTTCTTTTTTTTTCTTTATTAATGTGTGCTTTCGTCCACCAACACACGGGCATGCTTCATCTCCGTTCATTTCTCACACGGTGTGTTCATTGATGTTGGTTTGGCTGTTTGTCGTGAGCCCGTTGGTCCGCTCAGTATTACCTACATCTTTGAACTTATATGGTTATAGTCTTTAGGTCATGCCGAACGAGCGATTTTCCTAACAACCGTTCATGACTTTTTGAACGCCATGCTCCGGGGATGGTGATAGGCTCTAGTTGTAAGAGAAAATATCGTTGTAGACGTCTCCCACTAATTTCTTTTTGAATATAAGAAAAAAATAAGTAAATACGACGTCGACATAGAGAATTCTTGTTAGTAATTATGAACCCGTACATTTACAATGGGTACATATTGGATTAAATATGAACACGATTCGGTTTCATCTTTTCATGCCTTTTGCCGGTGCACCATAAGAAAAAAAATGCAAAGCGGTGATGGAGGAAAGGACAAAAGTGTCGCCTGTTGTCTTCGTGTGACCGACAGCGCGCGAACGACAGCTAGTTCATGCCATTCCAATAGCCCGTTCATGCCATTCCGACAGCCAATTCGCGCCAAAGAGAAAAGGTGGGTATCCTAGCTACTCTTTTTGCGTCGGTTCCAACAGCCAGTCCGGGCCATTCCGACAGCTAGCGCACGCGCGTTTAAACAGCTAGGCATTACTTATCAAATGAACACCATTTATTTTCCTTCTGAAAAGAAACACAGATATATTTCGTGGTGTGTTACAACTTATATATATTTTCCCACATCCCACAACCATGGTCTCACACCCTTCCATTTTTGCCAAACGTACTCCCAAAGAGAAATGGATAGTACTTACTCCAGCCACCACATTAAATGAAATTATTAATTGCGCTAGCTGTAGATAGCTTGCCCAACGGTCTCTTTCCTGTTCTCATTCAGATCTGAGACAATATAAGGAGGGGCTGACAGAGCGAGAGGAGAAAGGCGAGAGTTTGCACCTTGCAGAGCTGTGCCAAGGATGAGAGGCTTGCCGATCACAGACGAGGGGATGGAAGTGGAAGTACCGAAGAACGTCGAGGAGAAGGTGGAAGAGGATGTGGAGCAGCCACCAGATTGGCTCCCGGATGATGGCATCCCCTACCAGGTACGTTCTCTACCAACCATATGCGTCATGCAAGATGCGTACTAGTAGTATCTACCAGGAACGTACAGATTTTAGTACTTGAACATTCTCTATGCATTTGCTATTTTATTTATGTTGTTTTGTTTTATTTTGAGATATGTGATTGCTTTTTGTTCTCCAGTATTTCGTCTCCCCCGTGTCAGGGGCCAGATTCATGATGAAGGCAGAGGTTCTGAACTACCTTTTCTCCGAGATGGACGAGCACTGGATACAGTCTAAGAAGTCTGCTGAAAGTATCAGCTTTCTCCCTGTATGTTTTTTCTTAATCTGGTGAGGTCATTATTTATTTTTATTATACCTATATCCATGACCGATCTATGGGTCGTTCCGTCATGATATGCAGAAGGTGCACGAATGGCTGCCAAAGGGGTGGTTGCTAGAGATTAGAGCACGGGGTGAGAAAATGGACAAGATGTTCAAGGTAATAGTCTTTACCGTTACCATACCATGTGATATATCTATTCATGAATAAATGACTTATTAGATAGCATATCATTTATTTTAATAGCTTTAGCTACTAATATACACACTAAAAAACTTGGTTCAGTAAGGTTCCAATATAGTGGCATTAGAGTTTTCATTAAAAAGTATTTTCATAATATGTATTTGCATAATTAACTATTTGTTTGCATGCATGTCCAAGCCTTTTAATGGATTTTATTATGTCATAGATATATATTTACAACTTATCTTTGATGGTATTTATTGTTGATTTTCCGTACAAAGTGCAACTCCAGCACAACAGTTTGCATGCAAAACAAACAAACTCGAGGAGTTTCCTAACTCAATGCATCTGGTGTTTATAATTGCCTACTGTTGAGGTGATGATGAAGGATTGTTACCAGCGGTTCATGCAGCTTTCTACATGTGAAATAGCATTAAATGTAGATGATTGGATTTGAATTAAGAAAGCAGTACATGTTATGTTAGCATAACAATCATGGGTCATATGATAAACACAACTTATGTACAGATTGACATCAAAGTGAACAATAAATTCAGTCATATCATACAACAATTTTGATCAGATTATAACATTTTGTTTATATTTTTTGCAGTTTTATGTTTACCCTGCACTAGGAGTACGACTAATGTCTAAACAAGATGTACTACTGTATGTTACGGAAATGAAGATCAATGTATGCGACATAGATGGACAATGCAACATAGAATCTCGAGATAATGTGTATTTCTTACTGTCACTATTTCCGCTACATAACGAACAATTTATGTCTTAAATGATGTGAGATTATAAATACATTTTGTATCTTTATATTGTAGATTCTAGCAGAGGTGGAGTTCAACCCACCTGGGTTGCCACCAGGATGGGTCAAAGAAATAGTATATAGAAAAACAAAGGAGGGGATAAGAAAAGACCCGGTATAAAAAAATGAGAATTAAAACCTTCCCTTTTTATTGATTTTTTAATCTTCTGATCATTATTAATTGTGCAGTACATGACGGATCCTGTTAGCAATTATACCTTTCGTGCTATGAGGGCTGCACTTCGCTTCCTTGAAACTGGGGAAGTCACAAAACACCAATTTTTTCAGAAGACAAGTGTCCATGACTTGTACTCCTTTGAAAAATCTGCTGATCTGGTAATTGATTTTTCAATATTGTATATTATGCTAGTAATATTCCTTACTAAGGTGCCTCTTTCTAGAGCTGCTTTTTTAATCGAACAGAAAAGCCACACAATTATTGTATCTTTTCTAAAAAAATATGCTTCGGTATCCATAATTTCGTACACCAAAGTTGTAACCATAAAGTAATGCACAAGTTTGGTTCATATTTGCACACATGGAAAAAACATTCATCGTACTATATTCAAACATATAATATACTTTCTGTTTTACCACACGGAAAACCCAAAGTTTATGATAACAGAGGGTTAATCTTCCCTTCCATGGGCATGCAAACTACAACATTATTTTTTCGATTCAAATGGTACAATGTTAGTTTAGTTGTATAGAAAAAAACACATTTTCTTCTAACGGACATGCCTAATTTGGTCAAGCTTCGGATAACCTATATTAGACTAAAGACATTGAATAGTGTTGGTTTTCTCTATTAATGTGCTAATTCTTTAATTGTGACTTTGAAGAGTTTACTAAACTTACAACAAGAGCGGTGGCCACTGGGCTTGCATTTTTTACTTAGACCCTACACTATATGATGATTGAATTATAACTTGTTGGTTTAAAATAATGACACAACTTACACTTCTTAGGCAATTAACAATTAAGAATATTCCAAATAATTTGACAAACACATGATAATTTTTTGAATTCTAAGCTTACCAACATGCAGATTGCTATAACCTCGTTAAACTTCCCATTTTGTGTAAAAATATATAATTCTTTTTGCATACATGTATTGCTATATATTGCATACATTTTAATGATTATTTTTGCAGCATGAGAGTTTGCGCAAGAGATTAACAGAAAAGAGGAAGGATGCCAAAACACCTACAAGTTCACCAAAGCCTAGAGGATCAACACTCACGAAGAAAAATAACTGTATTGGACAAACATCATATACAAGTAAGTTCCTCCTTATCGTTGATATGGTAGTCCTTTTTATCCATACATATGTTGCACACATTCGCTTCTTTAGGTTCTTCTATCCTATCTAGTATTGCTACTTTTCTCATGTTACCGAGAATAAAAAAAATCACCTTATGCTGTCAGAACATATGTAGCTCCACAAGTAAGACCATCGATAAAACAAATACTTCAGGCACACTACTTCATTTTATTCTAGTTAATCATATGCTTTATATGTGAATGTGTTGCTCAATAGTTCAATTTGTTTTCTTCATATATCTCATGGTATCCGTTAGTACTCTAGTCTAATAGAGTAATCCCTTTGGTACTTGGGTTTCCTTTTTGTCATGTCATGAGTTTCTCCTTAATTAAAATATGAGGAAAATCTTTTTCCTCCATTCAAAAAAATATATGAATCCATTTCTCACTCGGACTTTATATTATCAAATATGAGCCTTTTATAAGTTCTTTATGTTACACTATATGTTGATTGCAATTCTCATTTTTATCAGTTCAGACTTTTGGTTGTGTTGGCTAGTATATGAAGCTTGACATGGTATCAGAGATAAGGTCTCAAGTTGAGTCATGACTATCGTAATTTGTTAAAAGTTGTAGGTAGCCCCCTTTATGTTCATGTATAGACCTCTTGACTCACACGTGAGATTCGCGGGCCATAGCTCCCTTCCGATTGGACATGTTGACTTGTCTTATGGTCACACGTGAGAGGGTGTATGTGGATTGCACTAGCCATTTGTATTAATTCGGACTTTGGTTTTGTTAGCTAGTGCATGAAGCTTGACACCTTAATGTTTTTATATGCATTTTTTTAAACATTATAAAAATATTTGATGTTAGTATATTATCTTCACGTCAAGTGACCAAATTATACGTACAATCTATTTCCAAACCAAATGTTGACCTTTCGATCCATTTGACTTTATTCAATATAATATTTCAACTACATGCAAGCATTCTTGTCCATAGTTTTGAGAAGTAGCAAAACATGCATGTTTTATCTTGAAAAAAACCATGGGTTGGATCTTAAATCTTTAAACACAACATTAACATCAATACAATAATATTAGCCTTTTATCTATCTACCTAATGCTAGCACACATTGTTTTTTTTGCAAAAATAGAAGACTAAAAAAAATACATATTCGTTTGGAAAAATAAAAATTGTTCAAGTCTCTGATAGGTGTAGCTGATCTTAAGATTACATTTGCATGTCCTTTCAAGTAACTTTTTTTTGCTGGTACAGCCGAGGACACTGACACGGACAGCTCTACAGACTCGGTTTCAAGTGAGCACCAAAACATTAGGAACAAAAGCATCGAGAATAAAAGGGGACAGCCAAGCTCCTCTGAGACTATCAAGCGTCCAAGAGGGAGGCCACCCAAAGTGGCGGGATCAAATGGATGGAACACAAAGAAGTCTAGGAGCAAACGAGAATTCAAACAACATAATATCTAATTAAGCAAGGAATGGAAGGGCATGAAGCGAGGGCACAAACTATAGAAATCAATTGCTTTAGTCCCAAGTAATATTTTGTTCGTACAACTTTGTTATGTAAACAACTTCCATTTGGAGTTAAGCTTGCTATGTAAAGAACTTCCATTTTGAGATGGGAACTCCGACATATACTCATTTTGTTCTGGTACCTTCTGTTTAGCCACATAGTTAGAGAAGCATGATTGCATCATAATTTATGATTCTTAAATGTTGCTGCATGGAGAAACCATATATATTTCTCAAGAGAAGGAGAAGTCTGGTGCCCCTCTCCCTCTCTCCTTTCACAGGCTAGAGCTAGTAAATGAGAGGAAACGTCGGAGGGGAGCAAGCCGTAGAGACGAAGCCAACCAAGAAGCTCAGCTGTAATACAAGGAGCTAGGCACCGACCTCACTACGGGAAAAAATATCGCTGCCGTGTAGACACGTCTTTGCCGTGTGTCAAACGCACCGGAACACGGCAAAGACAGTCTTTGTCGTGTGTAACTCAGAAAATACACGGCAAAGTACGTGAACACGGCAAATTTCTGAAAAAGAACACGGCAAAGAAATATACACGGCAAAGACCCATAAAGGAACACGGCAAAGAAAATACATTCGGCAAAGTTGACAACGGCACACGGCATAGGTGTTATCACGGCAACGAGGTGGGACCCGTGACCCCACAAGTCCATTTAACGGAGGAGCTAACGGTGAGCGGTGGTCTCTTTGCCGTGTGCCTTCTTGTCCTTTGCCGTGTGTATTCGTAGTACACGCGGCGAAGGCCCTTTGCGTGTGTATTCCGTACACACGACAAAGGGCCTTTGCCGTGTGTATTTCGCAGTACACACGGCAAAGTCTTTTTTTCTTTTTTTTGCCTTTTATCACATTACTCTTAGGAAAATCATAAAAAAATCATTCTAATTCAGAAAAATACAAATAATATATCAAAATTTGCAGAAAAATAAGATCTATCTATGTACACTCAAAAATTAGATATTTATATTGAATAAGAATCTTCATGCTCGCCGTTTTGACCATAGATTTAAACATGCATAAAAAATTCAAAAACGATCGAAACAATGCGAAACCTTCGCGTGGTGTCATATTATGTTACATGGTTGCAAGGAAAAAAATCAAAATTGTTATATTGAATATGTCTCAAAAAAACCTTCATAAAATGACCTATCTCATTCGAGGTTTCCTCGCTTTCGGGTCAAATGACCAATGTTATGGCTAGAATCAAGGCATAGTTTGTGATAATCTGCCCATATTGTGCATGCATGTGCCTCATGGAATGGTGAACAATGTTGCAAGAGGAAGTTTTATTTTAAATCGCACCAAAAAGCCATTTTCAATTTTCTGAGCGAAAAAAACGAGAGATTTTATTAAGCAACCACCAAATGGATAATTTAAAATGCTACCACCACATTTTTCAAAAATACCAGACCACCTTAAATGTACAATATCCCAACAGGGGGATCTCAAACCTTTCCGTCCACTCCAGGTGAAAAAGACAAATTCCTGCCGAATCGGTAGAAAGTGGGTTAGATATGAACTACAGGTACATGACCGGATGGACATGATTTTTTAAAAAAATCATTTTTAGATTCACAATATGCTATTTCATCAGAGATCCAGTGAAAGTTTAGAGAGGCTCAGCTCCGAGCTAAGAATCTTCATACCCGTCGTTCGACAAAGTTTGTCAATAGTTTTAAAGAGTCATAAAAAATTCAAAAACGATCGAAACAATGCAGAACATTCGCGTGGTGTCATATTATGTGACATGGTTGCAAGGAAAAATATCAAACTTGTTATATTGAATATGTTTAAAAAAAACCTTCACAAAATAACCTATGTTATTCGAGGTTTCCTGGCTTTCGGGTCAAATGACCAATGTTATGGCTAGAATCAAGGCATAGTTTATGATAATCTACCCATATTGTGCATGCATGTGCCTCATGGAATGGTGAACAATGTTACAGAAGGAAGTTTTTCTTTTCGTCACACCAAAAAGCCATTTTCTATTTTCTGAGCGAAAAAAACGAGAGATTTTATGAAGCAACCACCAAATGGCTAATTTAAAATGCTACCACCCTATTTTTCAAAAATATTAGACCACCTTAAATGGACAATGTCCCAACGGGGGGATCTCAAACCTTTCTGTCTAGTCCAGGTGAAAAAGACAAATTCCTGCCGAAACGGTAGGAAGTGGGTCAGATATGAACTACAGGTACATGATCTGATGGGCATGATTTTTTACAAAAATAATTTTTAGGTTCACAATATGCTATTTTATCAGAGATCCAGTGAAAGTTTAGAGAGGCTCAGCTCCGAGCTAAGAATCTTCATACCCGTCGTTCGACAAAGTTTGTCGATAGTTTAAAAGAGTCATAAAAAATTCAAAAACGATCGAAACAATGCGAAACCTTCGCGCGGTGTCATATTATGTGACATGGTTGGAAGGAAAAATATGAAACTTGTTATATTGAATATGTCTCAAAAAAACCTTCACAAAATGACCTATCTCATTCGAGGTTTCCTGGCTTTCGGGTCAAATGACCAATGTTATGGCTAGAATCAAGGCATAGTTTATCATAATCTGCCCATATTGTGCATGCATGTGCCTCATGGAATGGTGAACAATGTTGCAGGAGGAAGTTTTTCTTTTAGTCGCACCAAAAAGCCATTTTCTATTTTCTGAGCGAAAAAAACGAGAGATTTTATGAAGCAACCACCAAATGGCTAATTTAAAATGCTACCACCCTATTTTTCAAAAATATTAGACCACCTTAAATGGACAATGTTCCAACGGGGGGATCTCAAACCTTTCTGTCTAGTCCAGGTGAAAAAGACAAATTCCTGCCGAAACGGCAGGAAGTGGGTCAGATATGAACTACAGGTACATGATCTGATGGGCATGATTTTTTACAAAAATAATTTTTAGGTTCACAATATGCTATTTTATCAGAGATCCAGTGAAAGTTTAGAGAGGCTCAGCTCCGAGCTAAGAATCTTCATACCCGTCGTTCGACAAAGTTTGTCGATAGTTTAAAAGAGTCATAAAAAATTCAAAAACGATCGAAACAATGCGAAACCTTCGCGCGGTGTCATATTATGTGACATGGTTGGAAGGAAAAATATGAAACTTATTATATTGAATATGTCTCAAAAAAACCTTCACAAAATGACCTATCTCATTCGAGGTTTCCTGGCTTTCGGGTCAAATAACCAATGTTATGGCTAGAATCAGGCATAGTTTATGATAATCTGCCCATATTGTGCATGCATGTGCCTCATGGAATGGTGAACAATGTTGCAGGAGGAAGTTTTTCTTTTCGTCGCACCAAAAAGCCATTTTCTATTTTCTGAGCGAAAAAAACGAGAGATTTTATGAAGCAACCACCAAATGGCTAATTTAAAATGCTACCACCCTATTTTTCAAAAACACTAGACCACCTTAAATGGACAATGTCCCAACTGGGGGATCTCAAACCTTTCTGTCCACTCCAGGTGAAAAAGACAAATTCCTGCCGAAACGGTAGGAAGTGGGTCAGATATGAACTACAGGTACATGATCTGATGGGCATGATTTTTTACAAAAATAATTTTTAGGTTCACACTATGATATTTTATCAAAGATCCAGTGAAAGTTTAGAGAGGCTCAGCTCCGAGCTAAGAATCTTCATACCCGTCGTTCGAAAAAGTTTGTCGATAATTTAAAAGAGTCATAAAAAATTCAAAAACGATCAAAACAATGCAAAACCTTCGCGTGGTGTCATATTATGTGACATGGTTGGAAGTAAAAATATCAAACTTGTTATATTGAATATGTCTCAAAAAACCCTTCACAAAATGACCTATCTCATTCGAGGTTTCCTGACTTTCGAGTCAAATGACCAATATTATGGCTAGAATCAAGGCATAGTTTGTGATAATATACCCATATCGTGCATGCATGTGCATTATGGAATGGCGAATAATGTTGCTGAAGGAAGTTTTCCTTTTCCTCGCACCAAAAAGCCATTTTCCATTTTCCGGGCACAAAAAACGGGGGGTTTTATGAAGCAACCACCAAATGGATAATTCAAAATGATACCACCCCATTTTCACAAGATTATATGGATGTCATATTTGGATTCCTCACATTTTTCTGATCGATTTAGACATTTTATTTGTCGAATTCCGATTTACGGATTTAAATATATGAATTATTCCATATTAAATAGAAAAAGGAAATAAAATAAAACCATTTTATTTTTTATTTGGATTCAAGATTATTATTACTTTTCATTATTGTTTACTTAAATAATTGTTTGGAATCTAGAATTGAGATGTGTGACATCATGGTCCAAGAGTTAATATCATTGATATGGAAGTATTAGCAACAAGGTATGATTTCTTTCTTGGTAGCTCATTTGGAAGGAACGAAGAAGTTAAGCGTGCTAGGCCTAGAGTAGTGTTAGGATGGGTGACCACAGGGGAAGTTTGATTATGAGTGCAATTTGACATAATATTTAACATACAAAGGGTTCAAATATTCTATATGAGATTATCAAGTAAATAATATTCAAAAAAGTTTGAAACAAAATTATTATTTTTATTTTTTTAAAAAAGGCAGTTTTCTTTGCCGTGTACTTTTTCCACGAGACACACGGCAAAGACAGCTTCTTTGCCGTGTACTTTTCAAGAAGACACACGGCAAAGACACCTTCTTTGCCGTGTACTTTTCAAGAAGACACACGGCAAAGAATAGACACCGTCATCTCCGCGGGAATCGTTATCTTACTTTACTTTGCCGTGTCTCACGATGAGACACGGCAAAGCCTTTGCCGTCTTATTTAGAAAACACGGCAAAGGGCCTTCGTGGCTTAACGTTGCTGTGGCATTTGCCGTGTGTATACACACGGCAAAGGTTTCGAAAGGCCTTTGCCGTGTCTTTTGCCTACACGGCAAAGAGCCTGTGTGCCGTAGTGCCTTGTGTAGACGTGAAAGAGATCATTCTTTTTATTTAGGCGCAAATAGCAGCGCATCGAAAGATGAATCCGCCTCAGATTCTACAGCACATCAAACATGTACTAGGTTGGTTCTTGGTGGATGCAGTAGAATCGCCTCCATTAATAATTAATAAATATGGTTATGTGCTTAGTCTTTTTCTTTCACTTGGAACTTCATATTTCCATTAAATAGGCTCAGTCGACTCGCTGGCCAAAATAGTGGTTAGGGCATGTGCAGGGTCATAAGCCTTAGACGCGAAACTGACACCCACATAGAGTCTAGCTACAAAAAACGATGCAGTGTTTTAGACTCAGGCCAGCTCTGGTTATTGGGCCCACCATGAACAAAAAGCCAAACGCTTTGTTTGGATGCACAGAATTGAATTCAGGAAATGAATTAGGTGGGAATTCCAATTCCTGCCTGGAAAGAAAATGACTGCTAATTTGAATTTTGTTGTTTGGATGGTTGGAATCTATGGTTGGAATCAGAGTGTTGTACCCAATTCTAATTCCTGTTTGGATGTTCAAACCATGAAATTGATGTTTTTTTCTTTTGGCTATTTTTGTTCAAACCACGGGTTTGTACGTTTCTTTAATTAGACGGATAAAATTAAACAGTGCGTATAAATATAAAACAACCTAGTTTGTATGTTTCTTTAATTAGACGGGTGCCAACGAATGGAACCGATTGTGTTGGTTTATAAGATTGGAGGCAGCCGGACGTTTAAGATAGCAACAGTGAAGCTGCTGGATCATATCTCATGTACAAAACTAGCTAGCTGAAAAAGGCATGCTCAAACATAACTGTGGCGTTGTGCATGTGCCGGGGAAATAAGCAGCGATAGCAAGCAGCGGTAGCAAGGTAGAGCGGCCGAGCGTGTACGTTCAGGATGATATCATGAACTGCAGGATGATAACATGAATTCAGGATCTGCCCTACTTGGGAACATGCAGCGCACATGTCCAGACCAGATGTACTACGAGCTTAAACAGAAGACACATGAAATATTGATGTTTGCCATGGCGCATGAATTGTATTCTCACACGGGCTTGTATGAATCTCACGCATGATGATATCTGCCACAAACAAAAGGAATGGGATGTGTAGATGATGGGGAATGGAATCCCGCCGCCGCCACGCCTCAACCCGCCGCCGACATACCTCAAACCGCCGCCAAAAACGAATCTGCCGGCCGACAGGAAGGGGAGAGGATGGGGAGGAAGAGAGGAGGGAGGGGAAGGGCGACGATGGGAGGGAGGAAGGAGGGCGGGGATAGAGGATCGGGAGAGAGGGAGGAGGGCGATCCATACCGGCGAACAATGGGAAGGCGGCGGCGGTCATCTCCTGTCAGGCGAGGAGGAAGAGGAGGATACGATCGAGGAGGTAGGCATGTGTTTCCGGGATGATTCGGAGGGGTAAGGCTCTGAATTGGACACAACGATATAACAGGCCTCGTGGGGGGATCGTGGAATTGGGTCATCATTTCCAAGGTTAAATTCTAGGACAAAACAAACGGTAGAAATCGGTGTCTATTTCCAATTCCTCAATTCTGGGCCCAATTGAGTACATCCAAACAGGGTGAAACAGTTTTCCTTTTCTCTGCACGTTACTTGGCCATCTTGTGAGTACTAGCTGCCTGGGGCTCCTCTCGCCGTGTGGGTGGATGATGTCCCAGATTGTGTAATTGGTGTTGTGGCCAGCGAGTCGGCTGTGCCATCTTAATACTCCCTCCGTTTCAAAATATAAGATGTTTTAGGTTTGTGAATAAAATGAATCTAGACTTCTTTTAGTATATAGATTCATCCTAAAGTTGAGTGAACCTATATACTAAAACAAGTCTAGATACATTTCCTTCACAAAGCTAAAACATCTTATATTTTGAAACGGAGGGAGTAGAATCATAGAGTTCTATGTAAAAAAAAAAAAAGAATTGACATGCGGGCCACCTGAATTGTTTATTTCCTTGGACATGGAGTCTAGCACTAGACTCAAGTTCTGAAATTTCTTGCTTAGCTTTGGCTCCGCAGTGTGCTAGACTCGAGTCTAGAGTAAAAAGCTGTTCTTAGACATAGCATTTTGACTATGCTGCACATGCTCATACAGCCTCCCGAACATAGTCCAACCAAATTACACGAGGTTCCTCAACGAACCGGCCGGTACCTGAACTCCTGAAAGCTCTCACGAAAGGCGACCTTGGTCTAGCTGCTGCTGCCACGCCGCTACTTTCTGCAAGTGTGTTGTTATCGATCCAGCCGTCTTGCTTCGTCAGGGCATTCTTGACAGACCCCTAGCTCTCCCCCTCGCAGCTCACAGACGGAGAGGAAGAAAATGAACAGGAGACAGAGGATTTCAGGCGCACGTACGCCGGCGCACTGACGCCTAGTTCTTTTCTCTCGAGCTCCAACTCGGTACTTGCGATTACAGAGGGGTTGGGTTTTAAAGGCGGAGCACGCACTCCTGCCCACGCCCACGCACACCACTTCGCCCTTGATCCACACGACCCCAGCTCGCGCCCATGTCGCGCTCGAACGCGAACAACACGGCCAGCCACTGGCGCCCAGGACCTGGTAGACTCCCCCACTCTTCTCGCTAACAGCTAACAGCAAACAGCAAACACACGCACACACACGATACATGCACTAGCCACGCACCGACATGGCTTAGTGCCAACAATCTCCCCCTAAGCCATGCCTAGAGCAGGCTCGGCTGATCGCCGGCGTCGCAGAGCAGCGCATCCTCCTGCTGATTTTTCTTGGGCTTCCAGCAGTCGCGGGCGAAGTGCCCACGTATACCGCAGTTGTGGCACCTGTCCTTCCGTCCCTTTCCAGCAGCTCCCGAAGCTGTGATGCTGCCGTCGTCATCGTCGTCGTAGCTGCCGCCGCGTGCTCGACGCCGCGCCTCCCACTGCGCCGCCGTGAGCAGCAGCTGGTCCTCACGACGCTCGCCGCCAAGAGCCACCTTGCGTCGTGCCGACAACGCCTTCAGCCGCCCGAGCACCTCGTCAAAGCACACCGTCTCGACGTCACAGAACTGCTCGATGCCGGCCACCGCCGTGTACAGGTCGTCAGGCACCGTGTCCAGCAGCTTCTTCACCATCTCGGCGTCATCGAGCGTCGCGCCGACGCTCGCGTACTTAGCCGCCATGCCGCTGATCTTCACTGCGTACACGTCCAGCGCCTCGCCGTCCGCATGACCAGCCGATCAAAGTCGACGCAGAGCGTGGACAGCCGAGCCGCCCTCACGCGATCCGCGCCGCGCGCTTTGAGGCTCGCCCACACCTCCGCCACCGTCTTCTTCGACGACACCTGCAGCAAGATGTCCTCGGAGAGGCCTCCAAAGAGATATGCCCTCGCCGGCTTGTCCTTCTTCGCGATGACCGCCGCAGCCGCGTCCTCCGCCGGGACCACCGCTTCCCACAGCCCTTGTGCGTCGAGGTTCGCCTCGACCTTGATCGCCCAGATGGTGTAGTTGTCGCCGGTGAGCACCGGACAGGAGAGCGGCACCGCGCTCCCCTCGGAGCCACCACCGTGCGGAACCAACGCCATCGCCGTGGCTCTGATACCAAATGACAGACCCCTAGCTCTCCCCCTCGCAGCTCACAGACGGAGAGGAAGAAAATGAACAGGAGACAGAGGATTTCAGGCGCACGTACGCCGGCGCACTGACGCCTAGTTCTTTCTCTCGAGCTCCAACTCGGTACTTGTGATTACAGAGGGGTTGGGTTTTAAAGGCGGAGCACGCACTCCTGCCCACGCCCACGCACACCACTTCACCCTTGATCCACACGACCCCAGCTCGCGCCCATGTCGCGCTCGAACGCGAACAACGTGGTCAGCCACTCGCGCCCAGGACCTGGTAGACTCCCCCACTCTTCTCGCTAACAGCTAACAGCAAACAGCAAACACACGCACACACACGATACATGCACTAGCCACGCACTGACATGGCTTAGTGCCAACAATTCTGACTTCAAGTTCCGGCAAGTGTGTCCTTGTCGCTCCTGTTGATTTGCTTTTCCCATGTACCTAGCTCTAGTGCGCTCGGGGTTTTGTTGTCGGGTGATGCATGTTAATATCTCACACGGAAGTGCCTTTACTAGTAGAAAACAGGTCTTTCGTCCAGACCATTAGTCCCGGCTGTGGCTGGGGCCAGGACTAATGGCCCTCATCGGACGGCCCGAGCCACCCAGAACCATAGGTCTCGGCCCGTTAGACCTCATTAGTCCCGGTCTGAGACTTAAACCGGGATTAAAGGGTCCTGGCCCTGCCGCTCGCTGGGGGCACCCCCCTTTAGTCCTGGTTTGTATCTCTAACCGGGACTAGTGGTTTGGCCCTATATATACGCATAGCCCCCTCCTCCTCTCAACTGTTTTTTTCCTGGTGGGAGAGAGTGTTGTTATGCTAATTTTTTTTTGTTCATACATATTCACTAGAGGTGTTCGGTGAAATGTCCATTAGAGCGATGCGAGTTTAGGTCACACAAGACAGACATGATATGAGGTGCCCGAGCCACACTTAAGTTTTCTCATCTTTGTTTCCAAGTGTAATAAAAGGTTAGCAACTACTTTGTCATTTAGACCGTCGTGCTGTACTAATTTTAGCATAGTGATTGCGTTTGACATATATTTGTATGATACAGATGAGCCATCCATGGATGTACGGTGACCGACGCTCTTCCACTTTCATAGAAGGCGTGCGTTCTTTTCGAGTTGTGGCCGAGGAGAACAAGTGACGGGATGGTTTTATGTGTTGTCCATGTGTTGACTGTAGGAATGAGAAGGCTCACACTTCCGCAAGAGTCATTCAGAGCCACCTGCTTCTGTCTGGTTTTATGTCCGGCTATAATGTTTGGACCAAACACGGAGAAAGAGGGACTGTGATGGAAGACGGTGATGAAGAAGAGAACGATGATGAGAACTACCGATCTATGTTCCCTGAATACGCTGATACCGTAATGGAAGACAATGAAGAAGAAGGAGGTGAAGAACGGGAACCAGAGCGGCCCGCTGATGATCTTGGTCGGGTCATTTCTGATGCAAAGCGAGACTATGACACAGAAAAGGAGAGGTTACAGTTTGAGAAGATGTTACAGGACCACAACAAATTGTTGTAACCAACTTGTGAAGATGGCCAGAAGAAGCTGGGTAGCATACTGGAATTGCTGAAGTGGAAGGCAGAGACCGGTGTGACTGACTCAGGATTTGAGAAGTTGCTGGTACTCATGAAGCGGTTGTTTCCAAGAAATAACGAATTTCTCGCCAGTACATACGAAGCAAAGAAGCTTGTCCGCCCTCTAGGATTAGATGTGCAGAAGATACATGTGTACCCTAATGACTGCATCCTCTACCGCGGTGAGAAGTACGAGAATTTGGATAAATGTCCGGTATGCACTGCATTGCGGTATAAGATCAGAAAAGATGACCCTGGTGATGTTGATGGCGAGCCACCCAGGAAGAGGGTTCCTTCCAAGGTGACGTGGTATGCTCCTATAATACCACGATTGAAACATTTGTTCAGAAACAAAGAGCATGCCAAGTTGTTGCGATGGCACATGGAAGAACGTAAGAAAGACGGGATGTTGAGGCACCCCGCTGATGGTTGACAGTGGAGAAAAATCGAGAGAGAATTCCTGGACTTTTCTGGTGACGCAAGAAACATATGGTTTGGTCTAAGTACATATGGCATGAATCATTTTGGGGAGCAGAGCTGCAGTCATAGCACCTGGCCCATCAATCTATGTATCTACAACCTTCCTCCTTAGTTGTGTATAAAGCGGAAGTTCATTATGATGTCAGTGCTCATCCAAGGTCCTAAGCAACCCGGCAACGACATTAATGTGTACCTAAGGCCATTAGTTGATAAACTTTTACAGTTATGGGCCGAACCAGGTTTACGTGTGTGGGATGAGCACAAACAGGAGCCATTCGACCTATGAGCATTGCTGTTTGTAACCATCAATGATTGGCCTGTTCTTAGTAACATCTCAGGACAGACGAATAAGAGATATAATACATGCACACACTATTTAGAGGAGACTGAAAGTATATATCTGGATAAATCTAGGAAGAATGTGTACCCGTATAATCATCGTTTTCTTCCGCCCAGACATCCCTTAAGGAAAAAAGGCAAGCATTTCGATGGCGAGGCAGATCACTGGAAGAAGCCTGCCCCCCGTACTGGTGCTAATGTATTTGGTATGGTCAAGGATTTAAATGTAATATTTGGAAAGGGTCCCGGAGGACAACCTGTTCCTAAAGACGCCGACGGACGCGCACCCATGTGGAAGAAGAAATCTATATTTTGGGAGCTACCCTATTGGGAAGTCCATGAGGTCCGATCTGCAGTCGATGTGATGCACCTGACGAAGAATCTTTGCGTCAATATTCTAGGCTTCTTGGGCTTGTATGGAAAGTCAAAAGATACACCGGAAGCACGGGAGGATCAGCAACGTCATAAAGGACGAGACAACAAGCATTCAGACCAGTTTCAAGGGCCTGCCAGCTATGCTCTTACCAAGGAAGAGAAGAAAATCTTTTTTGAAGTCCTATTCAGTATCAAGGTCCCGTCTGGCTTCTCGTCTAACATAAAGATAATAGTAAATATGAAAGATAAAAATTCCAAAACCTAGCAATTTCTCAGAATGCAATTTCTCAGAAGGTAATCGATCCAGAAAGTCTATCTGGGTTACAGATTGATATGGTCCAATGTCTGGTCAGCTTCGAGTTGTTGTACCCTCCATCTTTCTTCAATATTATGACGCACCTCCTAGTTCACTGTCGTGGTTGTATCACGGCATATGCCATGGGTAGGCTAAAGTTGGGGCCGATGGACGTGGAGGAATCCGGGGAGGGATGATGCGGTGAAGACCGCACTCGTATGAACCAAGGGAAATGCAATGTACATTGGATTGAAGCTCTCAAGTGGAGATAACACCTCACTCTATACATCTAATCTCTTATAATCTTGCCATACTTGTGGCTACAATCATGCTCCTTGAGCTGTATCTCCTATGCTTCTATCTAGATCTCTGTGTGAGAGTAGAGGAAGAGGAAGAAGGAGAGCTCCTAGTGAGCAGAGAGGGAAGGAGCCCTTTGGGGCCTATCTGTGAACGATCCCCCTGGTGCTCCTTATAAAGGGGAGCCCCGGGGACAAAACTTGTTCCCTACGCTTGGCATCTGCTTAGCATATTCCTGGTATCTTCCTAGATGTCAAAGATATGCCTTGGCATCTTTGGAGATGCCAGGCATATTCCCCAGCATCTTCTTGATGCCAATGGCATATTCCCCTCGCCACGTGCCAGTCTGAGCCATGGGCGTCCCAAGACTGGCATGTCACCATTAAGGCTTGTATTAACTTGATGGCGCGTGTCAGAAGCGATCGAGGAGCTTCAGAGATGAATATGGAGACGACGGTGCAATACTTGGTCCGGACGCCTTTGACGAAGTGGTATCTCGGCCTTCTTCTTAATTGATTCGGCTGGCATTTGTTGGAAACAGAGGCCCGGCGGACTATTCGCCTCGGTGGGCCCGGCCGGATCACGACCTCGGCCAGAGTGGCGCGGCGCAACAGCCCAACCGGTCTGCTGGTAGCTCGGCGATGGGCCGGTCAAGTCGGCCCACCGGGGACTCGGCGACTCCTTTGTTGGTGCTAGGTTCGGGGAGAAGGCCTTGGTGGGTCAGACTTGCTCCTACCGGACCACCCGGGGGAAGAGCTCCAGCGACGGGTCACCTCGGTGCACGCTGGGCTTCTTCGAAGGACCTTGGCCCATGCGGGTTTCCTGTTGGGTTTTTGGCAAAGGGAGCTGACGTGGTGGGCCGATATGAATAGTTCGGCCCAGTGTCTAGTAATTCGGCCTTGGCAGGCCTAATTCGGCCCTGGGAGTGCAGTTTCGGTCCAGTTTAACTAGGATTAGGCCGAATTAAGTATAATTCGGCCCAGTTTGTCTTTTATCTTTTTTCCTCTTAGTTTTCTTCCTTTGTGCCATATTTCTCTACTTATGTATGCGTATTTCTCTTATCAAATCCTCCATCCATCTTCAGAGATCCTTTTATATATCAACTCGGGTACAGGGTACACCCCGACATTAGTCCCCGAGGCCATGTGGGATTTTAGAATCGCTCATGGGCTTTATATTTAAATATTCCTGTAGTTGTTTTACATACAACTTCTTTGTCATATATTTCTTGGTGCATAATGTTTCTTGGGCAAGTTTGTGACTTTGTCCTTCTTGGCTCTGCTCAGAACCTTTCCGGGCAGGTTTTTCGACTTATGGCCTTCTTGGGCTCTGGTCATGACCCTTTTTGTTAAGTTCGGACTTCCGCCATCATGGGCCTGGTCATAACCCCTTTGGGTAAGTTTTTAGACTTCTGGCCTGCTTTGGCTCTGGTCATAACCTCTTTGGATAAGTTTCTAGACTTCTGGCCTTCTTGGGATCTGGTCTTAACCTCTTTGGGTATGTTGTGAGTTCTGGCCTTATTGGGCACTGCTCCTTTAACCTCATTGGGTAAGTTGTGATTTCTGGCCTTATTGGGCACTGCTCTTTTAACCTCATTGGGTAAGTTGTGAGTTCTGGCCTTATTGGGCACTGCTCTTTTAACCTCATTGGGTAAGTTGTGAGTTCTGGCCTTATTGGGCACTGCTCTTTTAACCTCTTTGGGTAATTTGTGAGTCTTGGCCTTCTTGGGCACTGCTCTTTTAACCCCATTGGGTAAGTTATGAGTCTTGGCCCTCTTGGGCACTGCTCTTTTAACCCCATTGGGTAAGTTATGAGTCTTGGCCCTCTTGGGCACTGCTCTTTTAACCCCATTGGGTAAGTTATGAGTCTTGGCCTTCTTGGGCACTGCTCTTTTAACCCCATTGGGTAAGTTTCTGGACTTCTGGCCATCATGGGCACTGGTCATAACCCCTTTGGGTAAGTTCTTAGACTTCTGGCCATCATGGGCACTGGTCTTAACCCCTTTGGGTAAGTTTCTATCCGAGTCATCTGATTCCAAATCCGAGTTTCCTTACTCAAAATTGACTTTATGCCTCTGGACTTCTGGCCATCATGGGCACTGGTCATAACCCCTTTGGGTAAGTTCTTAGACTTCTGGCCATCATGGGCACTGGTCTTAACCCCTTTGGGTAAGTTTCTATCCGAGTAATCTGATTCCAAATCCGAGTTTCCTTACTCAAAATTGACTTTATGCCTAAGTCTGAGTCATTTGACTCAAATCCGAGTTACATGATTAAAATCCGGGTTAACTTATCCCAAATCCGAGTTACTTTACTCGAGTCTGACTTTATGTCTTAAGTCTGAGTCATCTGACTCAAATCCGAGTTATATGACTCAAATTCGAGTTAACTCATCCCAAATCCGAGTTACTTTATTCTAACTTTATGTCCCGAGTCATCTGACTCAAATCCGAGTTATATGACTCAAATCTGAGTTAACTCATCCCCAATCCGAGTTACTTTACTCAAAATTGACTTATATGTAAGTCTGAGTCATCTGGCTCAAGTCCGAGTTTTATTACTCAAATCCGAGTTAACTCAACTCCAATCCGAGTTACTTTACTTAATTTTGACTTTATGTCTTAAATCTGAATCATCTGACTCAAATCCGAGTTATATTACTCAAATCCGAGTTATATTACTCAAATCCGAGTTAACTCATCCCAAATCCGAGTTACTTTACTCAAAATTGACTTATATGTAAGTCTGAGTCATCTGGCTCAAGTACGAATTTTATTACTCAAATCCGAGTTAACTCAACTCCAATCCGAGTTACTTTACTCCAAATTGACTTAGTCTGAGTTATCTATTTGCCACGATATAGCTTGATTTGGCGTGATGGCGATAACTTGCCTTTGATATGGATCCGAGATATAGATCCGAGATTAATCTTTGGGATATGATAATAGGGCTAACCGCTGAGAGATCCGATTCGAGATGTAGATATGAGATATAGATTCGAGATATGATAAGTTGGCCAATAGTCATCCGAGATATGGGATAACCTGGCAAGATGGTGAGATATCAATCCGAGTCATAACATAACACGGCAACTCTGGAATCGAATAAAGCTTCGGCTGAATCGGAGATAAAATTAGTCGCCGAGTCGAATACCAATCAATTATAAAGTACCGCAAGTGAATCAAATGTTAGTCCGAATCGAGACAATTTCGAGCTGAGTTAAAGGTTAATTCAAAGCATAAACAAATTGACTTCAAGTTATATCCGAATCAACAAAAAGCTGGTAAGCTGAGTTAGAGGACAATCAAAGCATAAATAAACTGACTCAAAATCTACCTGAATCACAAATAAGATGATTCAACTTATGGCCGAGTTAACAGATAAGCTGGCTGGTGAGCTGAGTTAATGGGTAATCCAAGACATAAACTAACTGACTCAAAATCTAACTGAGTCTCAAATAAGATGATTCAACTTATGGCCGAGTTAACATAAGTCATTGGAGTACAGATCTAAATCAACATAGCGATCTCTTAATCTAGAGATGACTCTACGGATAAGTTGACTAGTCCCCGGGTTGAGTTATTTTCTCCCCGGGGTGAAGGATTGAGTGTAGTCGGCTGAGTTATCTGGCACTTACAGTATATTTGGAGAAGTGTTTGGGTGAGTCTTGCTAGGTCATACTTGCCCTGCTGAGTTACTTGGTACTTACAGTAAGCTTGGAGTAGTGCCTGAGTTCTTCTCGCTGAGTCTTACCTGCTTTGATGAGTTAGACTTGGAGAGTCTCTGCGCTTACCTCTTTGTTCTCAGTTGACTTGCTGAAGCTGAATGAGCCCTGTGAGGAAGAAGTTGATGAATATGTTCCCGTCCGGATGGAAACCCAACCAACACCACTAAAGGCCCCACGGTGGGCGCCAAATGTCGTGGTTGTATCACGGCATATGCCATGGGTAGGCTAAAGTTGGGGCCGATGGACGTGGAAGAATCCGGGGAGGGATGATGCAGTGAAGACCGCACTCGTATGAACCAAGGGAAATGCAATGTACATTGGATTGAAGCTCTCAAGTGGAGATAACACCTCACTCTATACATCTAATCTCTTATAATCTTGCCATACCTGTGGCTACAATCATGCTCCTTGAGCTGTATCTCCTATGCTTCTATCTAGATCTCTGTGTGAGAGTAGAGGAAGAGGAAGAAGGAGAGCTCCTAGTGAGCAGAGAGGGAAGGAGCCCTTTGGGGCCTCTCTGTGAACGATCCCCCTGGTGCTCCTTATAAAGGGGAGCCCAGGGGACAAAACTTGTTCCCTACGCTTGGCATCTGCTTAGCATATTCCTGGTATCTTCCTAGATGCTCAGCATATGCCTTGGCATCTTTGGAGATGCCAGGCATATTCCCCAGCATCTTCTTGATGCCAATGACATATTCCCCTCGCCACGTGCCAGTCTGAGCCATGGGCGTCCCAAGACTGGCATGTCACCATTAAGGCTTGTATTAACTTGATGGCGCGTTGCTGTAGCGATCGAGGGACCTTCAGGAGATGAATATGGAGACGTACGGGTGAAATACTTCGGTCCGGACGCCTTTGACGAAGTGGTATCTCGGCCTTCTTCTTAATTGATTCGGCCTGGCTGCATTTGTTGGAAACAGAGGATCGGACTATTCAGCCTCGGTAGGGGCCCACGGATCACTGACCTCGGCCAGAGTGGCGGCACAGGTGCAGCCCCAAGTCTGGTAGCTCGGCGATGGGCCGCCAAGCAAGTCGGCCCACCTGGGACTCGGCGCACTCCGCTTTGGTGCTAGGTTCTTTGGGGAGAAGGCCCGCGGTGGGCCTGCCTCTACCGCCCACCCGGGAAGAGCTCCGACGTCACCTCGGTGCACGCTGGGCTTCTTCGAAGGACCTCGGCCCATGCGGGTTTCCTGTTGGGTTTTTGGCAAAGGGAGCCGACGTGGTGGGCCGAGATGAATAGTTCGGCCCAGTGTCTAGTAATTCGGCCTTGGCAGGCCTAATTGCCCCTGGAGTGCGTTTCGTCCGTTTAACTAGATTAGGCGAATTAAGTAATAATCGCCCATTTGTCTTTTATCTTTTTTCCTCTTAGTTTTCTTCCTTTGTGCCATATTTCTCTACTTATGTATGCGTATTTCTCTTATCAAATCCTCCATCCATCTTCAGAGATCCTTTTATATATCAACTCTGGGGTACCCGGGGGTACACCCCCGACATTCACCTAGTCAAAGAGATTAGAATTCGCGGTCATGTGTTTCTACACAATATGTTCCCCTTTGAAAGGTTCATGGGAGTCTTAAAGAAATATGTTCATAACCGTGCTAGGCAAGAAGGAAGCATCTCCAAGGGCTATGGAACAGAGGAGGTCATTGAGTTTTGTGTTGACTTTCTTCCTGACCTTAAGCCGATTGGTGTTCCTGAATCTCGGTATGCGGGGAGGCCGACTGGAAAATGCATACTAGGAAGGAAAACAATGGTATGTATGGACAGGAATTATTTCAATAAAGCACACTACAGAGTTCTACACAATTCCACCTTGGTGGCTCCGTATATCGAGAAACACAAGATTATTGTACGCTCAGAAAACCCGGGGATGCCTGACTCCTCAATTAAAGTGGAACACGAGGACACTTTAGGCAGTTGGTTGCAGAAACATCTCATGAATAACAACACTGTTGAAGATCAGCTGTACTTGTTGGCATGGTTACCATCTTCAACTATATGTACTTTCCAAGGATACGAGATAAATGGTAATACATTTTACACGATCGCCCAAGATAAAAAGAGCACCAACCAAAACAGTGGTGTCCTCTTTGATGCAACAGATGACAATGGGCAGAAGGACACATATTATGGGTACATAGAGGAGATATGGGAACTTGAGTATGGACCTACTTTTAAGGTCCCTTTGTTTCGGTGCAAATGGGTCAAGATGACAGGAGGAGGGGTACATGTAGACGAAAAGTATGGCATGACAACTGTGGATCTCAACAATCTTGCGTACATGGAAGAACCATTTGTCCTAGCCAACGATGTGGCTCAGGTTTTCTATGTGAAGGAAATGTCTACGAAACCGAGAAAAAGAAATCAGCAAAAGAATACATCGTCCAATGAGCCAAAGAGCCACATAGTTCTTTCAGGGAAAAGAAACATCGTGGGAGTGGATGACAAGACAGATATGTCAAAAGATTATAATAAGTTTCATGAAATTCCGCCCTTCAAAGTGAAAACCGACCCAAGCCTCCTGTTAAATGATGAAGATTCTCCATGGCTACTGTGCAGAAGAAAACAAAAACACTAGATAGGGATGTTAGTGTACTATATTAAACCTTTTATGTAATCATATTGTTAAATGATGAAGATTCTCCATGGCCATGACGGACGCACTATAAATAGATGGAAAGGGCAGGGCAGGCTGGGCTAGGAAGCACTAATAACAGGGGTTGAACCTTTAGTCCCGATTGGAGAAACCAACTGCGACTGAAGGGAGTGCGGCAGGTTGGGCCAGGCAGCACCAATAATAGGGGTTGAACCTTTAGTCCCGGTTGGAGAAACCAACCGCGACTGAAGGGATTGCGGCAGGCTGGGCCAGGCAGCACTAATAATAGGGGTTGAACCTTTAGTCCCGGTTGGAGAAACCAACCGCGATGGGATTGCGGCAGGCCGGGAAGCACCAATAATAGGGTTGAACCTTTAGTCCCGGTTGGAGAAACCAACCATGATCAAGGATTATGGCAGGCTGGGCGCATAACACTAATAATAGGGTTGAACCTTTAGTCGCTGGAGAAACCAACCGATCGGAAGGATTGCGCAAGCCGAGCAGCACTAATAATAGGGTTAAACCTTTAGTCGGTTGGAGAAACCAACCGGATCAAGGATTATGCAGTGGGCCAGCAACACTAATAATAGGGGTTGAACATTTATTCCTGTTGGAGAAACCAACCGCGACTAAAGGATTATGCAGGCTGGGCGAGCAGCACCAATAATAGGGTTGAACCTTTAGTCCCGTTGGAGAAACCAACCGCGATCAAGGATTGCGGCGGCAGCAAAGCACTAATAATAGGGGTTGAACCTTTAGTCCCGGTTGGAGAAACCAACCGCGACTGAAGGGATTGCGGCAGGCTGGGCCAGGCAACACCAATAATAGAGGTTGAAACTTTAGTCCCGGTTGGAGACACCAACCGGGACAAAACACGAGTGAGCACTAACATTAGGGGTGAGTGTCGACATTATGTCGTGAGTGTCGACACTATGCCGAGCTGCTTGTACTATAAATAGGCCAGTCCTCCAGCCAGTTTGAGGCATCTCCAATATCGATGGTTTTCGAGAGCAGGGACACCACTACGACCAGTTTGAGGGAGATGCCGCCAGAGCCCAGTGAAGGGTTTTGCAGCATAGTAAATCAAAAAAATTCTACGGATGCGAACGGGTAAGCCAAGATCTAATCTAGGAGATGCAAACAACAAGGGGGATAGATGAGATCTTCATACCCTTGAAGATTCGCACAGCGGAACGTTCGACGGAACGTGGTTGATGTAGTCGTACTCGCTTCTCCTCCTCGCGATCTGGTCCGATCTAACACCGCAAGTGGCGATGCCTCCGAGAGATGCACACGTGCGGCACCTCGACGTATCCTCCTTCCTCGATCCAGCAAGTGGGGTGGAGAGATGGATTGGATCTACAACACAACGACGTGGTGCAAGCGGTGGAGTTTCATGCGAGGCCGCCACGCCAAGTCGGGAGGAGAGAGAGGAGGGAAGTGGCGCTAGGGTTGAGGAGGAGGTGTGGGAGGTGCGCCCCACCCTATTTATATAGGGTGGTGGCTGGCCTGCCCTCCCCCAAGCCCTAGGCCGGCGGCCAAGGAGGGAGGAGTAGGGGGCAAGTTCCACCCTTCTAGAAGCTTCCCTAGGGTTTCCCTAGGTGCTTGGCCGGCTGGGCCCTATGGGGACTTGTGCCCCTGGCCCAATGCGGCCAGGGCACTCCCTCATAGGACCACACCCCCTCCCGACAAGTGGGGCCACGTTGGTCCCACTCCGGAAGGTTCTAGAAGCTTCGGGTACAATACTGAATAACCCGAAACAATTCCGAACTCCAAAAACTGCATTGCCTTATATGAATCTTATTCTCCGGACCATTCCGGAACCTCTCGTGATGTCCTGGATCTCATCCGAGACTCTGAACAAAAACACATAAACCAATTATCCAATCTATCCTAGCGTCAAGACACGTTAAGTGTGTGACCGTTCGGGTTCGAGAATATGCACACATGATCTTCTATCAATAATCAACAGCGGGGTCTGGAAACCCATATTGACTCGCACACATTCATCGATGATCATATCGGATGAACCACGATGCCAGGATTCAATCAATCCCATATATATTCCCTTTGTCTCGCGATATTTTACTTGCCTGAGATACGATCGCATTGCACGGTATACCTAGTTCAATCTCGCTCACAAGTACTTTACTCGTTCCGTAATCCGATATCACTTTGTGATTAACTCCTTAACCACGTGCTTACAAGCGGTGTTGATATCCACGAAAGTGGGCCCAAGTATATCTCCGACTTGGGAGGGACAAATCCCATCTCGATACATACAACCCAACAGGTACTTTCCGATCACCTGAGAGACACCTTTATGATCTCCCTCTCATAGGATGATGTTTGATGACCTCAAAGCTTTCTTCCAATACTAGGGAGTTGCATTATCTCATGGTCTAAGGAATACAATATTTGACATAAGAAAAGCTTCGCAAAGATGAACACGATGACACGATCTAATTGCTCCGCTTAATTTGGGTCTGTCCACCATATCATTCTCCCAATGATATGATCTCATTATTAATCGACAACTCATGTCTATGGTTAGGAAACCTTAACCATCATCAATCAATGAGCTCGTCCATAGAGGCGTACTAGGGACACGGTGTTGTTTACAGACCACACAAGTATTAAAGTTTCCGCTTAACACAATTCTAGCATGGAATATAAACTTTATCATGAACAAGAATTATAATAATAACATCTTTATTATTGCCTCTAGGGCATAATTCCAACAGTCTCCCACTTGCACTAGAGTCAATAATCTAGTTTACATCTGGTAACAATCTAACACCCATGGCACTAAGGTGTTGATCATGTTTTGCTCGTGGAAGAGGTTTTGATGGGGATATGCCTACTGGGGTATCCTCGGACGTTCGATCGCCCAAAGGTGGGCGAGTGGGCACAGAGAACGCGAGTGGATCGAAGCCCGCCAAGGCACCAGCGATCGGAGATCAAAGGCCCAAAGTAGTAGATAGGCCCAAATGGTTTGACTTAAACAATTGGCAAAGTCAGAATCAATCGGTTGAGATATGTAAACCCTAGGGAGGTGAGCCTATATAAACCTCCCTAAGGGAGTAGAGACACGTTCCCTCATACACAAGCAACTCGCCGCCTAGTCGCCGAGTTCGCCCATTGTAATCACCTCCATAATACAATCTAGCAGAGTAGGTCTTTACTCCGGGGCCGAACACAGGTAAAACCGTGTCTTTGCCTCATCTCGCACCGCAGATGGCTGGCCGCCTTGCCCTTCGTTTACTACTACCGCCGATTGCAGCATCTGCCGTGGTCATTCCCACGATGGCGCCCACCGTGGGGCCTGGCCGGTCGCCGTGTTCTCGCGGCGATCCAATCTGCCCATCAACGAGGCGGTCGCCACCGCCGCATGATAGCAATCGGCGAGATGCTCCAGATCTTGCCGAGCAGCTACGTCCCGCGCGCGACCGTCACGCCTGGCGTGATCCCGCCATCGGCACGATCAGCCTCTTCGCCGGCTTCACCGACATCATCACCTCGGAGGACTCGGCTCGCATCCGCGAAGTCGCCACCACGCGATCGGCTCTCCGAGAGCCAGTCCGCACGATCCACCGCCGCCTGAGTACGATCGCCCACGAACGTGGCCGAGAACCCGCCGCCGCAGAGACGCGCCTCACCGACGACGCCGACCGGGCGACCGGCGTCACTCGCGGCTCCATCACCGCTGCCTCGCTGGCTCCATCACTCAGGTCTCCAACGCGGGAGACTTCGAGGACCCTTCCATCCTCGGGATCTTCGACTTCGACTCCGGGTCGGAAAACTCCGCCGACCTCCACGACGGGACCGGTCGCCACGCTGCGACCTACATGGCCACCGGCGCCGATCCGCCGGAGGACCCTTTCTCCACCCCGATCCCTCCCAACGCTACGGCAACGGAGGTCGAGGAACTCCGCTGGCGGGCGGAGGCGCGAAGGAGCAGGCCGGCGAAATTTCGCCGAGGTGTGACAAGAAGAACATCACGCTACCACCAGTAGGATCGGTCGCGCTGAACCCCCGTTCAGGCCGCGCCTCAATTTCGGCGATGAGAACGATCCGCGGCGCATAGCCGAGCCGCGATCTGCGAAACGCGCCACCGTGGAAGCGCCGACCCCGCCAGATCTACGGCGATGGGTGCCCGCCACCACCTAACCGCACCTCCTGGACCAGCCATGATAGTCGCCTCACGGAGCGACGCGAACGGCCTTCCACCTTCTCCACCCCGATGGACAACCTCGGCAGGCCGAGCCGCCGACAAAGATCACGGCGACGCGAAGGCGCCTTACAAATCCATGCGTCAGGCCCTACCAAGAAGGCCGTGGAACAACGAAGCAAAGGCCGATTGCAGGGCGAGTGTACTCGCCTCCGGAAGGTGGCGGCCTCGGCGGCCGCCCAGCGTGGCAAACACCCTCAATTGCCCGCCGCGAGCCACCGCAGCTCAACGACGACCCGCGAACGCGCACTTCTACCAACGATCCTGTGCCGGCGACCAACCGCCGCCGCCAACGGAGAACCCGTCGACGCACTCACATCATCAACAACTAAAACTGGCGCGACGCCAGCCCGACGACTGCGGCACACCTAAATACTCGCATGACGGCGAAAGCCCATGGGGTCGCCATCGATTGGGGCCCAAGCGGACCAATGATCCGCGGCGAAGTACCGCCAAACTTCAAGGCGCCAAAGGAGATCGAAAATACGACTCTCGTATGACCCCGCAGTCGCTCGACACATACCTCATGGCAATGGGGATCGCGGGTCACACCGACCTACCGCCGCCGTTACCTCCCACCGATGATGGAGGGACATGCGGGCAATGGATCAACACGCCCCCGTGATGCGATCGACTCGGGAAGAAATGCGACGCGCCGTCAGCACTTCGAGTTCCTACACTCGCGCCACCACCATCGAGGACACGAACGCTGCGTCGGGGACCTGCGAGTCGACCCGCAATCGGGTTCAACGGTGGCAGGAGCTCGGTATAACGCGGTCGGCATCCACCGGACACCGCGATCCATTGCTTCAAGACATCGTGCCGCCACGAGCCTTTAGTCGCCAAGCTCAAGCGACACGCCAAAACACTCGACAACATCCCCGACCTCCTCGAGATCGCCAAGCGACGCCGAGGAAGACCCCAACCAAGACATCGACGATGAGTCGAGGGCAACGCCGCGACGGGCGGTAACGACGGCGTCGCCGAGTCGACCTACGCCATGGCGGCACCGCCTCACGTGCAAGCGCCAGAACGGGCGAGTCGATCGTCGCTAACGCTGAGCACGCACAACCCGAGCCCAAGAGCTACCGCCGCGACGGAGGACAACGACGCGACGGCGGCAACTACAAGAACAAGCCAAGGTTCGATCCGCGCCCTCCTTAACCAACCGTGCGTTTCACAGCGGGAAGGAAAGCCCGCCACGCACACCACCGCCGACCGCCACACCCTCGTGGAAATCGAGAAGGCCCAGACGCGGCGGGAGGACACCGACAACGACCCGCAAAATGGCGGAAAATTCGCAAAGTAGCCGGCTCGCCACACCTTCACGGCTTCAACACGAAGCGCGAAGAAGGTCATCGCCGCGCTGCCGCCCAACGCGGTGGCCACGGACGCCCCCGCCTGAACTGGTCGGAACAGCCCATCACCGAGCCGCAAGACCACTCGCCACGCATCGAGTACCGGTGACGAGTCGCCCGGTGGTCAAGCCCAAGGTCGGCGACCATCGCCCCAAGACCACGATGGACGGCGGCAGCTCCATCAACATCCTCTACCTCGACACCTTCAGCGGCCGGCTCCCGCATCGATGATCGAGACAACCCACACAACGCCCACGGGATTGTCCCGGCCGGCTTACCCGATCGGCAAGGTCACGCTACCCGTCACCTTCGCACCGCGAACTTCCGCACCGAGCGGATCGCCTTCGAGCTGGTGCCTTCGACAGCCCTACCATTGCGTCACAGCGCGGTGCTCGCCAAATTCATGGCGGCACCCCACCACGCTGCATAACGCGATGAAGCTCCCGCCGTGGCGGCGTCATCACCATCAACGGCGACCGACATGGCCGCCGAGTGCGAGGCCAAAGGAGCCGCACTCGCGACGCCGTGATCGCATGGCGGAAGCTAGTCACGCCGATGAGCTCGCCAACACGCGGCGGGTCAACAACGACGACAATACTCAAGAAGCCCAACTCGAGGGCACAAACACCTCAACCTTTGAGGCCACGACGACACCCGCACCGTCGAGCTGGTCCCAGCGACCCAGACGGTGACGATCGGGACAGGCATGAGCCCAAAGATAGGAAGGCGCGCCATCGAAGTTCCTTCGTGAGAATAGGGACATCTTCGCATGGAAACCCTCCGACATGCCCGGTGTCCCTAGGGAGCTCGCTGAGCACAAACTAAACGCCGACCCCAAAGTGCGACAACAGCAGCCGCCACGGCCCTTCAATGAAGAGCGCCGTCGAGCAATTGCCGAAGAAGTGCAGCGCCGCCGCCGGCTTCATTCGCCAATCAAATACTCCAAGTGGCTGGCAAACCCAGTCTGGTCGAAAAGAAAGCGGGACTGGAGAATGTGTATCGACTACACAACCTGAGCCGCCGCCCAAAGGAGCATTCGTCTCCCGATCGATCAAATCATCGACTCCACCGCTGGCTCGAGTCGTGTGTTTCCTCGACGCCTACCGGGTACAACCAGATCAAAATGGCTGTCGAGGACGAGAGAAGACGGCGTTCATCACGCCATTCGAGCCTTCGCTACACCGCCATGACCTTCGGCCTCAAGAACGCCGGCGACCTACCAGCGGTGCATGCAAGAATGCCTCGAGCCAAATTGGTCAACATCCACGTCTACATCGACGACGTGGTTGTAAAATCCGCCAAGGCGATCTACTCGCCGATCTAGCGGAGACCTTCGCCAACTGCGAAGGTACAAGATAAAGCTCAACCTGTGCAAGTGCACCTTTGTACCCGCGGCAATTGCTAGGTACGTCGTCTCCAAACGAGGAATCGAGGCAAACCCAACAAAGATCGACACGATCGCCCGCCAAGCAAACCCGAGTGCTCGCGACGTCCGGCTGGCCGGGCGTAGCGGCTCTCCGCTTCATCCCACGCTGGGCGAAAAGGCGATGCCACTATACCGCCTCGACAAGAATCCCACCTTCCATGGGACAAGGAGGACGACGCGCCCGCGACCTCAAAAGGTGCTACTCGCGACTCTACCGCCGCACCCGTCGACAAGGAGCCCATTGGTTTACGTCGGCGCCCGAGCGTCGTCGTCATTTGTAATGGTCGTCGAACGACCAGAGGAAGGAAAAGCGCCCGATCCGGTGGCGGTATACTACATCAGCGAGGTCCTAACGGAGTCGCGCCAGCGATACCCACAGTACCAAAAGCTGGTATACGCGGTCTTCAGAGCTCAGCGACGCCTGCCGCATTACTTCCAGGAGCACCCCATCACGATCGTTTCCTCCGCTCCACTACAAGACATCATCCGCAATCGCGAGGCGACCGGGCGGGTCGCCAAGTGGGCCGTCGAGATCGGGCGCCCACAACGTTAAGTACGAGCCACGGAGGGCGATCAAGTCGCAGGCACTGGCCGATTTCCTCGCCGACTGGGAGGAGGCCCAGCAGCCAGAGAAGCCGCTGTACCTTCACTATTGGAGCCTACACTTCGACGGGTCCAAAAACGCGGACGGCGCAGGAGCGGGGATAGTACTGACTTCGCCAAAGGGCGACAAGCTCCGCCACATCCTCCGCCTCGATTTCACGCCCGCACCAACAACATGGCGAACACGAGGCCCTACTCCACGGCATGCGAGCTGCAAAATGAGTGTCAATCGCCTTCGATGCTACGGCGATTCCGACCTCGCGGGACAAGTCGCCGCACCGCGACGCCTCCCCTACCATGGCGGCGCATCGCCAAGAGGTGGACAAGCTGGGCGGCTTCACCGCTATTCCGTCGAATGGATCGACAGTGAAAACGAGGAGGCCGACGCCTCTCGCATCGGTCAGCTCGATCCACCACCCGCGGCGTGTTCCTAGACACCATCTTCACGCCGTCGATCTCCGGGAGATCGACATTGAGTCCCGCCCAACCAGAGGCAACTTTGGTCGCTTTTCGCCACCGAGCTGACGGACCAAGCCCTACATCGCCTACAGAGACAGGCAACCTGCCCGCAGACAGTAAGCGCCGAATGATTGTTCGCCGATGCAAGTCCTACACCATCATCGACGGCGAACTACACAAGCGCAGCGTCACCGGCGTGTTTCAACGCTGGCGTCCAACCAGCCGAAGGACGCAAAATCTTACACGACATCCACTCAGGCGACTGCGGCCACCACGCTGCCGCGCGCTCCCTAGTCGCCAAGGCTATGCGACACGGCTTCTACTGGCCCACCGCACACGCCGACGCCGTCGACATCGTCCAGCGATGCGCCGGGTGCCAGAAGTACGCCAACCAGACGCACGTTCCAAGTTCGGCGCTCAAAACCATCCCCATCACCGCCGTTCGCCGTGGGCATGGACATGGTGGGCCCCTTCAAGAAGGCCCCTCCGCTACACCCACCGCTGGTCGCCGACAAATTCACCAAGTGGGTAGAAGCCAAGCCAGTCCGGAAGTGCGACGGAAGATCGCCACCAAGTTCCTACGCGAGCTCATATACCGCTACGGTTTCCCTAACAAAGATCATCACGGACAACGGCACAAACTTCGCCAAGGGAGCAATGGCGAGTTCTGCGGAGCACCACATCCGACTCGACCTCGCGTCGACACCCGAATCCAACGGCCAGCGGAACGAGCCAACCAAAGCATCCTCCACGGCTGAAGCCGACTCAAGTACCACTCGGCACCGCTGGATGCTGGGTCAAGAGCCCTCCGTCATCCGGGGAATCCGCACCTCGGTCAACAGTCGACGGATTCACCCCTTCTTCATGGTCTACGGCTGAAGCGGTCATGCCCACCGACCTCGAACACGACTCGCCACGGGTCGTCCACTACACGGAGGTCAAGAACGAACTAGCCCGCCAAGACGGGCTCGACCAACTCGACGAAGCACGCGACCGCCCGATCGCGCACCGCTATCTATCGCAAGGGCTCGTCGCTACCACAAGACGGTGAAAACCCGCACCTTCCAGAAGGTGACTTGGTGTTACGCCTCATCCAGGACAAGAAGGGCATGCACAAGCTCTCCCTCCATGGAAGGCCGTTCGCTATCGGGCGTGCTAAGCAACGACGCCTACTACCTCGTTGACGTCCGCGGGGACGGTGAACTCGACGTCAAGCGGCCCTGGAATGTAAACCTCCTCCGGAAGTTCTATACTTAGAACCCCACATATGTACTCTCCAGTCGCTATGAATAAAAGAAACGGTTCCGCAAAATTGTCTACTCTCCATACCTTGTGCCACTCAGACCGTAATTAGCGTCATGCTAAAACACGAAGTCAACCCTTGGTACAGCGATCGCACGGCTAAGTAGCGATGTAAGAGCACCGACTCATTTCAGGTCTTGCATCGTCCACGAAAACGCCAACCCGGAGCCCCATCGAGTCGCCTAGCTCGACTGGTTTCACGAACCAAGACATCCGTCTCGCTCACGCGACCGGTCCTCCGCATCCTCGGATCGCGACTAACGACTAAGTACCACGCCGGGACTGCATACCAGTTCGTCCCGATCGGTCGGAAAACGACAAGTAAGAGAGCGTGCCCAGACTGCCACGCGACCGACCCACCGGCGGTGCAGAGCGACGCGCCACACAAACGCCAGTCCTCAACCACCCTCAGTCGCGCCTTGAACTAAGTACCACGCCGGGACTCGCCACCCGGCCCCGTCGCGTAAGGGAAAACGGTAAAGTCTGAGCACTCAAGGAGTCGCCATCGGCTCTCCGAGCTCGGCGAGTCGACTAACTTAACAAAACACATGATAACAACACATCATATATAAGGTGAACCCCACAAAAGGGCGGACGCGCTGGGACTCATCCAAAATCAATCCAAAACACGACGATTTAGCAAAATAAACACAACATCCGATTCAATCGCATCGCATTGTCTTACATTACAAACTATGCCTGTTCGCGAAATTGCTACTAACTTATCTAGGCATACCACACTACCGCAGGCTTCGACGATGATGTACCCGTATCCCGCCGCTCCGAATAAACGGTATACGGTTCGATGGATACGTTGTCAACTCGCCCGCCATCGCCGCGCGGAAGGGCTGCTCGACCTGAAGTCGCGATGCGGCGGCGGGGTCGTTCGCGCGACGACCGCTTCTCGATAAGGAAGAAGGTCGCCCATCGCCGCACACGCCCGAGTAAGCAGCTCGCTCCTCAGCTTGAGGACCTCCGACAGGTCCACCGCGCCCGGTCGACGAAGGATACCCACTGTCACATCGTCGAGGTCGAAATCTTCGGGAAGTGGGCAGTCCAAGGCTCAGGCTGTCGACGCTCCCACGCCAAACGCCGACCGCCATGAACTCCACGACCGGGCGCCTTTCTCCAAGTACTCCCACACCTCAACGAGGTCAGGGAATAACCTCCGTGGGCGACATCTCTTGAAGATAGGCGCGATGCATCGCCGCCGGCGCGCCGCCGAAGTCGACAAGCATGCTCACGCACTCGCATCAAGAGGTCGCTTCCTCAGGGCTACCAATCACACGGCCTGCGAGATGGAAACAGTTGTGAGCACTACGGAAACCACAAACAATATGATTGCAAGACTGGGAAGGTGCACTTACCAAGCAACGGGCGAGCAAGTTCCGTGATGAAATTTTGAAGCGATGAATGGTCGTCTTGAAGCCCAACAATGAGGGCCTCCGACACCTTCGGTCTTCTTCCGCGCCGCCACGGGCCTTAGCTCGCCATTCGCCGAGCTTGTTTCCTCTTTCGCCTCCCAGATTCGGCCGAGGTCGGCGATCCTTTGCTCTACTGCCTAATGCGCACCTTGCGCCGCTACCGCCGGCTGGTACAAGTTCTTGGCGAGCCGCCTCTGCTGCAACAGCCTGAAGGTCCTTGTTAACCTCTTGAAGAGCGGCCAACTCCCCCTCAACACGCTGCTTCGCAGCCAATCGCTCTGCCGACTCCAGCTGCAGACCCTGCACATCGTCAAAGTTAACACACATGAAATTCCTTAAGTGCCCACCCGCTAAAATTTAGCGGCGCATCGGGACCGGCGGTTGAAAAAATTCCTAAGTGCCCACCCGCTAAAATTTAGCTTAGCACGCACTCGGGACCGGACTCGAACGCGCAAGTCAGAATTAAAAGAATCGTGCCGTTGCAAACAACGACCGATCCTCGGGACCGGAGGTACCGGATGGCCGCGCCAAGCATGTTGAGCAGCTGCGCGTCCACGCACGCAAGCAACGCCGTGTGTGTCCGCGACGTTGGTCAATCTCGCCGGCGATCTGGAGTAGGGCTCGCACTGCCGCACTCGCCGTGGCCGCCTTGGTCATGAAGCGGGGAAGGTAGCGATTGACGCGCCGCTCAAGGGAGCTCGCCTCCTCCGCTCGCAACGAGATGCCCCTTCGTGGATGCGGTCGCCCGCCGGGCCTAGCGGTGCATTCGCCGTGTCGTCGAGACGGCGACGATGTCGCCGCTTTGGCCTTCTTGCTGCCTTCCGTGGCGGCGACCTCGTCCACCTTCCTCTTGCGGAAGGTCCTCCGCCAGCCGCGAGGGCACCTTGGCCACCGCCGGGTGGCCCATCTTCTTCACTCGGTCCTACGACGAGACAACTCAGTAAAACAGTAAAATGGTAAGAGAGAAAGGTGAAGGCCGAGTGCGCTTACTTGGCAATCGGAATGAAACGCAGCCCTGCACGAAGCCGGCTGGTTTCTCCAGCTCGGGGCCCAACCGGCGACTGAGCCCCAGTTCCAGGACGCCAGGGGCCCAGGATACGGATGGCTTCTTCGATGTCGAGGTAGCGGTTGGTACCTCCGGGGCGCCTCCGGCGGAGACCTCTCTGTGAGGAGGAGCTTCGCGGAGCTTCCTTGCGGCGAGACCGCTGCGCTGGGACTTCCTTGCGAGGTGAAGTCGCCTCGGTTGGTTGGAGCCTTCCTAGCCCGGAGGGCGCGAATGGCGGAGGCATTGAGGCCAGCGGTGCCTCGTGGATGGCGCATCTAGCGCGTTGTTGGCGGGCCGCCCGCCACCGCCGAGTGGCATCGGAGCTGCTCGCTGCGTGGCGGTGAAGCCATCTTCGTGGCCGTCTCCTCAAGGGAGCCCTTGCCTCTCTTCTTCTTCGCGGGAGTGGCTGACGGAGCGAGGTGGTCTCCGGAGTTCTTCGTCATCGCCATGACGCCGAGGCTCTGCTTGCCTCGAAGTTCGCGTTGACGCGTTGCGGGTCTTTCGGACCGTGGGGCAATCTCTTCGACTCGTCCTCGTCGTCGCGTTACCCTTTGGCGGGTGGCGACTTCGCTTATCCCGGGCGGATGGCCCGAGCTCTCGTCGGCGTGGTGGTAGCCACCCTTCGACCACTTGGAATAGCTGCGAAAACATGAAACGAAGTTAAAGTTACCGCCATCGCACACGCCGCGATCGCGAATAAGAAAAGATAATTACCGTTGAGCCGGACGCTCGGTATGGAGAAATCCCGGCCCGCGTCCGCATGCCGCCTGGGTGATCCTCTTCGCCGAGGTAGTCCTCCGCCCACCGGCGAGGCTGGCCTCGCCGAGTCTTCTACCGGATGTCTTGGTACATATAATGCTCGCGTTAGGCGAGGAACGAGCCGCCGCCAAGCCAGCTTGTATAGGTTCACCGTCTGCAGCCCTTTCTTCTTCAGACCGCGAATGGTCTGGAGCATCTCGTCGACGACCATTCGCTGGTCATCGGGGAGCTTGACGACCTGGAGGTTGCGCGGCTCGGGACGGTTGGCCGAGTACCGCGGGATCGCCGCCTCGTCCTTCGGGGTCGCCTCGGTCACGTAAAACCAAGACCTTTTCCAGTCGCTCGCCGCTTTGGCGGCAAAAGGTCGAAGAAGGAGGCTTTGATTTAAGCTGAAAGTTAAGCCCCTGCGGCTAGCATTGTCACGCCTCGCCTGATCCGTCCATGAAACAGAGATCTTGCCACAAGGGAAAGTAGGGTCGGCAGTAGCACTCGCAGAACGCCACGAAGATGGCGAGCTGCGATCATGGGGACCTGATCCGAGGGCTGGATCTAGTAGGCGCAGGCCGAAGAACAGAAGTGGGAAACCCTAAACCCCGCCGAGGTGACTAGTGAAACAGATAAACTCTCTCTCGCTGGGTTCGGTCGTATCCCGGCTGGGGATTCGCCAAGCTGCCCAGGATTCCGGCCTCCTCGAAGGAGGCGATTCGCCTGGTGCACTTGGATCTTCCCAAGGTTCAGTGGAGAGGGCCATGGTCGAGATTCGCTTTGGGGGCGGAAGATTGGTCGATCGTTCAAGGATCAGCGGACGGAGATGTGCACTCGAGGAAATGATGGGTGGTTGGCTTCCGATAGCCTACCATCCCTCTTATATAGCGCGAGCTACCCGCCAAATTAGGGGCCGTTATCGCGATGACTACGCAAAGTTACCGTTAAGTTACCTTAACGGCTAGTTTGACCACGCCCGACGGTCCGCCTCCCCGCCACCCGGCTCGCTGAGTTATTCGCCGAGCGCGACGCTGATTCGACTCACCCAAGACGCGACTCGGTTCGCTGGATTTTTCCTTCGCAGGCGAGCCCGCCGACGATTCGATCGATGCCAACTAGAAGCCGATATTCGATCGCCAGCAGCCACCCGCCTAATCAACGACGGCCTCGGGGACTACCGATGGGATATGCCCACCGGGTATCCTCACGGACGCTTCCGACCGCCCAAAGGCTGGCGAGTGGGCACGTAGAACGGCGAGTGGATCAAGCCCGTCAAGGCACCAGCGATCGAGATCAAAGGCCCAAAGTAGTAGATAGGCCTATCGGTTTGACTTAAACAATTGGCAAAGTCAGTAATCGAATCGGTTGAGATATGTAAACCCTAGGGAGGTGAGCCTATATAAACCTCCCTAAGGGGCAGTAGAGACACGCCTCATACACCCAAGCAACTCGCCGCCTAGTCGCCGAGTTCGCCCATTGTAATCACCTCCATAATACAATCTAGGTGAGTAGGTCTTTACCCTCCGGGGGGCCGAACCTGGGTAAAACCCTGTGTCTTTGCCCTCATCTCGCACCGCAGATGGCTGGCCGCCCTTGCCCTTCGTTCTACTACTCGCTGCCGATTGCAGCATCTGCCGTGGTCATTCCCACGACAGGTTTAGTCAATGGATCTGCGACATTCATATCTATATGTACTTTGCTAATCTTCAGATCTCCATCTGTTATATAATCTCGGATTATATGAAACTTGCGGTTGATATGCTTGGTCTTTGGATGATATCTTGGTTCCTTAGCCAGTGTTATGGCGCCAGTGTTGTCACACAATATCTCCAGTGGGTCCAAGGCACTTGGAACCACGCCAAGCTCAGTGATGAAGTTCCTGATCCAAACTCCTTCACTTGACGCTTCTGCAGCAGCCATGTATTCTGCTTCTACTGTAGATCATGCGATCACACTTTGCTTGCAGCTTCTCCAGCTCACAGCTCCTCCATTCAAAATATAAACGTATCCTGTCTGAGATTTAGAATCATCCTTGTCGGTGTCGAAACTAGCATCGACGTAACCCTTTACGACGAGTTGTTCATCACCTCCATAGACTAAGAACATTTCTTTAGTTCTATTTAAATACTTTAGGATGTTCTTCACGGCTGTCTAGTGTTCCACTCCTGGATCACTTTGGTATCTGCTCGTCAAACTAAGAGTATTGGACACATCCTGTCTAGTACACAGCATGGCATACATGACAGAACCTATGGCCGAGGCATAAGGCACTTGCTCATAGCTTCTCTATCATTTACCGTAGCTGGACACTGAGCCTTGCTCAATATCTTACCTGACAACATAGGCACTGAACCTTTCTTTGCCTTATCCATTCTGAACCTTTTCAGAACTTTGTCTAGGTATGTACTTTGGCTTAAAGCTATCAGGCGTCTTTGTTTATCTCTATAGATTTTGATGCCCAATATATAAGCAGCTTCCCCTAGGTATTTCATTGAAAAACATTTGTTCAAATAACTCTTCACATCGTTAAGCATGTCAATGTCATTTCCGATAATCAATATGTCATCCACATATAGTACCAAAAATGTCACTAAGCTCCCACTCACTTTCTTGTAGATACAAGCTTCGTAGCAATTTGGAACAAATCCAAAGCTCTTGATTACTTGATCAAAACGAAGGTTCGAACTCCGAGATGCTTGCTTCAGTCCATAAATGGAACACTGAAGTTTGCACACTTTATCAACATCCTTAGGATCGACAAAACCTTCGGGTTGCATCATATACAACTCTTCATCAATGTTGCCATTGAGGAACGCAGTCTTGACATCCATCTGCCATATTTCATAATCATGAAACGCAGCAATTGCTAATAAAATCCGAATGGACTTAAACATCGCTACGGGAGAGAAAGTCTCATCGTAGTCAACACCTTGAACTTGTCGAAAACCTTTCGCGACAAATCGAGCTTTATAGACAGTAACATTACCATCCGCGTCCGTTTTCTTCTTGAAAATCCATTTGCACTCAACGGCCTTTCGGTCGCTAGGAGGGTCCACCAAAGTCCATACTTGGTTTTCGCTCATGGATCCTAATTCGAATTTCATGGCCTCTAGCCATTTCTCAGAGTCTGGGCTCATCATCGCTTCCTCATAGTTCGTAGGTTCACTGTCGTCTACTAACAAGACAGTTAAGACAGGGTTGCCGTACCACTCAGGAGGGGCACGTGACCTTGTCAACCTGCGACGTTTAATAGTAGCATCGTCTGAAGCTTCATGATCCTTGTCATTTGCTTCCTCTATTGTCGGTGTAGACGGCACTGGAACAATTTCATGTGCTGCGCTACTCTCCAACTCAAGAGAAGGTTCAACAACCTCGTCTAGATCTACTTTCCTCCCACTCACTTCTTTCGAGAGAAACTCCTTCTCAAGAAAGGATCCGTTCTTTGTGACAAACACTTTGCCTTCGGATCTGTGATAGAAGGTATACCCAATAGTTTCCTTAGGGTATCCTATGAAGACGCATTTCTCCGCTTTGGGGTCGAGCTTGTCTGGCATCAACTTCTTGACGTAAGCTTCGCATCCCCAAACTTTAAGAAACGACAAGTTAGGTTTAGCACCAAACCATAGTTCATACGGTGTCGTCTCAACGGATTTAGATGGTGCCCTATTTAAAGTGAATGCAGCGGTTTCTAATGCATAACCCCAAAATGATAACGGCAAATCAGTAAGAGACGTCATTGATCGCACCATATCTAATAGAGTTCGATTCCGGCGTTCAGACACACCATTACGCTATGGTGTTCCGGGTGGCGTGAGTTGCGAAACGATTCCGCTTGCTTTAAGATGCGTGAGAAAATCATAACTCAAATATTCACCTCCACGATCGGATCGTAGAAACTTAATTTTTCTGTTATGATGGTTTTCCACTTCATTCTGAAATTCCTTGAACTTTTCAAATGTTTCAGATTTATGTTTCATTAAATAGATATACCCATATCTACTTAAGTCATCAGTAAAAGTGAGAAAGTAGCGATATCCACCACGCGTCGAAACACTCATCGGTCCGCATACATCGGTATGTATGATTTCCAACAAGTCCGTTGCTCGCTCCATCATTCCGGAGAACGGGGTTTTGATCATCTTGCCCATGAGGCATGGCTCGCATGTGTCAAATGATTCAAAATCAAGAGACTCCAAAAGTCCATCAGAATGGAGTTTCTTCATGCGTTTTACACCAATATGACCTAGGCATTGCCACAAATAAGTAGTATTATCACTATCTACCTTGCATCTCTTAGCCTCAATGTTATGGATGTGTGTTTTATCCCTTTCGAGATTAGGAAGAAATAAACCATTCACGAGAGGTGCATGACCATAAAGATGTTACTCATATAAATAGAACAACCATTATTCTCAGATTTAAATGAATAACCGTCTTGCAATAAACACGATCCAGATATGATGTTCATGCTCAACGCAGGCACATAATAACATTTATTAAGGTTTAAAACTAATCCCGAAGGTAAAACTAAGGAGAGCGTGCCGACGGCCATCACATCAACTCTTGATCCGTTGCTAACGCGCATCGTCACCTCATACCTCGCCAGCCTCCGTCTATTCCGTAGCTCCTATTTCGAGTTACAAATATTAGCAACTGAACCAGTATCAAATACCCAAGCACTACAACGAGGGCTAGTAAGGAAAACATCAATAACATGTATATCAAATATAACTTTGATGGTGCCAGCCTTCTTGTCGGCTAAGTACTTAGGACAGTTGCGGTTCTAGTGACCCTTGTCCTTGCAATAGAAGCACTCAGTGTCCGGATTAGGTATAGACTTGAGCTTCTTCTCAGCAGGGGCAACGCGCTTGCCGCTGCCTTTCTTGAAGGGCTTCTTTGCACCCTTACCTTTCTTAAAGCTGGGGGGCTTGTTGACCATCAACACATGATTATCTTTCTCGATGTCCACCTCCGCAGATTTCAGCTTAGCGAAGAGCTCGGTGATCGTATCAGTGGAACCAATCTGATTATGAGTAACTACAAAACCTTTGTAGCTAGGAGGGAGTGATTGCAGAACTCTGTCAATCTTGAGCTCTTCTGGAATCTTGCAGTCCAGCTGCTCAAGACGTTGAGTGTAGCCCGACATCTTAATGGCGTGCTCACTAACGGAACTCCCTTCCTCCATCTTGCAGTTAAAGAATTTCTCAGAGATCTCATATCTCTCAGAACGGGCCTGAGTCTGAAACATGGTTTTCAGTTCCTCAAGAATCTCAAAGGGCCCGGCGAACTCCTCAAAACGATTTTGAAGGTCCGGTTCCATAGCAAACAACATGGTGCTCTTAATCACACCATAATCATCTTTGCGCGACTGATAAACAGCTTTTTCATCAGCCGGCGCATCTATAGCAGGGGCGTCACCTAGCACTTTCTCAAGTACATAGTCCTTTTGTCCGCCAACGAGAATGATTCTCAGATTGCGCAACCAGTTGGTGAAGTTAGACCCATTGTTATTAAGCTTTTCTTTCTCAGCAAAAACGTTGAAGTTGAAGTTGGACTTAGCCATTTGATCTACAAAATTTGCAAATACAATTTAGACTATGTTCATGATAACTAGTTCAACTTAGTAAAATTACTAGATGAACTCCCACTAAATTCAACATCCCTCAAGTTGTTTAGTGAACACGATCCAAATTCACCACACCTAATCCGATCTTCACGAGAAGAGATGTGGTTTCAATGGTGGACAACAAAGTGTCGATCATATAATTCATATGAATCATGCTTAACCTTTCGGTTCGTGTGTTCCGAGGCCATGTCTGTACATGCTAGGCTCGTCAAGTTAAACCCAAGTATTTCCGCGTGTGCAAAACTGGCTTGCACCCGTTGTATGTGAACGTAGAGTTTATAGCACCCGATCATCACGTGATGCTTGAACACGACGAACTTTCGCAACGGTGCATAAATGGGGAGAATACAGTTTTATCTTTATCTTTAAGTGAGGAATCATCTTATAATGCTACCGTCACGATCTAAGCAAAATAAGATACATAAAAAGATAAACATCACATGCATATAAATTTATGTGACATGGTATAGCCAATCTTCGCGCAATGATCTCCATCTTGTGCGTTCCAGCATGATCTCCATCACTCCACCATGATTGCCTCCACCACGAATAGCAACTACAACTATTGCTAACTACTTAGCGATAAAGTAAAGCTATTACATGGCTCATAAGAAATTGACACACAGGTCATACACAATTATAAAGACAACCATATGGCTCCTGCCGGTTGTGTACTCATCGACATGCATGTCGTGAAACATTACAAAACATGATCATTGCATACAACATACACACATCTTGGTCCATACCATATCACAGAAAACACTCCCTGCAAAAACAAGTTAGACGCCTCTACTTTGTTGTTGCGTGTTTTACGTGGCTTATGGGAGTAACAAGCTAAGAACGATTCTTACCTACGGAAAGCCACAACGGTGATATTATGGTTGCCAAACTCCGGTGTAAATCCCAAGACAACTATCCCGTCATGTGTCGAACAAGCCACACGTCAAGTGCGGAGCCCGGCGAACGAGCCACACGTCAAGTGCGGAGCCGGTCTGGCGAACGAGGTCGCGTAAAGTTGGCCTGAACCGCTTCGATCTCACTATCCCGCGTCATAAGAAGTACACAAACTAGAAGCTTGCAACAAAAAACATCAACGCCCGAAACAAGCATGTTGCGTTCTACTCGTGAAACACATCTATGCATAGATCTAGCTGTGATACCACTGAAGGGTTTCGCAGCATAGTAAATCAAAAAAATTCTACGGATGCGAACGGGTAAGCCAAGATCTAATCTAGGAGATGCAAACAACGAGGGGGGATAGATGAGATCTTCATACCCTTGAAGATTCATACGGTGAACGTTCAGCGGGCGTGGTTGATGTAGTCGTACTCGCTTCTCCTCCTCGCGATCCGATCTGATCTAACACCGCAAGTGGCGATGCCTCCGAGAGATGCACACGTGCAGCACCTCGACGTCTCCTCCTTCCTCGGTCCAGCAAGTGGGGTTGAGAGATGCATTGGATCTACAACACGACGGCGTGGTGCAAGCGGTGGAGAGTTTCTGCGGCAGGGCTTCGCCTACGCGCAGTCGGGAGGGAGAGAGAGAGAGGAGGGGCAACAGGGCGGCTAGGGTTGAGGAGGAGGTGTGGGGAGGGTGCTCCCCCAGACCTCTTTACATAGAGGGGTGGTCGGCTGGACCTTGCCCCTCCCCCAAGCCCTAGGCCGGCAGCCAAGGAGGGAGGAGTGGGGGGCAAGTTCCCCCCCTTCTAGAAGCTCCCCTAGGGTTTCCCTAGGTGCTTGGCCGGCTGGGCCCTATGGGGCCTTGTTCCCCTGGCCCAATGCGGCCAGGGCACTCCCTCATAGGCCCACGCCCCCTCCCGACAAGTGGGGCCACGTTGGTCCCACTCCGGAAGGTTCTAGAAGCTTCCGGTACAATACCGAATAACCCGAAACAATTCCGAACTACAAAAACTGCATTCCCTTATATGAATATTATTCTCCGGACCATTCCGGAACCTCTCGTGATGTCATGGATCTCATCCGAGACTCCGAACAAAAACTCATAAACCAATTATCCAATCTATCCTAGCGTCTCGTGATATATATTCCTTTCGTCTCGTGATATTTTACTTGCCCGAGATTCGATCGTCGGTACCGGTATACCTAGTTCAATCTCGTTCATAGCAAGTACTTTACTCGTTCTGTAATCCGATATCACTTTGTGATTAACTCCTTAACCACGTGCTTGCAAGCGGTGTTGATATCGATTACCGAGTGGGCCCGAAGTATACCTCTCCGACTTGGGAGGGACAAATCCCATCTCGATACATACAACCCAATGTACTTTCGATCACACGAGACACCTTTATGATCTCCCTCTCATAGGATGACGTTTGATGACCTCAAAGCTTTCTTCCGATACCAGGGAGTTGCATTATCTCATGGTCTAAGGAATACAATATTTGACATAAGAAAAGCTTCGCAAAGATGAACACGATGACACGATCTAATTGCTCCGCTTAATATGTGACCGCACGTGTTTGGAGATCAGATCTTCATGGTAAGTACGAATCGGGACAACATCTTCATAGTTTGGGAAAGTCGTAGTACGAATCGGAACTAAAGGCCCCCCTTTAGTCCCGATCCAACCATAAAACAGGACTAACACTCAAGACATTTATTAATACTTAAGAACCGAGACTACGGAATCGGGACTAAAGGCCCCCTTTAGTCCCGGTCTAGCCACAAACCGGGACTAACACTCAATAAATTTATTAACATTAAAAACCGGGACAAACCGGGACTAGCTAACACTCAGGACTAAAGTCATCTCTTTAGTCATAATCATGCCTAGTCCTATAGTACATAGCTTCAGGGTCTTGTTCGTCATCGTCATCATCATCGTCATCGTCACCTGCCACTCCGGGGATCCTGAGCCCAGCCATGGCATATACTGGGGGCACCTACCACTCCGGCCTCGGATTCACGGCGGGCGGTTGGACTTGTGGGCACCGCAGGCGAGGATGGTCTCCCCCGATGATGTAGCGCATCACGCTGATGATAGTACGGTTCGCCCACCACAAACGGCGGTCGGATTCGTTGTGGTCCACCGGGGCGGTCCATCACCATCCTACCTGGCGAGCTCCCTTTCCTGCCGGTTAGCGAAGAAGGCATTTCAGGTGTCGTAGTTTTCGGGATCCCACTGGGGATCCATCCGCTGCTCCGGCGTGAGCTCGTGGTATAAGTGGTTCGTGATGGCTGCCTGTCGGGCGGAGCCTTGAGGCACAGGAGGGACAGGAACACATCTAGCACTCAGCATCTAGCCGGAGAGCGGCCGGTAACCTGGTGGGCAAGGGTAGCTTGAGGCCTGGCGCCTCCGTCTCGAGGTCCTGAATGGCCCAGATGGTCATCCATTTCTATGAGAGAGGAAGGTGTGGATGTGTGCATAACCATGGCGCAGTCGGCCTATATATAGATGGAAAGAGCGGGAAAATATGGCCGGATGCGGTGGGAAATGGCGGGAAATATCTTTAGTCCTTGTTAGTGGCTACAACCGGGACTGAAATCTCGGTTTAGAGGAAAGGGCGGAAAAACTTGGCGGGAAGCGGTGAGAAATGGCGAGAAAAATCTTTAGTCCCTATTAGTGGATACAACCGGGACTAAAGCTTATTCGGAAAATGGATTTGGATTAATTATTAAATTTCAAGAACTTTTCATGTTGAAAGTTTAGTGAGATTCAAAAATATGCAAAAAATAATAGTTAATGCATTTTTAAATTGATAATGGCAAAATGGGCAATAGTTTGACTATTTAACATAATTATTTGATAAAACAGAAAATGGATTTGGATTAATTATTCAAATTCAAGAACTTTTCATGTTGAAAGTTTAGTGAGATTCAAAAATATGCAAAAAATAATAGTTAATGCATTTTTAAATTGATAATGGCAAAATGGTTAATAATTTGATTATTTAAATAATTATTTTATAAAACATAAAATGGAATTGGATTAATTATTCAAATTCAAGAACTTTTCATGTTGAAAGTTTTGTCAAATTCAAAAGTATGCAAAAAATAATAGTTAATGCATTTTTAAATTGATAATGGCAAAATGGTTAATAATTTGACTATTTAAAATAATTATTTGATAAAACAGAAAATGGATTTGGATTAATTATTCAAATTCAAGAACTTTTCATGTTGAAAGTTTTGTCAAATTCAAAAATATGCAAAAAATAATAGTTAATGCATTTTTAAATTGATAATGGCAAAATGGTTAATAATTTGACTATTTAAATAATTATTTGATAAAACAGAAAATTTGAAAAAAAGCACGGCGTGCGCTGGGGTTTTTGGCCCAGCGCGCGCAAATTTGGGCCTTTAGTCCCGGCCCTGTTTACCAGCCGGGACTAAAGGTCTGGCCCCAGCGCGCGAAAACGAAACACCCCCCCTCTAGTCCCGGTGCGTGGCACCAGCCGGGACTAGAGACCCCCCTTTAGTCTCGGTGCGTGGCACCAGCCGGGACTAGAGACCACGGACCGGGACTAGAGAGGGGTATAAAAGGAGGCCTTCTCTCCCAGTGCGTTCCACGCACCGGGAGAAGTGGAGCCAGCCAACCCCGACAGCCAGCTGCCTCATGAGAACCACCGCAGACCTCTCTCGCTTGCCGCCCATCGCCTTGAGCCCGACGCCCGCTCCAGGCCGCACAAGCGCCCGCACCTGTTGCGCGCTGCACCACAGGCTCGGCCCGCCACCGCCGCCACTCGAGGCGGCAGCCATGCCACCTCCGCGCTCGTGCCTCAAGCCACCGGCCGCCGCCACCGCCGGTGAGTAGTGTTAGGGTTGGGATTAGGATTAGTTAGGATTTTAAATTTAGGATTAATTTTTTAGTTTAATGTATATAGTTTATTCGGATTATAGTGTATATAGTGTATAGTGTATATAGTGTATGTAGTTTAGGATTAGGATTAGTACATAGTGTATGTTCTTTTTTGTGTATATAGTGTATATAATGTATGTAGTTTAGGATTAGGATTAGTGTATATAGTGTATGTAGTTTAGGATTAGGATTAGTGTATATAGTGTATGTATATAGTGTATTTAGTTTAGGATTAGTTTATTATTTTTAGGGTATGAGATTTATAATATTGTAAGTTATGTTTATAATAGGGTTTAGGGTGGTTGTTCTCGCGGGAAGCCGCTTAGTGTTAGGGTTTAGGGTGGTGGTTTTCGCAGGTTTAGGGTGGTGACCAGAGTTAGGGTTAGGGTGGTGGTTCTCGCGGGAAGCTTCTTAGTCGCCCGCCTCTCCCGCGCCACCATCACCGGCCACCGCCACCGCACCTCCAGGTTTAGGGTTTTGGGTGGTGACCGGAGTTAGGGTTAGGGTGGTGGTTCTCGCGGGAAGCCTAAGTGGAATGCAAAAGATAAAGAGCTTCATGATAAAGGGATCATTCCAGAACCAATTCATGAAGAATGGGATTTGAGGGCAAGAAATTGGTTCCTTGGGCATGGAAGTACATATGACGGACTTACAGGGACCTTGTTTGTAGTGAAGGGATAAAGGTACCAAGGACTGCATGGCTAAAAGTGGTCAAAGATATTAAAAATGGAATAAAACAGTTTCATCCTGATAGAGAGAAAGACTTGCTAACCTTGGTCCTCGGGAATCGCGAACATACAGGACGAGTCCGAGGCCTTGACGGGAGTTTCACGTGGGAGACTGGGTTTCCTAAGGACCAAGGTACCTATAGAAGCCGAGCAAGAGCAAAGCAACGACGGGAGGAGGAGGAGGCGGACAAGTTCAAACAACTGCTAGGAAGAATGATTGGGTTTTTAAGAATACAAACAGACTTTCATAAGATGGAAGGCCGGCTTTGTCTATGATATTTCTATGCTTCTTCATAGGCTAAAAGATAAACATAAGGATTTTTTGTCATTATGGCTTGACAGTCTGTCCTAGTTCTATTTTTCCCTTTTTTATGTACATATGTTGTAAGTAAAACTTTGGACTGTTTTTGATGAATAAAGGACTGTGGGGGACTCCCCTGCAGTAGAAAATTTCAAAAAAAAATACTTGACAAGCAGCAGCAGATCAATGAACTTAGAGGAATAGCGCGCTTGCAGCAAGATCCTCCACTCGATATTACCGCCAACCCATCTCAGCGGATAAGCAACATCGCTGAATCGGAGGTCCTGTCTAACGATGCATCCTATACAGATGGCGGTCCTGGCTACCCCGTGGATGGAATTAAGAAGCAGATACCTTGTGAGCTCCATAATAAATTGAATAACGTATCTGTGAAGGTGGCGGTCGGATCGGCTTTGCCTTTTCCGCCTGATGCAAGTTGGCATGGCCGTGAGATTCCACCTGGCTATGCTAAAGTCGGGGTGGATCAAATTGTAAAGGAGTGGGAGTCAATGGATCTTGACATCCCTGGCCCTGAAGGTGAGATCACACTCGGAGAAGTACTTGGTGGGATCATTCTCTGGGAAAATAACAACATACAGTTTCCAGGCTCGGCTCCAAGGATAACACTACCGCCTCCGAGTCATCGCATGTCTCCTTCACCTCCACCTCCACCTCCACCTCCATCAACTCCAAGAAGCCCACCCCATGATGACTACGACCACCACATCTCGAGTCCATCTCGATCTCCGCCGCAGGATTAGCAGTCTTCGCTGCCCGCTAAGGACAATAAGCGGAAGCTTGCTCCCAACAGTGCCTCATCAGAATCTTTCCAACAGTACCTCATCAGAATCTTCCCAACTAAAGGACGCGGCAGCCCAAAACAGAAAATGTTGCCCCTCCCAACAGTGCCTCATCAGAATCTTCCCATCAGACCTTACGATCGTACTGATGCGGAATCTGCAGCAATATCAAAGGCCGAAGTGGCGGCGCATTTTGAGAAGAAGAAACCTGAGCCCGCTCAGGTATACACCGAGAAACAAAAGGCATATGCACTTGATTTTCTGAACACACCATCGCAATATGAGTTGCACCATAAGCCAGATGACTATATACACGTGGCAAAGAGCAAATCAAGTGCAAGCGGTAAAAAATCAGCAAGCACAGGTGCAAGCGGGACTAAAACTGCAATCAGTAAAAAGTCATACGTTCCCCTTCTTGGACAACAGGCCAAACAAATTATCGCACCCCTCAAGGTGGTTTCACAAAACGTTCCAGTCCTCGCACAACAGCCAGTAGATATGTCAATAGCTGCGGAGTTGGCGACCAGCATGGAAATTACTCTTGATGAACTGTTAGGCCCCCAACTCGACCATCTACCCAAGATGCCACTAGTCCCTAAATATGTCGTAGGTGAGGATTTGGTCAACAAAGAGAGGCTGAAAGAACTGCCAACACAAATGCGGAATATCCATCAATGGTACTCGGCGGTCATAAAGCAAGGGAGAATATTTATCATAGGCAATGTCCTACGTGAGTTCTACTTCAGACCCGAAGAGGTCCATATTGAGTATACAGAATTGTTCCAGTTATACCATATCGACGCCCTGGACAAATCCATCCTCAGCTGCTATTGTCTGTAAGTTGTTGAATTCATTGTCTATATATTCGATTTTTCAGTTGTTCAGTTCAGAACATGTAATTATCCTTATTATGCGGAATGAAGATGCTGGAATATAAAAGAAAAAGAATCTATAATATCGGATTCATTGACCCAGATAAAGTGCATATAACCACGCTAAGGGATAACCCCGAGGAGACGGAGGAAAACCTTCTAAGGTTTCTACTGGAGCAAAATTTCTCTGACCACATACTGTTTCCTTACAATTTCAGGAGAGGGTCTTACTTTGTTGTACACATTCACTTTTGATTAGTCGATGCTAATAAGTGTAAATGATGAGTTACTGATGTATATATAAATGTTTGCATCTTCCACTGGGTTCTGCTAGACATTCAACTTGATAAGGGAAGAGTTGATGTCATGGACCCATCAAAGAGAAACCTGTTCCGCAGCATGCAGGACATGCTATAGAAGTAAGTTCCGCGCTATATCGGTCTCTTTCGTTAATTTCCTGAGATATCAGGTAATGAATAACTCATTCATTCATTTTCTTCATCGGACAGGGTTTGGATCCGGTTCAAACGCGGGGTTACGGGTGTATTTAATGAGAAGCTGACGTTTATGTTCGCGCATCTCTTTACTTCTAGTTTCAATACAATAATGATGCTCTAGATTATTATTTTGATTGAATTCTATTCTCGTAAAGTGCGCGAGGCAATCACGGGGGGTCAAATCTACGTGGATTCTACGTTTGCGAGTTCATTCGCACGTTTACCACCGAACACAACGATTATACAGTCGACATAAGCAATGCATTCACACCATCATTATTGCCGTCACATTTTGTTATCATGATTGATATTCATATTGATCTCTTTTTTCTTATATATAGTTTGAGAGAATGCGGGGTCAACTACTATCAGAGCAACGCGTACTAGCAATTGCGGAGGAGTTGGCGGGATTTTTTTTAAAGAGATTGTAGACGATGCCGGAGAAGTGTGAATAGGCACTTCTGATCTCCATGCAATCGAACTATTTTGTGCTCTAGTCCCGGTATTGTGATCTCCATGTAACTATGTAAATTGTATATATTTGTATGTTCGATTTCGTAATACAAGTTATCTTATATATATACAAGAACGTGTACGATATGTGGTGGTGTAAAAATATTCAAAAACCATTTTGAAATGAAAAATAAATAAATAAACAATACAAAATGAAATCCACGTCAGAGAAAGGACACAAAATGCTGTCATGACAGAGAAATCACTAGTCCAAGGTAATGCTCTGCCGCGACAGAGAAAAGAACGCAAAATGCTGCCGCAGCAGAGACCCACTAGTCCTGGTCCATAACACTAACCGGGAATAATGGGATGCACCCTGAACGCGCAGAGGCAGCCACGTGGACACCCACTAGTCCCGGCTGGTAACTGGGTCGGGACTAGTGTTGGCCTCTAGTCCCGCTTGATTAGTCACGGTTTAAAAACCGGGACTAAAGGCCTTTACGGCCCGGGACTAGAGGCCCTGTTTCTACTAGTGCTTTCTAATTGGCTTCATGTTGGGATTTTTACGGAAGTAGCGTTGTTGATGCTTTCCTGTATGACTAAATAAATATACTCCCTCCATCCGGAAATAAGTGAGTTGGATTTGTTTAAATATACTGTATCTACACATTGAAACGTGTCTAGATACGTGTGAATCAAAACAAACGGAGGGAGTAGAAGATTGTCATGCGATGACCTTGGAGATTAACCCCGGCCTGTTCGATTGGATGTACAACCCTTGGATGATCTGGCCAAACCAATGGACTACATATCCTTGAATCGTCACGGTTGTCCGAAAAGCCACCGCAATTCGAAAGCTTGCAGTCTTGTCCAAACAAACATTCCAAATTTTGTTTCTCTCTGTGAATCTCGATAGAAAAGTGACAAGGATGAAGAGGCGCCTTTGTCTCATCTGTTTTGCTGGATGTGATAGTAATTGCGTGAGTGGGTGGTGGCCCTGCCGTGGCATGGAATTTTCGTATTTGAAGTAAAGGAAATAACAGCCCGATACATAAATGCACATGTACTTAAATGTGCATCAACTCCATTGTGGCGTTCTGATTTTCGTCTATGGGAAACCGAGGATGGATCATCGGCATCACATGTTGTACGTCTTGTGTGTGATGAGAGCGATATCGGCACTGCCGTGGTTTGTAGTAGGTGACTTCAACTAAGCGTCATGACAATATGGGCATCTCTCGGCCTATCCTCAGCCAGAGAGAGCTAGATGGTGGAATTCCGGGATACTATGATGTTATACGAATTATAGAACTTGGGCTTCCAGGGGATGCCTTTCACATATGATAGTAGGCTACCTGGAATGCAAATATAAAAGTACACCTTGATCGAGCCTTGGATGATAATAGGTGGCGAGATATTCTTCAGATGCTTTTTTGGTGCACCTAGTCTCCCCTTGCTCTAACAATTGTCCACTTTTGGTTAAATTAGAGCGGTAGAGTATACTTGTACTAATCTATAAATGCAAACGATATGAAATCATGTGGGAGAGTGAACATTCGTCGCATGAGGTCAAGTCTATCACCTGGCAGGATCAAGGGCCAAGAGCCGACGACCTTGGTGATACTAATGAATCTTTGAAGAAAGTGATGGATGTATTGCATGCAATTTGGAAATAAATTTTGGAGTTATCTCACATAAGGTGCAGGCTGGAAGATTTATATAAGGACAATGCGCATATGTTGGAAATTCGTTCTACCTTGGATGCTATGTACCGTGCATGAAGGAAGGAGAGCGCAACACCAAATTATTTTATCGGAAGGTAGTTTGGCATGCTCAGAAAAATAGAATTGCATTACTTATAGATCAAGATGGTGTGGTTTAGGATTCTCCTAGTGATATGGAGAGAGGATGGTCATGTCTTATTCAAGCCAGTCTACACATGTGACTTATCCACATAGCCAACTTTGGTAGTTAAGTATTTGTTGAGGTTATTATATCAGAGGACGTGAAGAGTCTCTGCTGTTCAATCTCATAGGAGGAGATTCAATGCAATTTCTAGATTGGTCCACTTAAGGCACCTCGCCCTGATGGTACTTCCTGCACATCTCTATACATGAAATTGGGGAATGCTCAAGCTTCATCTATCTTTTGAATTAAAAATTATTTTGTTATGTGAAACCTACTCAGTATAGCTCTCACGAACTTGATGGCACACCTTATTTTTTTGCTCCTAATAAACTTGAATAATTGTGTCATCGAAGTTGTATATGCTTACACCTATACGTTGGAATTAGCAGAACCGTGTTGTTACGGGGAACGCTTTCAATATTGCACCTGTAGTTAGTACACAGTTGATATGATGCTCTTTTATTTACGGATATCGTCGGTGTGAAATAAAAGGGGAGCTTGTAAATCCATGAAGTTATGTATGTGTGTTAGAGAAACGTCTGGGCCGCTAGCCTAAGTCATGCCTAATCATGGTGGAAACTTGCAGCATAACCATAGTGCTGTGAAGCATCCTTAATAAAAATCTATTCAAATAGAAAATAAAAAGGTCGCTGGGATGCTCACTGTTTGCTTGCCTTGTCATTTTGATTATGGGATAGCTTTTGTATCATGTGCAAGGGGTACCCCGTTGGCGGTTCTTTATGATACACATGTACTTACAATGACAAGAACTTACCGGTAACTAAAGTTGAGTAGCATGAGGAGCAGCCCTCGTACTCAAGGGACATGAGATTTCCAACTTATATTTCGTCAAGCATATATTTCATCTTTGTTCACTTTAACCTTAATCACCTTAAGATGCTTATGATAGGGTCAATGATAGCTCAAAGCTAGTAAGCACCATAATCTTTTGAAAGCTCTTTATGAACTTGAAATCCCTGCTTCCCTCTATGAAGGGCCCGTTCTCCTACTTCTAAGTTGAGTCAGTAAACATATTCCTCTCTATCTTCAGCAAGCATTTGAGTTGTTGTGTTTTAAGCATTCATATGATGATTTATTCAATCATGTTCTTTATCTTCCTTGTTTGCACAAGAATCTTATCTAAAGAGTATTACTTTGAAAGCTATCATTGTGAAAAACCTTTTATGTTTGAGCAAATAGTACTCCTGTTGTAAACTTCTGCAAAAGCTTTATTTGAAAACCGTTTGCCAACTGTTCTCTGACCAGGAACAAAGTTTCCCAATTCCAATTATGATTTATCTTTATGCATCTTTATTGTGACTCATGTACTTGTTGCAAGCTAAGTTATATAATGGTGAGTTGCTTTCTTCTATGAGTTGTGTATTGGTAAGTGTGATGCTTATTGTTTGTATTCTTTTTATCGACACTTTACTCCATAAACATGTGGACAAGTTTACTGAGCTTAGTTTTCGCTTGGGGACAAGCGAAGGTCTAAGCTTGGGGGAATTGATACGTCCAATTTACATCACCACTCTATATCATAATTTGCCTCTATCTATTGATATATTTCATATTAAGAGGTGTTTTTATGTCTTTTCATCTATTTTTGCATGTTGGATGATTCTTAGAGGATGAACTGCCGGAGTCACAATTCTGATAGAGAAAGAGGTGTTTTGATGAAATTTCGCGAAGACCAGAAAAACTACAAAAAATCCTATTTTCCCAGAAGACGAAGTATGCCAGAAGGGGAGGCGGAGATGGGCCATAGGGGGGCCACACCCCCTAGGAGTGGGCCACCCTAGGCCGCGCCTACAGGGGGTGTGGCCCACCTGGTCCACCTTTGGCTACGCCCTCTCGCCTATATCTTCTCCTCGAAACCCTAATACACAGGGAGTGACCACAGAAAGATTCTCACGCCTCTACGGGGCGGAAAACACAGAGAGAGAAAGAGCTCTCCGATAGACAGATTTCTGCCAGGGAAATTCCTTCCCGGAGAGGGGAGATCGTCCCCATCAACACCATCATCAAGCTAGACTTCATCGGGATCATCATCATCCACACCATCATCTCCACCAGCACCATCATCATCACTCTATCCTGCTGTAACAATTGTGTTGAATCTTGCATAGTTCTTAGGGGAAACTTTCTCGGTGTTAATTACTACTGTAGTTGATGCTTGTGAGTGGAACCATTGAATTATTGTTTATGTTCAGATTGTTATCCATCGTTATATCATCTTTGATCTTGATCCATATGATGTCTCGTGCGTAGTTCGTTTAGTTCTTGAGGACATGGGAGAAGTCATGTTGTTAGTAGTGGATTTGTGTTGAGGTATTATTCAATAGTCTAGTATTTAAGTTGTGGTGCTATTCTTCTAGTTGTGTCATATGAACGTTGACTACATGATACTTCACCATTTATGGGCCTATGGAAATGCATTGTATATTTGGATACTAATTATGGGGTTGCCGGAGTGACAGAAACCTGAACCCCCGTTAGGAAACCATTGCACAAGGGAGTGTAGGATCTCAGAGTTTAAGGTTGCGGTTAGGTTTATATGTTAATTGATTTCTTGTAGTTGCAGATGCTTGCAGGGGGTTTAATCAAAAGTATGTATTAGTCCAAGTAAGATCGGTACATTAGCACAGGTTCACCGACACAACACTTATGAAACCAAAGAAGATTAATCAGCTATATGAAGCGAAAGCACTTGACAGTATTCTCATGTGTCCTCGAGAACGTTTAGTCCTCATAAGTATTTCCTCCGGCTTGTCCTTTGTTAAGAAAGGATGAGCCACTTGATGCATTTGTTTGTTGTTTTATTTACTTGCACTTTGTTTCCCCGCTTTATCAGAAAACCCCTAAAAATTTGTTTGCTAAGTATTTACAGAGATTTCCTTCTCCATACCACTAGTCAACACCTTATGTTCCTCGTTAGGATCGACACTCCTATTTATCGAAAGTACTACGATACACCCCCTATACTTGTGGGTCATCACTCACATTCTCTCTAAACTGGGATCAAACTCGTTTCTTTCTATGGACATTATGTTTGTATGGAAATAGATGCATAATCATGGTGTAGAAATTAGTAGAAGGCGACCGACACGCCTGTGCAGCCGTTTGACATGGCAGAGCGGTCGTGCTGGGGCTTGGGAGGGCTCGAGGATGGAGCTCGAGGATAGATATTGTTGAATGTTATTTCCCTCAGCTGATGGGGCTAAGTTACGGGTTCCACATGTCAAGAGGAATACAATTCTAATTGTTCTCATCTTCGTTGGCGGGTTATGCGTTGAGTCCGACATGTCAGAAGGCAACATATCTCTTTGGTTTTATCGCTGCTGACGGGGCACAAGGGGATGTCCCACATGTAAGAAAATGACGCAAAATAGATGTCGAGTAAGCCCAACGTAACGACAGCCGGCCTCAGGTCTGTCTAGGGGTACAGATGTAATGAATCTGTGTCGGCGTGGAATTTCTCTAGTTGGTATATTAGTAGTGGCAGTCCCAATTTAAGTCTGAACTAGGGACACAGTCCTAATAGACCCTAGTATCGTCATACCATGTAGAGGCATGCAAACCTTGTGTTGAAGTGTATAAGTGGATTGCACTACCCTTTCCATCAGTTCGGACTTTTGGTTGCGTTGGCTAGTGCATGAAGCTTGACATGGTATCAGAGCCTAAGGTCTCGAATTCGAGTCCTGACTTTCGCAATTTATCCTAAAATTGTTGTTGACCTCTCCGTGTCCATGTATAGTCCTCTTGAGTCATACGTGAGTTTCGCGCGGCGCCGTCGCTCTCTTCCGGTTGCACGTGCTGACTTCTCCGCGTTACACGTGAGAGGGGGTGTTGAAGTGTATAAGTGCATTGCACTAGCCCTTTCTATCAGTTTGGACTTTTGGTTGCGTTGGCTAGTGCATGAAGCTTGACACCTTGAACGTGTCCGGCAAATATATAGAAGGTAGGGGCCTTACCACCAGTTGTTACTCTAGTGCCAAGTAACCTCCCCCTCTTAAATATAGTGTGTCATTGCATGAGTGCAGGAGCGGACCCCACCACCCCTACAGCCTGGACAGCCGCCTAGGCTTGCCGAAGCGCGATTCCTTATATTTTTTGACTTCATGTAGTGATTTTGTTTGAAAAAATGGCATCTTAGACATGTTTGCCCAGGCTTCCGGAACCTTCTGGGTCCGCCACTGCATGAGGGTGACTGCGTGAACACCCATTACCTAGGTTTTTGCTAGGTACAAGGCCCATGTCTTAGCATCCTTCTTTGCACATGCGCGATTGTCCCCTTATAGAACGGTCATGTTTATTAACCGATCGTGACGTCAAATGCGTGGAAACAAAAATAAGAGCCAGTGCAACGTGATATCCGATGATGGCGTGCAACTAGCAAACTCTTTGTGCTACGTGTACGCTCATCGTACTGGTGGATGCAACTGCAACGGCTAAGGGGTATGTTGAGTCTTTCCTCGCAAGCTCAGCTTGAGCGATATCTAGCACGACAATTTAATCGTCAAGCCCATTCGTGTACACACAAAGCGCTACCATCGTTAGGAAGCCCTCTTCTCTTCGCCGGTGGGTTATTCCTATTTTTATCCCTTCTGCTTCAAACCCTTCCACTAGAAGCATACAACACTACGCTCTATCCTTTTGAGCCTCCGAAAAACACAATACATGTTTACAAACAAAGAGCATGGCTTTGAGCCACCGCCATCATGTTGGCCGCACGAATAGCCAAGGAGGCGCGGAAGGGTACACTTTTAATTCTAATTAACACCGTCGTGTGTCTCAAGACACCACCAAACGCCAAATTGTCTCTGGTGCCTCCAAGTTCCATAGCACGCATATTCGGCATGCGAGCGCAAAGAGCGACAAGGTCTATGGGAGTGTATCATAGCTAGCCACATCGGCCCAGCCCGAGCCCTCTGTGGTCCCATAGCAAACCAGTCGCCCCCCCTTACAGGAGCTCTTCCCCTAGTCGATGAATGTGGCATCGCACAAGGTCCTGGTGATGCAATTGAAGGAACTTTTGTAGATAATTGAACCCTCAGAAATCCCACTATAGGTCCCTCGAAACGTCTTGGAGAATCGCCGGTGAGAAACCGGACCCTTTGAGGTCCATAGGAGGTTGTGCCGACCCAGAAGCCTCGCATAATACGCTACGTCGAATCAAAGGAGTACGCAGGCCGGAGACGACGGAAGTTGGTGCGACAACGAGTGTGCCCATGGACCCGTACGTCTACAAGTTCTGACGCTGATTTCTTTTTCTTTCTTTATTAATGTGTGCTTTCGTCCACCAACACACGGGCATGCTTCATCTCCGTTCATTTCTCACACGGTGTGTTCATTGATGTTGGTTTGGCTGTTTGTCGTGAGCCCGTTGGTCCGCTCAGTATTACCTACATCTTTGAACTTATATGGTTATAGTCTTTAGGTCATGCCGAACGAGCGATTTTCCTAACAATCGTTCATGAATTTTTGAACGCCATGCTCCGGGGATGGTGATATCGACAGGCTCTAGTTGTAAGAGAAAATATCGTTGTAGACGTCTCCCACTGATTTCTTTTTGAATAAAAGAAAAGTAAGTAAAAACGACATAGACATAGAGAATTCTTTTTAGTAATTATGAACCCATACATTTATAATGGGTACATATTGGATTAAATATGAACACGATTCGGTTTCATATTTTCATGCCTTTCGCCGGTGCACCATAAGAAAAAAATGCAAAGCAGTCACTAGTAGAAAAGAGGCTATTTGTTTGTGCCTCCTAACAGCATTAGTCCCGGTTCTGCCACGAACCGGGACTAATGCTGGCACGTGTCCCGGTTCGAGCGGCCACGGGGCCCGGAGGCATGCGTCCCGGTTGGTAGGGGGGAATACGTCCCACAAACACAAACCGGGACTAAAGGTTTGGCGTCAACCACGTGGCATTGCCAGCACCTTTAGTCCCGGTTTGTGTTACAAACCAGGACATATGCTCCCGCCCTCTATAAATGCAACGCCCCAGCCCTCTGCCTCCACTCTGTTTTTTCTTGGTGGAAGGTGTGAGGGGTGTGCTAGTTTTTTTCCCCTATGCATGCATTCAAGGTGTTTGATGAAATGTTTGAGTGAATGATCCCGTTCAATTTCTCATAGAACAAAAATATAGATGGTGTCCGAGACGACCTTGAGATTTCTCCTCTTTATTTCCCTCGATCGAGGTTAGCAATCTTATCTTTTCTCTGTCATTGATACAATGCATGTGTCGATGTGAATTGGTCATTTCACTATTTATGATGTCCTGTTTTTGATAAACTTACTTATATGATGCAGATGAACGGTCGGGAATGGATGTACGGTGACCGGCGTGTACCCGGGTATATGAAAGGCGTGGATAAATTTATCGATGTGGCTACGACAAACAAAGAGAATGGTTTTATACGTTGTCCATGTGTTCAATGTCGGAACAACAAGGAGTACACTTCCTCGAAAATCATTCATGGCCACCTGATTATGAAAGGTTTCATGCCCAACTATAATTGTTGGACCAAGTATGGGGAAAGAGGGGTTATGATGGAAGATGGTGAAGAATAAGATGATGATAACAACTATCATCATATGTTTCCTGAATATAGTGATACTGCAATAGAAGACAATGGAGAGGAAGGAGGTGAAGAACGGGCATCAGATGAGCCGGCTGATGAACTTGGTAGGGTCATTTCTGATGCAAAGCGAGACTGTGAAACAGAAAATGAGAAGTTGAAGTTAGAGGGCATGTTAGAAGATCACAAGAAATTGTTGTATCCAAATTGTGAAGATGGAAGCACAAAGCTCGGTACCACACTGGAATTGTTGCGATGGAAGGCAAAGTGTGGTCTAACTGACTCCTCATTTGAAAAGATGCTGAAAATAATGAAGCCGAAGTTTCCAAAACATAATGAACTTCCCGAGAGTACCTACGAAGCAAACAAGACTCTCTGTCATCTAGGATTAGATGTGCAAAAGATACATGCATGCATTAATGACTGCATCCTCTACCGTGGTAAGGAGGATGAGAATTTAGA